>BSBN01001203.1:7800000-8285995 GCA_027924645.1 Cunninghamia lanceolata
CTTGCCTCGGTCAAGCCTTGGAATGGTATTCAAGCCTTCCAACACCGTTGTTAGATAGAGAGTGCATATCCTTGTAGGACAGAGGCAAAAATAAATTGATAAATGATTGACTTAAGCACAAATAGATATCACCTTGGAGGTGTAGCTTTCAAGTAGATGAAGATATTTCACAACATGAGAAGATGAAGCCAAATCTGCAATAACAAACACAACAACACAAGTTTGCTTTGCAACACAATGAATGCCTTGAATGCTCTAAAATCGTAAGTTTGCTGAAATATCATAATCATCGTCTAGTTTACAAATGAAGTTCTAAACATGCTTATATATGCATTCCCACTTTAATTTAGTAATTCAAACTTAAGATGTCGGCAACAAACACCTTTTAACGGTCTCCAATCAACATTCAAATTTGGGACCCCACCAAAATAGGGTAGGGCAAGGGTGTGGGCGCCCTTATCTTGGGACCAATTTTAGGATAGGGTTAAGCTCTGCAATGTCCCCTAAGTCCATTTTGACATGGGTTTTAGGGCATTTTGTCTTGGATTCAATTCCAACATGCATGATGAAAATTAAGTGACCCGGTAGCTAAACTTAGGAGGTAAAAGTCCTAGGGGGATATTTTATGACATAAAAGTCATGTATACTTGCTCTGCATGTATCTCAATAAATTGCATCAAATATGATAATCCTTAGCTAAGATATACATGTACTCATGGATATTCATTATAAGTTTGATCAATTCTTCTAAATTTCCGTCAGCTAAGATTATTTATGATGATCTTTCTAACTTTGATTAGTTCTTTTGAAATTCTCTTAATTTTGAACTAATCCTTACTTATGTGCTTTAAATTCTTTCAAATATTGTGCCTACAAACATACATTTCCATGTTCTTTACCATTATTTTCCAATATTCGCATGATATTTTCAACATGACATGTTATTTTCTCAAATATGCTAAGATATCCAATTTTCTAAGGGAATTCTACATATTCACTCTGTATCTACTTATCATTTGTCATTATTTGTAGTTATGATGATGATTTATGAAATTAAAATGAAAATAAACTAAAATTCTAAAATGATTTGAAATGATTGAGTTTTGACCACTGATCCACATGCAACTTAGACACTTTCATGAAAAGGAGATGAAATCAAACCATGCTTCACCAGGACATTCCACAACTACACATAGCAGATGCTAATCTTCAAAGGAATCAGATGACAACAACATGCACCAGTTGAAATGCACCTCTAAGGAGCGCAACACTTCACAGTGACATATCCAAATATCATCCACAAAGATTACATAAGATTTACAATAAGTATTAATCTAGATCTCCATTCTCATTCAGTATTCAAAAGTATGCACATTTATAGATGGTCTTGAGAAAGAACCATGGGGAAACACAAAGTCACAAAATGTATACTTAGTGCTTGCTAGCTCAACAATTCAATCTCAATTAAGTTCCTAATAGTTTAGAAATGAGAATCAACATCCTTAAATAGAGCAAGGATGAGATTCAGTTACAAAAGATCCAATGGTTAGGATCAACTCAAGATGATCTGACGGTCGGGAAAATTTGGCATGTGATTGCCAGCTGTCAATCTTTAGTGGACAGTTGGTAAATCTAGAATATTCTCCATATCTTTGACTTAGTCTTCGTATTCTCTACTTAGCATCCTCTTCAAAGTCTTCATCTATAGAGCCTTCAGCTATCCAGAATCCAGTGTTCATACCCTTGAAGTGTGCATATGCACCTACTACCTTGTTTATTTTGTCTATAGTTTGTACTTTAGCCTTTTCTTTGGCATGTTCCTGGGGTTTTAATGTAGAAGTTGTGAAACCAACCTCACACGACCCAGTGAAAACCTACAAAACCTAAGAAACCTTCCACAAGAGAAAACATCAAAGAGAGCAATTTGCACAAAAAAGGATGCAATTAATGAAATGGATTAATGAATTATATGAGAGAACTTGCTTTTATATTAGCAAGTTATAAAACCCTAAAAGGGGATTCCTAAGTTTAGCTTAAGTGAAATAAAGTAAAGGTGACTTAATTAATTAATCAATATGATTAAATTAATTAAGTAAAGTACACCCCCCCCTTAAGATGAACTTAGGGAGAAGCTAAAAAACTAAGGACAAATGCATGAAAGCAAAGATGGGTCCCAGAAACTAGGCCTGATGAGGTACCCATGTATAAAAGAGTCTCTCACAAATAGAGAAAGATGGGAACACCATGTGGGAAAAACTCCTCCCAAAAGAGAGAACAAACCTCCCTACAAGAGAGAGAGAGAGAGAGAAAGAGTGAAGGACAAAGAAGCATCCACAAAGGATGTCCCAAAAGAATAGGAACATGAAGAACTCCACTGAAGCATGAAGAAGCTACAAACACTGTCAAAGATTGGCTACTATAGTGCTGAAAGAAGAACCTCCTCTAAAACAAGATGAAGATCATAATCAAGAAGACAAGAATCTGCACGAGTGCCCCCAACGACACTACTCGAATCAGATAACAAACAAAGGCAAAACATCTGGAACTCGAAGATATAAATGGCACAGGTACCAAAAGTCTGATGAACTGATCAAGTGAAAAATAGAAGGTTACCTCCATAAAAGGAATGCAAGAGTGTCCATATAGCAAATGCTCCATCTCACCAAAATGCATGGGTAACTAGTCACTGCATCCGCCTAGTACATAGGAACAAATACTAGATACATAACTCACTCCAACGCGAAACCAAGGAAGCATTAGCACCAATAGTAGAAACCCCCCCATAATGCAGACAAGGGAGAGCCATGACAGGTACACTAAAATTGTGTGAAACCAAGAAGTGCATGTAGAATAAACAGGAACTGTTGTTGAACTTCTGAATCATAGTAAAAACTACTAAATATCCAATCACTTCAACAAAATTGATGCAAATACAATAAACAAAGATATTACCTTTGTAGACCTATTCACCTCATAACTTCCATTGTTGCCTATCTCATATTGATCTTACGTGTGATTTGAGCTCTTAGAAGTTGTACTTCCTTGTTGTTGAAGATGACAATAGGAGAATGACTATGATCGGATTGTGCAATGGAGATTAAACTAACAATGCAACTCTAATGAAGATGGATGACGAAGATATGGAGACATGATTGGATGATTGTGATGATAATGAGATTATACAAATGCAATGAGGATACTTTTCCAAAGGCACACTAGTAGGATTTCTGCATAGTAAGATTGCTAAAGCTTGAGTGGATGCAAAATGGGTGTGAAGACCTTGCTTATATAGGCTTAGGAGAGACCAAGTCCAAGTGTCAATAGATCCATGACTAGAGGAATTTGTCTGTGACATGTACTGTTGAGAAAGATTGAGAGAATGTGCACGAATAGGAAGAGGACAAGTGTCCAGGCCTCTTTCATGAGTTATGGGAGTTAACAGATCTGATTGGATAGTTAACTGGATAGATTGATCAGATGACTAGGTTGATTGTAGAGTTGACAGAATTGATTGGCCAGTGAACTCAACTGATTGATCAGATAATTGATTTGATTAGAGGATAGATAGGACATGCGGGTGAGGGAAATTAGCTAATTAAATATTAAAAATATTTAATTATGTGCGCAACATGGTGAGGTGGAAAGGTGATGTGGATTTATGAAATTAGGACTTTGGGATAGAGGAAATTAAGATTAATTAAATAATTTAGGATTATTTAATTAGATGAGACATTAGAAGAATTAGGGTATTTAATTAAATAAATTGATTTTTATTTAATTATTAGAGGAATAAGAGAAATGTGAACCAATTAAATAAATTAGGATATTTATTTAATTGATAGAAGAATAAGAATTAAAATAAATATTAGAATATTTATTTAATTCGACTCGATACATTTTTAGGTGTATACATTTTGCCCCTCTTTGATGCAGTGTGTTTTATCACGTTGCTTCAAAGAATAAATATTTTCTGATTATGATGCATGCCCCAGTTTGCCCCTGGTTTAGGTTTAGTGACGATAGGATGCCCCCTCGGGAGATTGGTCGGGTTGGACGATGTTGGCGAAAGGTGGACGAACAATCTCACGACATGAAGATTGGTAAAGGATGGCTAAGAAAAAGGAGGATGCAAGATAAGGGATGGATGAAAGAGTTTGAACATGTTATGCAAGGTAAAATGATAACATACACAATCAAGCAAGCAAGTATGCACAAAGGATACAAGAACAAATGAGGTATTGCCCCTGTCAAGCTATAAACCAATGATTAATTGATAATGATGGATGATAGTGTTTGTCATTGCAGGGAATGATATATCCCTAGATCAACACAAAGATGTGGGAAAGACATATCCCACTGATGATGATGATTGATTGACTGATTAATTTAGTTTACGACAAGATTAGGATCAAGACCACCGGTTGTGATCGGATAATTTGACAAGATTGAATTACTCGATTGATATGGATTAAGGATGGACTTGCATTTGGATCATTGCTTGGATTGATTGGATAAGGATGAATGGAAGAAGTGATTAAAGATTTGATTTGAATGAATTTGATTGATATAAATGAATGAAGAAGTGATTTGAAAGATTGATGATGATAATTTGATTTTGATTGATTGATTTGAGGAATTAGGTGCTTATTGAAGAAATATGAGATGGATGAAGATTTTGGATCTTAAGACACTTAGATAAATGGAATTTGTGGAATGCTTATAAATGAGATGAAATGCAAACCTAACATACACTAATGAGTCTTTTTGTCATCTTGTATGCAAGTATTTGAAGTACTTTTTCATCATTGAGCTTTTAAAATGTTGTAAGAAAATACAAGCATCTAGGTATAATTAAACCATGATGACCTGAGTATCTCTTACATGGATTTTGATTTAGCAAGTTAATACAAGCATCTAGTCAAAATTAAACCTAGATGACCTAAGTATTTCTTGCATGTATCAACAGATAAGGATTGTACTTTTCATGCTTAGACCCATAACATCCTCGATGATCTTTTGATGATCATGTAGTTTAGACAAAGTCATCACATTACTAAAGATTGATCCACAAACAACAAACAAAGAAAAATAATCATGCCCCCATCATAGCTGCTCTAGTTTTTAGACATCCTCGAGTAGCATAGGAAACATGATAACAAAAAGCAAGACTCTAAGACTTAAATGTATAACAAGCATTAAATCTTCTTGCCATAGATATGTTTTCTTGCAACGAAAACAGATATAATCATCATGATAGTTTAGGCACATTGTTGTCTGATATAGGTCAAGTTCTTGTGTTGAGCGTTTTGTTGAACAGGTGCGTTTGTAATGCTGCATGTTGTCTAGAGATAATATCGCAATCCGGTTTGTTATCCTCTGAGATTTGTGGCATTCAAGAATCCAATTCTCAACTGGGCCAAGGATTTTGCCCCTAGTCAAATAAAGGATTGAATTATTATGGATGGACATGGTATTGAACAAATGGTAAACTCGATGTAATGGGCTCTAATGGATCGACCTAGTGCCTCGGGGGTGCATCGATGATGGCCTTGCCTACGTGACAATGTAGAGGCAATGCAGTTTGACAATGGTAGGTTGACACTAATGATAGATGAATGGATGGACTGTACTTATTATGGTAGGACAAGTGGTATGGATGGATGGGAAGCCTCGGGGGCTCATCAATGATGGCCTTGCCTACATGATATCTCAGAGGTGACGTAGTTTGACAATGGTAATAATGACAGGGTTGTAGGTGATTTGATGTTTTTGGGATTTTCTGGATTTTGCTAATGTTTTGATGTTTGTGGGATTTTTGGATGGTAATTTGGATAGCCTAAATGCTAGATATTGATGACAAGGGAACATCATGGATAGGTAAATGGATGGGTGATAGTGGATAATGGATGGGTAGGTAGAATGATGGACAATAGGAGATAATGGATCAGAAATGCATGAAGGAGAGATGGACGGGAGAATTTAGGATATGATCTCCAAGGACTATGTCGCATAGGAATAACATGTCATATTCAAGATATTGGACTCAGGATATAGCGTGACAATGCTTGCAATGATATGATGGTATGATATGTTTGGAAGTATTAGATACATCAAGAGTTGTCCAAAGCTTTTTTTCAACATTTTGCCCCTATCTCTATCAAGATCAATAGAATGAATGGAGGACGAAGTGGATCAAAGGGATAAGTATACAGATATAAAGGATAAGGAATATATGAGAGGAAGGGCATGTATAATAAATGATAGGATGGGTAGATGAGACAACATGCCCCCAAGTGTAAGGTTTATAGACAATTAAACTACACATGATGCTTGTTTGCCAGGTTTTCATCATGGTACTTATCCAAGGCGATTGTTTGCCAAGTTTTTACCATTGGACAAAAGCATTTCTCTTTACTTTTTTTTTTTTATACTTTTTTGACTTTTTTGATAGGATAGGTGGATATGGATGGGAGGGACTAAAGTGTCTAGTTCCATGAAAGGTGATAGTCCCGCTAGATGGATGTCGTTGCAAATGGGCCATGTCAAATGATCATAGATGTTGGTAAGGGATTGTATGAAAGTGAAATGGATTAGGTAGATGGTGGATGATGATGTGGATTTGTATGAATTACGCAAGAGGATGGGTAAAAGGCTTATGCAAAAGCATGGACCATAGGGATAGGATGATGGGGAAGATATGTAGGATAGTAGTTGAATGGTGGAGAGATGGAGGTATGTGGGAATGTCATAGAATGGAATGGAACCATGACCAACAGCTGCACACACCGTGATAAACATTGAAGCTTTTAATGGGAAGGTGGTGTAAGAAGTGATGGAGATGTTTGCTTAGGAGATAGTTGATGGAGTGATTTAGGGACCCACATGGACTTAGTATTTTTATGATTTTTTCTTTTGATGTGGGATGAAGGAATGTGATATTGTTGAATGGAATGGCTGGAAGAGGATGGTTGGGATTTTTGAGAGGTGGATGCCTCTTTTGTCTTGATTTCTTCTTTTTGCTTGGGAACGCATACCATTTTAGTTTTTGACTTTGCTTGTGAAGGTATGGGTTTGGATAACTTTTTGGATGGATTTTTCTTTGATTCTTTACATTTGTACCCTAAGGCATTAGGACCTTTAGGATTTTTTTCTTTATAGGTAGAGACATCCAAATTTTTACTTTTGAATCCCATGAACATGGTGGAATGAGTGGAAGCTTTATGTTTAGACAATGTGTGCATTTGTTGGTCATGATTAGGATTTTTAGAAGATTTATGGGTAAATGGATAATTAGGCATTGGTAGAAGTGGTGGAAAAGTGGATGGTGGTACGGTAGGAGTTGGAAGGAGTGGAGGTAAAGTGGATGGTGGAAGGTGTATGGTCACATGCTTTTGACATTTGTAGGATGATGGAGGTGGAATGGTGAAATATGTCTTGGGGTATATGATAGGGTTTGCAATGGGAAGTGGTGGACTTAGGAGGAATAGAGGAAGGACCAACATATTTAGATTGTTCATCTTGGGGTGTGTATCCAAGGCCATATGAGTAAAGAGGGACATTGACATGGACGGGCTCCAAAATACCTTGTTCGTGAAGGCCTAAGCCTTTACCTTGGTAGTTCATTTTTTGGAGCATTCAATGAACTATGGGACTAGGTGTAGTTTGGGAACTAGTCTCAAGTTCTTTATTGGATGGAGAAGTGGTGGACAATGGTTTTTGTTGTTCCAAGGAGGAACATTCATGAATGAAGGTAGATAGACCAAGTGGATATGTTAGATTTGTAATGGAGTTAATAGTGGATGATGTGGAAGGATCATTAGGAGCTTGATTGTGCTCATTAGGATCCAAGTTATTTGTTTGATCTTCTATGCTTGCTTGGGAGGTAGGTGTCTCATCATGACAAGTGGATGGTATAGGATCATGGATAGGTGGAGAAGTTTCTAGGTCAAGAAGACTTGCATTAGATGGAGCATGTAGGTCTTGGGTATCTTGCTCATGAATGGTTGTGGAGGTATGAATAGGATCAAGGTTTACATTGATAAGTTCTTCATCATGGATATCATCATGATCATAGAAAAGATATATGTTATGGATGGGTTGAATGAAAGTGATTTGATCTTGATTAGAAGGGGGACTTGATGTTACCACATGCTTAGGATTATGCCCTTGACATATCTCTTGACTTTGGGTGGAAATGGAAGTGGAAGACTCTTGTGTGGACTTGATGGGCTCTTGATGGTTATCGACATGAGAGCATGAGGGAGATTGACTTGTACTCAATGGGGGAGACTCTTGAATAGAGTCGAGGGGTTTTGGGTGACATGATTGGTTTGTAGGAATGGACATGGTGTTGGAAGGTTCTTGGATATTTTCAAGGATAGGGATTTGAAGGCATGAGGGTGGTTTACTCCTTGCTAATAGCCATCAGATCACATCCTTCATGAGTATATGGGTGGATGGACAATATAACAGATGGAGAATAATGGTAGATGGTGTAGGCTTATGATTGAGGTTAGGATTTCTTGTGCTAGATGGGGATGAAATTGGATGAGTGGATTTGGATTTTTCTATAGCTTTTCTTTTACTTTTAGATTTTGCAAAGAGTCTTTGGAGAAAATTGTTCAAGGATTCTTTGGTTGATGGATTAGAGCTTGGGAAGTTTGATGGTGGTGTTGGTGTAGGACTAGTATGCTTTAGGATAAGAATTCTATGGGATGGTGATGGAGGACTAGTAGATGGAGGGGTATATGATTCTAAACTTAAGGTGGTATTTCCCTTGTCAGTAGTATCATTAAGATGAATTAAGGATGCATGATCTTAGTGTGAACAGTGGCTAGTATTAGCATGCTCATGTTGTGAAGGATTTGGTTCACGTGGATCACCTTTTTCCCTATATTTGTCAATCTTGGGCACTTCAAAACTAGAGGGGAAAGGCATCATAACCAAGCTTTTATCAAATGAATAAGGAGATATATCTTCTAATGAATATCATTTTAAGGAAGATCTAGCTTGTAAATCCACAAATTGTTGTTGTAAAGCTTAAATTTGTTGCGTGAGTACTTCTAATGGATTCGTCACAGCCATAGCTTTCTTATTGTTAGGAGCTTCAGTTTCATTTGATTGCCTTGTTTCTCTCATTTTTTCTATGTCAAAATTAGAAGGTAACTTAACTCCTTGTTGTGCTAGCATAAGTACTTTTGGGGATCCATTGTGATGACCTTATCCATCATTTTTTGGAATTCAAGGTCTTGTTGAGGACTAATAATTTCTTCTTGGGTAATGTCCTCTTCCTTATCACTAGAAGTATAGTGGCTACCATGTAGTTAACCCATTTCTTTTCTTCTCTTGAGTTGTGATCTAGTCTCAACCATACAAATATTTGATGTGGGCAGAGTTGAATGTGATACTTGTGGATTTTAGTGATGCTTTTGGTAAGATGTGTTTGAGGTACAATTGATTGGATTTGGAAGCTTTTATGATTAGATTTTCTAAGGTTTTCCCTTGATCTATTTGGTCAAAAAAATGGTCTTGAGCTAAAATGGTATTAGCTATCAAAGTTTTGATAGAAAGGAAGTCAAAATAGAGATAATTGGTAACCGCTATTGATGTAGACTAGACCTTTATCAAGATGCTCTAGTGTAGTTTCAAGGTAGAGGATGATTAATCCTGATAGGAAACTAACTAGGTTGTTTGACTTAGAGGATCTCAATGACACCGTAGTGGAAATCTTGGTTTTGTTTGATTTTCTTGGATGGCTAGGTATGCTATGGTAAGTGGAATGTTGTGGAAACGGGTACGAAATAGATTTTTATGGTTGAGTTCACAAATTGAATCTAAGCAATAATGGGTACCTGAAAATGATTTTGTTTTTCTCTCAAAATGTCAAGAATAAGCCATTGTCACAGATGCGTGGATTTATTTGTGCAAAAATGGGTTTTAAATGCGCGTTTCTGTGGATTGAATGCGTAGATCTGTATGTGCCCTTCTGTTGTTTAAAAGCGCTGAATAATGTCTACGCTGAAAGATTTTGCAAATGCGCAGCAAGAAGGTTTAAATGTGCAACAAAATTTGGATGCGCTGAAAGATTTGTTGAATGCACAGAAAAATGCTTCAAAAGTGTAGTTCTATTCCTTTGCAGTGTTGATCAAATTTTCTTGTTTTCAAGGATGTTTTTCAAAGCAAGTTAAGTATTTTTGCTGATGTTTTGTGTTAATTTGTTGCAAGAAAACATAGCAGACAAGAATATTCCATGTTGTTATACAAATTTGTGATAAACATTTTTGCAAACAAGTACAATTCTTATGGTTGGCAAGGACAATATTTGTTGAGTCCCAACTTGGATTTCTCCAGCCACTTGAATCAAGGCAGATAGTTAGTAACTTGGTAGCACCGACTCCCCCTTACAATGCACACACTTCTAACGCATACCAAGTTACAGTTCCTCCGAAGAGTTGAACTTTCTATCTCTACACATGATTAGTGTATGACGTTGGGCGGCTCTAGAGGTCCAACCTCCTGTGTCAACAAATAATAGGATTTGGGCTTCCAAAAATAATTGGTTCATAATAAGGGCATTCATTCAAGTGGTTATACATGTGGCGATTCGCTCCATTTAGGAGGCTTCCCAATCTGTAGAGGTTAGGCTCTATAGGTTTAAATGCACCACAAGGGTACTGTAGGAAACATTCGTTGGTATAACATAGCAACACCTGTTGTTTACAACTTTCATCATAAACACTTTTATTTATAGTAGATCAAATTGGCTTGGCTTTAGTCCATTACCGCTCGAGGTCGTCCCACTTGGAAGAAAAGCAATCCCAAGGGCAGCCCTCTTCTAAAGGTTGAACAAATGAAACGATGAGTTTGGCATTTTGGTCACCCAAGAAGGGGAGAGCATAGGCCTATCACTATTTTACAAAACACAACAGACACCGGTTCTTTAACCTTTTAGATTTAATCCAAATGTGATCTAATCTACGAAGCATGAAATTGACATGATAGCATAAACATGGAAATATAGTTGATTTTAGCCTCCTAAACAAACTTTGTGAAGATTGTTGTTGAAGATTTGATCAAGTTACTTTGCCTTACTTATGCTAGATGTGGATTTGTAAATACAAGATTGGCGTAAAAGGATTTGTTCAATTTTAACCACCTAGTTGGGACTATGTGAAATTTGTATGCAACTTGTATGAGCAATGATGCGATTTACTCCTCCTAATTAAAGCTAGTTGCATGAACAATGGTTTACTCCTAATTAAAGCTAGATGAAGATTTGTATGTAGGTTGTATGAACAATGATTTACTCCTAATTAAAAGCTAGATGGTGATTTCTAAGAATTGATGCAACTAAAATGACTAAACCAGCTCTTAAACCTGTAAGAACATTGTGTTAATGGCTTCCATTGAAGATTGAAAATACCTACAATCCAAGTTAGCAACAAATTTTTTTATCAAAAAGACCCCTAAAAACTGACAAATTTCATATACATAGAAAGAAGTATCATATGCGGAGAAAGATGGATCATATGCACAAAAAGACAAATGCACAGAAAGAAGTGTCAAATGCATAGAAAGAAGTGTTAGATGCGCAGAAAGATGAGTTTTAAACGCGCAGGACTAGTATTTCTTCACAGATGTGCAGAACTAGAAATCAAATGCACCGGAACGACCTGTCACGACTGCAACTTCACCAAAAACTCAAATGGAGGTTAAAAATGAGGCAGTGGCCCCATGGTGGGTGCCAAAATGTTGTTAAACTTCTGAATCATAGTAAAAACTACTAAATATCCAATAACTTCAATGAAATTGATGTAAATACAATAAACAAAGATATTACCTTCGTAGACCTATTAACCTCGTAACTTCCATTGTTGCCTATCTCCTATTGATCTTATGTATGATTTGAGCTCTTAGAAGTTGTACTTCCTTGCAGTTGAAGATGACAATAGGAGAATGGCTATGATCGGATTGTGTAATGGAGATTAAACTAACAATGCAACTCTAATGAAGATGGATGACGAAGATATGGAGACATGATTGGATGATTGTGATGATAATGAGATTATACAAATGCAATGAGGATACTTTGCCAAAGGCATGCTGGTAGGATTTTTGCAGAGTAATATTGCTAAAGCTTGAGTGGACGAAAAATGGGTGTGAAGACCTTGCTTATATAGGCTTAGGAGAGACCAAGTCCAAGTGTCAATAGATCCATGACTAGAGGAATTTGTCTGTGACATGTATGATTGAGAAAGCTTGAGAGAATGTATGTGAATCAGAAGAGTACAAGTGTCTAGGCCTCTTTCATGAGTTATGGGAGTTAACAGATCTGATTGGATAGTTAAATGGATAGATTGATTAGATGACTGGGTTGATTGGAGAGTTGACTAAATTGATTGGCCAATGAACTCAATTGATTGATCAGATAACTGATTTGATTGGAGGATAAATAGGACACGTGGGTGAGGGAAATTAGCTAATTAAATATTAAAAATACTTAATTATGTGCACAACATGGTGAGGTGGAAATGTGATGTGGATTTATGAAATTAGGACTTTGGGATAGAGGAAATTAGGATTATTTAATTAGATGAGACATTAGAAGAATTAGGGTATTTAATTAAATAAATTGATTTTTATTTAATTATTAGAGGAATAAGAGAAATGTGAACCAATTAAATAAATTAGGATATTTATTTAATTGATAGAAGAATAAGAATTAAAATAAATATTAGAATATTTATTTAATTTGACTCGAGACATTTTTAGGTGTATACATGAACATCTGAACATGCAAACATGAAGGTACCAACAAATAAAAGGGTGTGCAAACCAAGGCACACTCGCATGACAAAGGTGTGATGGCAAAACAAAAAGCAAACATCAACCCCCCATGGCACTTTATGTCATAGTACGAGTACAATAAGACACAAAATGATGTCCAAGATCTCAAGAATACATGTACAATGCTGAGGCACTTTATTTCGGTGTGTTTACATAAGATAAGTGCTTACAATGGAAGCTCACAATGTCCAATAAAGGACCACATGATGAAAATACAATTCTCTGATCGAAAGAGAGGAAACTAATAACACCATAATGAAGTACACAGAAAAAATACAGTTTAAAAAAAAAATGGGACCCAAAAAGGAGTCCAGATGCAAAAGATATGGCCCCTCAAATTCTCCAAAATGAGAACCACATAACAACAACACTGAGAAATTTGATTTATAGAAAAAACTAGAAGTCAAAACTGAAAACCACCTACACCACTGTGAAGAGCATGAAATTCTACCCCTTTTCAAAAAATATTGCACAAAAAAATACCACTGTATGACCGAGATATGGCCTCTAGAAGATGGAGTGCAAAATTAGAAAGCCTAATGGTGAAGGGTAGACTTGGCAAAAAAGGCAACTTCCGCCAAGTTTAGCAAAAACACCTCCAAATTTGGAGATCTGCCAATTGTAGAACCTCTGCTAAAAATTCTCCAATGGTGGGCACACATGTCGAGACAGGTAAATGAATTTGATTTATTTGCCAAAATAATATTTGGTAGAAAACAATGCGTGTTTTTTAATTAAAAAATTACATAAAAAAATTGCATAGTTTTTTTTTATAAATAAAAAAACACATAAAAAAATTATTTTAATGCCTTTTTTTAAAAAAACATTAAAAAAGGTATGAATTTTTTTTAAGTTTTAAAAAACTTTAGAAAAAAAAACTATGCGGTGGGGGGCCACGTAGGCCACACCCCATGCCCACCCAAAAAAGGTAAGCAGCCCATTGCAGGTACAGGGTACTGCGTAGGTACCCTGTACCTTACCTTTTTTACTTTTTTTTTTGTTTTTGACTTCGTTTTTTTTTAAATCTTTTTTAATTGCTTTTTTTACAATAAAAAACCCAACAATTTTTTTAATAAAATTTTTTATGCAGGGGAAAAAACAATTTTTTTTTGAAAATTTCACCTCGATTTGCATGCTAGGCATGTCGTACGGCTTGCCTGGCAAAAAAAATTTGCGTCAGATGAGTCCAAGGTCGATTTTAACGATTTGACAATTGATCTTAAGGTTTTTGGGCCTTCTGAGCGTGATGGTGAGGTCCGTTTGGGCCCAAAATGCTTCGAAAAATAGCTTTCCTCTAGATCCCAAAAAAAAGCACCCTGTTGAAACCCTTGCAGATCTGACCTATGAAGCTCAAATCAAGCCAAATAAAAGGCTAATCTGACTATTTTGACTGCTCTGAATCCAATGGAATACTCTATTTTACACAAAAATGCACCAAGAAAAAAGCTCTTGCTCAAAATTTTCTCCAAATTTGAGAAGGGGCTTACAGATCTGGAGCTCTGATACCATGTAGAAGTTGTGAAACCAACCTCACAGGACCAAGTGAACACCTGCAAAACTTAAGAAACCTTCCACAAAAGAAAAAAACAAAGAGAGCAATTTGCACAAAAATGATGCAATTAATGAAATGGATTAATGAATTATATGAGAGAACTTGGTTTTATATTAGCAAGTTATAAAACCCTAAAAGGGGATTCCTATGTTTAGCTTAAGTGAAATAAAGTAAAGGTGACTTAATTAATTAATCAATATGATTAAATTAATTCAGTAAAGAACCTATTACTCTAACATTTAATTGTTCCTTCAAGGTTGCCCACTTGTGTGTTCTACTATCCAAGTCCTCATTATATGCATCTATCTTATATTTCATATGCATTGCCTTGTCAATAATGTCCTCTAAAAAATGTTGGACCAGATCTTCTGTTGCTAGGTTGAAGTTATCTTTGAATGCTTTTACTATAAATTCTTCATCTTGATTCTCAATTTTACCTTCAACATCACCTTCCAAAACCTCCAAAGTAGCCAATTCCTCTGTTAAAAGCTCATGTGCCTTTATGCTGATGTCAAATGCTTTTGTGTTGCATCTTTTCAAAATGCTGACCTCAAATTTTAGATCCTCTATCCAGACATCCATGTTAGGTAATGTTTGTTGTGTCAGTATCTTGTTATTTATCAGGACATGAGCATCTATTTTCCTCATGTCCTTGAGCATAGTCAAGAACTGGCTTCTCTATACTAGCTGTTGGCCCACTTCTTTCTTTAAGGCATCTGCCCTACCTTTCATCTGGCTTATCACATCCCAATTGGATAATGATGTCTTCACTACTTATTCTCCCTCCTCCAAGAATCTGGCAAGCTATTTATTCAGCACATTGGCCTGATGCTTTTGTGCATCCAGCCCAATTATTTCTTGCTGTGAAACCAGAGCCAAAGGTGTGGTTGGTGTGATCTGGACATTAGTGGGCTTAACCAATCCTTTTATAAAATCCTGTAGTTGGGTAATTTTCCCTTTATACTTCTTATTCTTAGCTTTGGCTTTTGTTATTCTGATAGCTATTGTATCTGTACTCTCTCTCAATTCTTGAATATCTTGATTTGCAGTAGTGTGCCCTAGATCTATGGTAGTAACTTGGAATTCATTTGCACTAATATCCCCTTTATTCTTATTAATAATAGGCACAACTAATTGAGTTGTCCTCTTACCAGTGGCTGGATCACGCCTTATTACTGAGGTTGCCCTCGCTTTGCACTTAGGCTTTGTAGCCTCAAGCGAAAACAATGATTGAATATCAAAATCTAAAGAATCTTCGACCGGAGGCTGATGTACCTCATGTGCCAACCAATGTGGTGCATTGGGTATTGGTTCTTGTTGACTAGTTTACTCAATGTGAGCATCATGCACTTCTACATCTTTCTCCTTTGGAACTTCCTCGTTCACATTCTATTGTTGTTCCCCATCAGTGGGAATCTCCTCATGTACTTGCTGCTGATGTTGATCTTGTGCATCATCTTTGGATGTCATGTCCTAACCATGTGATGTTTCCTTCACTGGTTCCTGGTTACTAGGCACATTGGTCTGGGCATCCTCATCTTTCTTACTATTATCTCCAAGGGTATCTCCATGCACTCCCATATCCAGATCCTATGTATCTTATTCTTCTGGGATCTTGGGGTCATCTTTGTTCACATTTTCTTCCCCTTGGAGATTGCTATCTAGAATATCTGCATGTATGCCATGATTTGTTTCTATTCCTTTCATTTTTCCTTCACCACTTTTATCCTTTGGACCTTCATGTCCAGATGTGGCTTCTTCTTTGTCCTTTGGACCCTCTGGTTGAGATATTGCTTCTATACCTTCTTATCCAGATGTAGGCATTTGTTGTTCTTTATGTCCTGTCTCAACATGTACCACTTCACTCACCTGTACATTTTGTTGTGGAGGCTCTGTCGAGATGTCCATTTCCTGACTTGTATTATCTTCATTTTGCACATTATCCATGGTTTCATCCTTGTTTTCATCCTCAGCCCCATCATATGAAAAATTAATAAATTTCAAGATTGTAATTGTGCCTACTAACACATCCAGACAAATATTCTGCACCACTATCTCTAGATCTTCAGACTCATCCTCCTCTCTGACATTCTTTGATTATTGTGGTGTGCCTTGAGGTGTTAGGGTTGTGTGACTCAACAAGTTCTGTATGGGATTAGATGCCACATCCCTTGTCACATCATAATCTGTTAAATCAATAGTTTTATCCAGTGCCAAGGACTGATCCACCTTCTTCTTTTCTTCTTCCCTTGCTTCCTTAGTTGATTCTTCTTTGAACTTGACTTTGGTGGGAATGGGGACATTATAATGAAACTCTTTGGATATTGTCTCCACACCATTGTTGCTGCATCTCTTTATGTTGTAGGTTGTTGCCTAGCAAACATTTACTCCATTTTAGTTAACTCTTCATTCTCTTGCTCCTTGAGTAGGATATTTGATTGGCTACTAGTTGATCCCCTCATTATAGGCACTTGTCCTCTCTTCTACTTAGGGATATTTGCCCCTTTTAGTATATCATGACCCTTCCTTTTCAAAGGCTCCCCTTCATCTTCCTCAGTATCCTCATCTGCATCTTCAAGTTCCTCTGCCTACCTTGTGGTTATTGTGATAGTAGGGACATGTGTTTCTTTCTGAGGTGAAGGTCTTGTGGCTACTGTAATGCCACTGGTGGTGAATTCTTTGACTAAATTTGAAGAATCAGGTTTGTCTAGCTTGGCCTCCATAATTTGACTTTTACGAATTAGAAAATCATCAAACTCATCATCTCCCAACTCCTCTCTTTCTTTTCTTATCAACAGTTAGAGCCACTCCATTTTATTTTAAAGCAACCAGCTATTAATCTACCCATCCTCTTGTAATATCCATAACCTTGGCTATAATGAGATCAATGGATGTGATCTCAAGCTGACTCCAATATGGAGGGGAGATTGTTTCATTATATATATGTTTTTCATATTCTTTTACGTATGAATTTCCCATCATCAGATTTTAGTTGTTCAGGGACATCAAAATAGTCCAGAGTCTGGATCTAGTTCAAGGCTAATCTCTGATAACCTCTTTTACTAACTTCCATATCATCTAGACAATCTTCCCATAAATCTTCCAAATGTACTTCATGCCTTAGCTTCTTACTCACCCATTTCTCCATTCTATGATAAGGATCATAGTATCTAGCTAAGGGGAGTTGTTGTAAATGAAGCATATGAAGTTCTACTTTTGAGTGTTTTGTTGGTTCAATGGATGGGCACACATACCATTCCAGAAGTAGAGGAAACCTGACATTACCCTTCTTATTTCTCTTGATATATGCCTCATAGAAGGCGATTATCTGTCTTGTCAGTTCCAATAATATTATTCTATTAGTAAGGTACCTTGGTAACATGAAAGGTTTCCCACTAAATCCCTCCATCCAGATGTATGTGAATGTTGGGAGCTGAATGAACCAAGTTCCATTTCTTGCAATCACCTCTTGAGCATCATTGTTTAGTCTCTTTGCTCTATAACCCTCCATCATCCTGACCAAATGCATGACAAAACAGTCATTAACTCTTTTGTAGTTCTGAGTGGAGGTTTTCCTTGCTAGTTGGGGATAATGATCCCATATTGTTTTATCTCCTGGGTTTCTTCCCACTCTACCCACTATATGTAGACCAGAGAATGTAGCCTGTGCTGCACATGCATACACCGCATATGATGACATGTAAAATAGGCATGATTTGCCTCCAAATCTCTTCATGCCCTCATCTAGGCTGTCACTAATTAAGGATGCCCATTGTATCTCTATCAGTGGTCTCTACCAACCTGATTAGCCCATACATCCATCGCTCAAAATTTCTAGCATCTGATTTCTTGGCCATTCTACTGAACATCAACATCATATAATGAATTTTAGGTGTGAATTCATACTTGTAAAGATGCTGGGGCATCTTGGCCACTGCTTTGACCTTGCTATCTGCAACCCTCTAACATGTGAACATAATTTTCCTGCAGTCATTGGATTTGCTCTTATATTGGTTCTCCAAGTTCTCTATGTTAATTTTGAATAGGTTTGGGCCTGCAGGCAACTGGAATGCCTCTGTGATACCTCTGATGGAGAAGTCTGCATCAACCCTACCATCCTTCTATACTTTTCTATTCTTAGGGTTATAATTTTGAGAACATGCTACTACCAACTCTATGGCCTCTGCCGCATAGGGAAACCCTGTTGCATTCCACATCCCAAAATTGTAGATACTTTGCAAGATAGGATTTCCACTTCCTTTCACTAATTTAGCAGTCCATTCATATACATCTGTGTTGCTAGTATGAATATCTCCTATCTGTCCAAACTGAAAACCTAAGGCTCCAGGAGATGGGAACATGGAGTTCCTGAACTCTGCCTCATTATGGTTCTTCCTGTCCTACATCGTGTCCTACAATTGTAGATATGCAGGTTTTAACCTAATTATCTTTTATCAATTTTAACCCTTTTACTTTTCTAGATATTCTAATTTTACCATTTCATTGTATGATCATGTGTAGATGCAAACAAGATTTACCCTAAGTACACATTTACCATTCACCGTGCTGCATAAATGACAAAAGTAGGGTTTTATCATTACATACCTCTTTATACAAGTGGTAGTTTCTAATTTGAAATTTCAAAAGGCCAATGACTCTCTTTTGCGGCACTAAATGAAGTTTGGATATGGAATATACGCATATAAAACCTTAAACAATATGTCCACTCTCAGAATGTGCATATGCATATCCATATGACATCATTAATTATTTGGTTAACGTTGACCTCAAGGATGGATATCGGGATGTTAAAATCCTAAGGCATTTACCTTTAATGTTGAATGTGAGGACATTAAAATGTCCACGTTGAAAAGTCGATATCATGCCATGTGGCATCATCTAATTGGTCCATGGGAAGTTACGACTTAGTTCATAAGAGACAGGGATATGGATATTAAGAAATATCTGAATATTAGAATTCACTAAATATCCCTAAGTCTAAATGTCCTGATGATGTCATCCCTCTTAAAGTAATTCTTGTTTATGAGGAAAGTGACGCCATTAGGATGTTTGGGAGGTCTAGACATTAGTTTAATGTTTGGACATTAACATTTGTGAAATATATCATCCCCAAATGTCTAGATGATGTCATCATTGCTTGGTAATTCTTTTGGGATAAACTTGGATGATGTCATCTGGATTTTCACATTTAAAGGTTAGGACATTAAGATAGTTGTGAATGTCCATAGTCAAATGTCCATTTGAAAAGTCAAATATGACACGTCATCAAGATATTTACAAGGCTGGGACATTAGAATGAGTATGGATATTAAGGAATGTCTGGACATTAAGTGAATGTCCAGATATTAGGGTTGAATAGCCAAACCTATGAATATCCATGCATTATGATGGTTTCGTTGCACGAGTTAAATTTGACATGTGCACATTGGTGAATGTCGGGATATTAACCTTTACTTAGAAATTTTCTCAAATTTTTGATTGGGACAATTTGTTCAGATATTAAAAATGTGAGGACATTTAGTGTAAGGCTGAATATCCACATGACCATTGACTGACACTTTGACGTGAATAACTTCTTGGTTTTAGGGAATTTCTGCATGTTGCAAAAGGCAAACCTGCTTAGAATTTCATTCTCTTTCATTTGGTAGGCTTTATGAGGGGAAACTCATACTTGGAAAATTTGGTTCACAATTCACGATCCGAATATGCCTAGAACAAGACCTAGACATACATTGACAAATCTTTTACCATACCGCCCAAAGAAAAGGAAAGCAAAACAAGCCAAGCAAAGAA
This sequence comes from Cunninghamia lanceolata, assembly GCA_027924645.1. NCBI lineage: Eukaryota > Viridiplantae > Streptophyta > Pinopsida > Cupressales > Cupressaceae > Cunninghamia > Cunninghamia lanceolata. The sequence continues at coordinate 7,820,213 of BSBN01001203.1, forward strand.
AGAAAAAAGTTGGGTCCCTATTTTGCTAGGGCAAAATGGGGTGTGTTGTGTAACCACACAACACTGCCATAAAATAGGGAGAAGACATTATTAGTAATCAGACTAGGAATAGGAAACTAACTACCATAAAGATAATGTAGACAATACAATCCCACTATGACTCTTCTAGTCATTATGAAAATAGTCATAACTGGAAATAAAACATGGACCACAATCTGAGCTTCCTTCATTATTCATGATTTTGTCAATTGTCGAAGGAAATTGTCAAGGAGTGGAGAGTTATGGTTAACTTCATGCTCACTCAACTTGGAGTCTTTTTCCTTTGACTGTGGATAACTGCATTGTCTATTGTAGATGAGAATGCCTCCTTTGCTACGGGCTGACATGTGATCTTGATGAAATGTAGCCACGTACTTTCTACATAGGGTTTAGTTCATCACATGATATTTATACATCACAAACTACTAAAATTAACATAAAGTACTATCATATTTTATGAGCAATCATCAATTCATACATAGTCATTTACCAACATATCATATACTAATCTCAATGCTTTAAATGTCTTAAGGATGATTATAGACATAGAAAATATATGTAAAAGTCTAGGAATGTCTTTGAAAAGCATGAACTAAAGCAAGAGAAATAGAACAAAACATAGCCTCATCAGTGAGATCTAATATTCATATATATAATAGGCCGATGGGAGAGAGCTACCTCCTCATTATATGACATCCTCAAATACAATGGAGAATTCTGACATTCTAGTCAACCCACTAGCTTAGTAGAAGAGTTAAGGATCCACATACGCAAACTCAAGATTTATTCATTTGGCCACACATAAGGCACATAAGATTCATACAAGGGTTGCTCACAACTGAACCACTCATGGTTCTTTTCAAAGGGAAAAAGGAGAAGAGATTATAGTCCATAAAATAACTTGAGAAGATCACCATCAACAATGTCTTATCCCTAACAAAGAGTAAACAATATTCAACACAAAACCAAGCCAAGGCATACATGGGATTCACAAGTTCATTGACCTAGTCACACTATTCTTAGACATTTGACCCCTCCACATTCACCATTACCATAATTCCTATACGATTAATCTAAACTTAACCTATGCTATATAGTCCTTTCCATGATCAAGTCCACATAGGCGTGTTCTCCCTTCTACATTCCTAGTATTTGACCTCATTAGTGATTCCTAGATGCTTAGAAGAGGATCACTCCTTTCTAACTCATCAACTATAGAGTTTACAAAAGAAATGCATATTATACTCATCTATTTTCATGCACAATGGTAAAGTAATGTTTGTACTTTCTAGGTCTAGCCTTCCATGATAATCACATGCATCCTCCTAACTTCATGGGGTTAGGCTATGGGAGTGACATGTCTCTCAAAAGAAAAGAAAAATCAATTTAAAAGAGTTAAAATCAATAAAAAAGAAAAGCATACATCAAATTAAAAACAAAATCACTCAAGCAAAGCTAGGGAAAATAAAGTTAAAGAAAAGCAATGCATTTCCATCCAAAGTAATATAGTCCACTTGATTGAGATGTCTTGCTTCTTCTTCTCCCTTTCTCTCGATCCAACCTATAGAGCATCCTAAGTTTGAACTCTTTAGTTGAGTATGCTTTCTTCTCTCTTTTTACTAGTGTGCATGGACTAAGATTGAAATCCTACTTTAGCATACCACCTCACTTCCTTCATCCCTAATCCATTATATAATTGTTCTTCGCTATTCCGTTCAAGTCCTTGATTACACATTGACAAGTTCCTTGAAAAATTCATAACAAGACACTATTTTACTCTTATCCTTCCACATTATCCCTTATATCCTTTACTGTCACATTACCTTTCAAACTTTTCCATACACATGGCATACATATGTTTGATAGCCAAAATAAACTTCTTTGTTATCTCGGTGCATAATCTTAGGACAATGTTGTGAAATCTACTTGACTGTGTTATGACCATTGACACCTTCTACCATTCCTAATTCTTATTTTCATTCTTTTTTGACCTTTGTTTTTCTCTCGCTTGTATCTCTTTCTACTTTCCACTCTTTTATCTCTTATGATGCAGAGGCAACTAAACAAAGACCACAAAGGGATCAAAATAACAACACAGGAGGAAGATCATACAGGGGATGGCAGGGCAAACAACTCATCTAGACCTCAGTGGGCCAAACAGCAATACTTGACTTCAAATTGGACTTGACTGTCCACTCACATACCATGGTTTTAACACAGTACAATAACACCATTTATAGGTTCATATACATGGGAACCTTTCCAAACTTTCTAGGGACCCTAGACCTTCTTGGTTTGACTGTCCCAAGCTCACAAAACTAACAAATTGCAATGAGGGTACATCCTTATACCACTTCCTTCACAAACTGACCTATCTCCTTGTAGCCCTGCCAGAGAGGGTTTTAAACATAAATTTCAAAATACATTACAAACCCATAAAAAAAATACCTTTTCAAATACCCATTATGGAGTTGCACAACATACTAAACATGCAAGGTAGGTTGTTTTGTAACATACACCTCAAATTTGGATTGTCCCTACTGTCCTAAAGGGCAATTAGCCCACTTTTATAAAGGAAGTACCTAAAATCTCAAGCCCACAAACAAATTTCCACTTTGATGAGCTTAAACACATTCTAAATAGATCAATTTCATAGGTTTTATGGGTCTAAGATCATCTCAACTTTTTTTATGATCAAAACTTCACTCCTTCAACTCTAGTTTGCCTTAACATGACACAATGAGGTCTTCATAGCTCAAATCTTCACCTTTTTCTTGTCCCCTACTCCTGCATACAAAACCCATTAGAGAACACACCATTTTACACTAACTCCACCCATTTTGGGGTACTAACACAACAAGATTTGATAGGAAAACAAAGACCTCTCTTAAACCCTTAAAACTAGGTTTTGGGACCTCCTTTACAAAAAGCAATCATAAAATGTTTAAACCTCCATGAAATTTCCTCCAACTAGGGTCAAATGAAAGGTAAGAGCATCAACCATAATATTTTTATCAGTTCTACCCACGACTATACTGTACGGCTGATTACAACACAAAGGAACAACAAAAAAAAAGTGAAAAAGCTGGAAAACAGAGCAATTTCAAAAAAATGTTTGGAAAAGTGCTTCAAACCCCACCAAATTCCCTCCAACTAGATTCAACACAAATCTAAGACCATTTCCTTCAACATTCCTATGCATGAAAGTTTCATAATATTGATGTACGGATGAGGAAAATTGAAGGGAACAACAAAAATCATAAAAATAGTGTTAGGGACAACAAACTGTAACTTTTCTTTCATTTTCTCCTTTCAAACTTCTTCAAAATCACCATACCTCCAACCACACACACTTTAAAATGCATTTTACATTTTTTTTTATCACCTTCTCTCTCATTCCCATCATGGGAAGAGGCTAAGAATAGCCTAAACTGGCTGATTTCTATAAAAAGCAAAAAAGGTCTAAAAATAGATTGTCACACTGCAATGAACAACAGACCACTAAAGAGAATGACTATTTTCCCTCTACACTACATGACTTATGCCTTTCAAAGGCTCTACTACATTATTAAAGCTCCATTTTTCCTTTAACCAAAAAAATTATAAAAATTTGACTTAAAGATTACTCTAGGTGCACTGCACCATACACCCTAACTTGAAACTTTTCCAAGTCCCTTGGAAATATTCTTACAAATTGTCCTTCATGGCTTGTCTTTGTCCTCCTTGTTTCTCTTCAGCAGGTTCACTTTGTGCTTCAGTCTTACTGTCTATGTTATCCTTGCTCTTGTCCTTCTTTGAAATTTGTTTCACTTTGTCATAGAGTGCTTTGTCAACTTCATTCTTCTTCACCTCTGTTTCTAACACTTCCTTCTCAACTCCTTTCTCATACCACTGTCTCATACTACTCTTCTTTCCACTATCCACTATCATCTCACCTTTCCCAACCTCTATCATACCTTTATCCAACTTGTTTACTGTGTTAGGAACTTTGCAAACTATTGCACCAGCTTCACTTGGTTGTCTACTCATCACTATAGGGCACATGATTGTCCCTACTAAGACTCCTTCACTCACTTGTTGCCTTACCACAGGTTCTACACTCTTGCACTTTGCATTTTTAGTCACTTCCTTCTTCCACATGAAGATATTTCTCTTCACAACTGGCTGCAACTCTTCTTCACACTTATTCTTTGTTGTTTCAACAACTTCATGCCTTGAAAAGGCTGCACACTCCTTGTTTTCACTCTCCTCAAACATCAGTTACTCCTTCTTGCCAAACATTATCATATTTGTTGTTCTTGACTGCTCCTCCAATGGTAGTAGCACAAAAGTCTTCTCATCCTTCTTAATAGTGAAGGTATTGGCTCTTCCATCATAAACTGCAAACCTATCAAATTGCCAAGGTCTCCCAAGTATCACATGACAACAATCCATTGGTAGGATGTCACAAAGTACTCTATCCTCATATGCTCCAATCTTAAACTCTACTAATGCTTGTTCAGTCACTAAAATGGATTGATGATCACTTAACCAAGAAATTTTGTAGGGAACTTCCCTAGGAACTCTTTTCAATTTTAGTTTGTCTACCATCTCACTTGACACCATATTATCAGTACAACCAGAATCCACTATCACTTTACATACCTTGTCCTTGCTCTTACAATTTGTTCTAAACAATGCTCTCCTCTGAATCAGCTCCTTCTCCCTGGAGATCTTCAATAGTGCTCTTTCTCTCATCATCAATGCTTCTCCTGCCTCAGCATCACACCTTGTGGAACTAGAACCACATTCTTCTTCTTGGACTAATTGAGTCCTTTCACTCTGTCTTTCACCATCATTTGAAAAGTTTTGCTTCTCAGGACACTTATATGCTAGGTGCCCAAACTCTTGGCAATTATAACACTTACGTGCAAAGGTGTTTGCACTCCTTCCACCATCAAATCTGCCTCTAGAACCTCTACCTCTAAAATCTACACTTTTTCCTTGCTTGAAATCTACACCTTGTCCTTGTGCCTTGCTCATGTCTTCTTGACTTTCATTGGCTTGCTTTGTGTTTGAAAAAGATCATCTACCTCTAGAGGTATTGCCTCTGCCTCTGGCTGACTTATCTTGTCTTCTTTTCAGTTTCTCTTCCACTCTAACTATCATTTGGTAACAATCTTCAACACTCCTTGGATTTGCCAACACCAATTCATCCTACATGTTAAACCTCAAGCCACCAATATACCTAGCAACTTTTTGCACTTCAGTTTCATTTTGACCAAAACTTATACTCAGCTTATAAAACTCTTCAGTGTATGTCTTAACATCCATTTCCTTTTGCCTTAAACCTTGAAGCTTCTTAAACATTTGAACTTCATAATCTTTAGGCAAGAACTTATCTTTGATCTTAGCCACCATCTTGTCCCATGAGACAATATTTGCCTTTCCTTGCTTTCTCCTCTCTGTTTGCTGATAATCCCACCATAAAAAAGCATGACCTATCAGCTTGGTCTTTGCAATCTTCACTTTCTGATCCTTAGGAATTTCTTCACACTCAAAATGATTATCCAATGCTGCAATCCAATCTAACAACTCTTCATCATTCAGGATTCCTCCAAACTTTGGCACATCTATCTCTATCTTGTGCTTGTTTTCTTTTACTACCCTCAGCAACTTTACCATCCTCTGATCCTCAGGGTCCAACTCTTCTTCCACATCTTCATACTCAGCTTCTTCTTCTTCCTCAGACTCAATCTCTTCACGTAGAGCCACTCCAATTCTCTGATTTTGTTCTAGGGTAGCCATTCTTTCCTTTAGCTCTCTCAACTCTCTAGCATGCTTCTCCTTCATCTCATTCATCTCTTGAGCCATGTTTCTCACTCTTGGAGGCATCTTGACAAATTGCCTCTTCAACTCAACACTTCACAGACCTACTAACTGTGCTCTAATACCAATTTGATGTAGAGGCAACTAAACAAGAACCACAAAGGGATCAAAATAACAACACAAGAGGAAGAGGATATAGGGGATGGTAGGGAAAACAACTCATCTAGGCCTCAGTGGGCCAAACAACAATACTTGACTTCAAATTGGACTTGACTGTCCACTCACTACCATGGTTTCAACACAGTACAATAACACCATTTATAGGTTCATATACATGGGAACCTTTCCAAACTTTCTAGGGACCTAGAACTTCTTGGTTTTATTGTCCCAAGCTCACAAAACTAAAAAATTGTACTAAGGGTACCTCCTTGTACCACTTCCTTAACAAATTGACCTATCTCCTTGTAGCCCTGCCAGAGAGGTTTTTGAAGCATAACTTTCAAAATACATGACAAACCCATAAAAAAAATACCTTTTCAAATACCCATTATGGAGTTACACAACATAATAAACATGCAAGGTAGGTTGTTTTGTAACATACACGTCAAATTTGGACTATCCCTACTGTCCTAAAGGGCAATTAGCCCACTTTTACAAAGGAAGTACCTAAAATCTCAAGCCCACAAACAAATTTCCACTTTGATGAGCTTAAACACATTCCAAATAGACCAATTTCATAGGTTTTATGGGTCTAAGATCATCTCAACTTGTTTTATGATCAAAACTTCACTCCTTCAACTCTAGTTTGCCTTAACATGACACAATGAGGTCTTCATGGCTCAAATTTTCACCTTCTTCTTGTCCCCTACTCCTGCATGCAAAAACCATTAGAGAACACACCATTTTACACTAACACCACCCATTTTGGGGTTCTAACACAACAAGATTTGATAGGAAAACAAAAACCTCTCTTAAACCCTTAAAACTAGGTTTTGGGACCTCCTTTACGAAAAGCAATCATAAAATGTTTAAACCTCCATGAAATTTCCTCCAACTAGGCTCAAATGAAAGGTAAGAGCATCAACCACAATATTTTTATTAGTTCAACCCATGACTATACTATATGGCTGAATACAACACAAAGGAACAGCAAAAAAATACTGAAAAAGCTGGAAAACAGAGCAATTTCAAAAAATGTTTGGATAAGTGTTTTAAACCCAACCAAATTCCCTCCAACCATATTCAAAACAAAGCTAAGACCATTTAATTCAACATTCCTATGCATGAAAGTTTCATAATAGTGTAGTACGGATGAGGAAAATTGAAGGGAACAACAAAAATCAGAAAAACAATGTTTGGGACAGCAAACTGTAACTTTTCTTTCATTTTCTCCTTTCAAACTTCTTCAAAATCACCATACCTCTGACCACACACACTTTACAATGCATTTTAAATTTGTTTTTATCACCTTCTCTCTCATTCCCATCGTGGGAAGAGGCTAAGAATAGCCTAAACTGACTGATTTCTATAAAAAGCAAAAAAAAGTCTAAAAATACACTGTCACACTACAGTGAACAACAAACCACTAAAGAGAATGACTATTTTCCCTCTCCACTATATGAATTATTCATTTCAAAGGCTCTACTACATTATTAAAACTCCATTTTTCCTTTAACCAACAAATTTATAAAAATTTGACTTAAAGATTACTCTAGGTGCACTGCACCATACACCCTAACTTAAAACTTTTCCAAGTCCCTTGGAAATATTCTTTCAAATTGTCATTCATGGCTTGTCTTTGTCCTCCTTGTTTTTCTTCAATAGGTTCACTTTGTGCTTCATTCTTATTGTCTATGTTATCCTTTCTCTTGTCCTTCTTTGAAATTTGTTTCACTCTGTCATAGAGTGCTCTGTCAGCTTCACTCTTCTTTACCTCTGTTTCTAACACTTCCTTCTCAACTCCTTTCTCATACCACTACCTCATACTACTCTTCTTTCCACTATCCACTGTCATTTCACCTTTACCAACCTCTATCAAACCTTTATCCAACTTGTTTATTGTCTTAGGAACTTTGCAAACTACTGCACCAACTTCACTTGGTTGTCTACTCATCACTACAGGGCACATGATTGTCCCTACTAAGACTCCTTCACTCACTTGTTGCCTTACCACAACTTCTAGACTCTTGCACTTTACATTTTCAGTCACTTCCTTCTTCCACATGAAGATATTTCTCTTCACAAGTGGCTGCAACTCTTCTTCACACTTACTCTTTGCAGTTTCAACAACTTCATGCCTTGAAAAGGCTACACACTTCTTGTTTTCACTCTCCTCAAACATCACTAACTCCTTCTTGCCAAACATAATCATATTTGTTGTTCTTGACTACTCCTCTAATGGTAGTAGCACAAAAGTCTTCTCTTCCTTCTTAATAGTGAAGGTATTGGCTCTTCCATCATAAACTGCAAACCTATCAAATTTCCAAGGTCTCCCAAGTATCACATGACAACAATCCATTGGTAGGATGTCACAAAGTACTCTATCCTCATATGCTCCAATCTTAAACTCTACTAATGCTTGTTCAGTCACTAAAATGGACTGATGATCACTTACCCAAGAAATTTTGTAGGGAACTTCCCTAGGAACTCTTTTCAATTTCAGTTTGTCTACCATCTCACTTGACACCATAATATCAGTACAACCAGAATCCACTATCACTTTAAATACCTTGTCCTTGCTCTTACAATTTGTTCTAAACAATGCTCTCCTTTGAATCAGCTCCTTCTCCTTGGAGGTCTTCAGTAGTGCTCTTTCTATCATCATCAATGCTTCTCATGCCTCAGCATCACACCTTGTGGAACTAGAACCACAATCTTCTTCTTGGACTAATTGAGTCCTTATTTCACTCTTTCTTTCACCATCATTTGAAAAGTTTTGCTTCTCAGGACACTTATATGCTGGGTGCCCAAACTCTTGGCAATTATAACACTTACCTGCAAAGGTGTTTGCACTCCTTCCACCACCAAATCTGCCTCTAAAACCTCTACCTCTGAAATATGCACTTTGTCCTTGCTTGAAATCTGCACCTTGTCCTTGTGCCTTGCTCATGTCTTCTTGACTTTCATTGGCTTGCTTTGTGTTTGAAAAAGATCATCTACCTCTAGAGGTATTGCCTCTGCCTCTGGCTGACTTATCTTGTCTTCTTTCAGCTTCTTTTCCACTCTAACTGCCATTTGGTAACAATCTTCAACACTCCTTGGATTTGCCAACACCAATTCATCCTACATGTTAAACCTCAAGCCACCAATATACCTAGCAGCTTTTTGTACTTCAGTTTCATTTTGACCAGACCTTATACTCATCTTATAAAACTCTTCAGTGTATGTCTTAACATCCATTTCCTTTTTCCTTAAACCTTCAAGCTTCTTAAACATTTGAACTTCATAATCTTTAGGCAAGAACTTACCTTTGATCTTAGCCACCATCTTGTCCCATGAGACAATATTTGCCTTTCCTTGCTTTCTCCTCTCTGTTTGCTGATAATCCCACCATAAAAAAGCATGACCTGTCAGCTTGGTCTTTGCACTCTTCACTTTCTGATCCTCAGGAACTTCACACTCAAAATGATTTTCCAATGCTGCAATCCAATCTAACAACTCTTCATCATTCAGGCTTCCTCCAAAGTTTAGCACATCTATCTTTATCTCTTGCTTGTCTTCTTTTACTACCCTTAGCAAATTTACCATCCTCTGATCCTTAGGGTCCAACTCTTCTTCCACATCTTCATACTCAGCTTCTTCTTCTTCCTCAAACTCAATCTCTTCACCTAGAGCCACTCTTCTCTGATTTTGTTCTAGTGTATCCATTCTTTCCTTTAGCTCCCTCAACTCTCTAGCATGCTTCTCCTTCAACTCATTCATCTCTTGAGCCATGTTTCTCACTCTTGGAGGCATCTTGACAAATTGCCTCTTCAACTCAACACTTCACAGACCTACTAACTATGCTCTGATACCAATTTGATGCAGATGCAACTAAACAAAGACCACAAAGGGATCAAAATAACAACACAGGAGGAAGAGGATATAGGGGATGGTAGGGAAAACAACTCATCTAGGCCTCAATGGGCCAAACAACAATACTTGACTTCAAATTGGACTTGACTATCCACTCACATACCATGGTTTCAGCACAGTACAATAACACCATTTATAGGTTCATATACATGGGAACCTTTCCAAACTTTCTAGGGACCCTAAAAATTCTTGGTTTGATTGTCCCAAGCTCACAAAACTAACAAATTGCACTGAGGGTACCTCCTTATACCACTTCCTTCACAAACTGACCTATCTCCTTGTAGCCCTGCCAAAGAGGTTTTTAAAGCATAACTTTCAAAATTCATGACAAACCCATAAACAAAATTCCTTTTCAAATACCCATTATGGAGTTACACAACAAACTAAACATGAAAGGTAGGTTGTTTTGTAACATACACCTCAAATTTGGACTGTCCCTGCTGTCCTAAAGGGCAATTAGCCCACTTTTACAAAGGAAGTACCTAAAATCTCAAGCCCACAAAAAAATTTCCACTTTGATGAGCTTAAACACATTAGAAATAGACCAATTTCATAGGTTTTATGGGTCTAAGATCATCTCAACTTGTTTTATGATCAAAACTTCACTCCTTCAACTCTAGTTTGCCTTAACATGACACAATGAGGTCTTCATTGCTCAAATCTTCACCTTTTTCTTGTCCCCTACTCATGCATAAAAAACCCATTATAGAACACACCGTTTTACACTAACTCCACCCATTTTGGGGTTTTAACACAACAATATTTGATAGAAAAACAAAAACCTCTCTTAAACCCTTAAAACTAGGTTTTGGGACCTCCTTTACAAAAAAGCAATCATAAAATGTTTAAACCTCCATGAAATTTCCTCCAACTAGGCTCAAATTAAAGGTAAGAGCATCAACCACAATATTTTTATTAGTTCTACCCATGACTATACTGTACAGATGAATACAATACAAAGGAACAACAAAAAAAATAGTGAAAAAGCTGGAAAATAGAGCAGTTTCAAAAAAATGTTTGGAAAAGTGCTTCCAAATTCCCTCCAACCAGATTCAAAACAAAGATAAGACCATTTCCTTCAACATTCCTATGCATGAAAGTTTCATAATAGTGTTGTACGGATGAGGAAAATTGAAGGGAATAGCAAAAATTAGAAAAAACAATGTTAGGGATAGCAAATTGTAACTTTTCTTTCATTTTTTCCTTTCAAACTTCTTCAAAATCACCATACCTCCAATCACACACATTTTAAAATGCCTTTTACATTTGTGTTTATCACCTTCTTTCTCATTCCCATTGTGGGAAGAGGCTAAGAATAGCCTAAAATTGATTGATTTCTATAAAAAGCAAAAAAAGTCTAAAAATAGACTGTCACACTGCAGTGAACAACAGACCACTAAAGAGAATGACTATTTTCCCTCTCCACTACATGAATTATTCCTTTCAAAGGCTCTACTACATTATTAAAACTCCATTTTGCCTTTAACTAACAAAATTATAAAAATTTGAATTAAAGATTACTCTAGGTGCACTGCACCATCTTATCACCTTTATTTGAAACTTTTGATCTCTTTACCACCATTGGACTTATTTACCATTGGGGGCATCCTCTGAAATGTTCCCCTTATTTCCTACCTTTGTTGGGAATTAAGGTGTCTCAACCTTTGTAATTCCTTGTATTAATTAATTGTATTTATTTATTTATTGCCTTTTATTGTAATTAGGATGCAAATCCTTATTGTCATCTTGTGGGAGTTGGCACGATGATACATGTCATCCTACATGGAAGGTGACAACTTGTATTTTTTGTCCTCACATGAGTAGATAGGCATCCCACTTAGTGGTAGGAATATTTTGCCATGTGTCCACATCTTGGATAGTGGGTAAGGGAATTTTGACTAGAACGGTTATGACAGATTCCTATGACAAGATTTATGACGTGTAAGAGTCGTAAATGGAAGATTCTATGACAGGTGAAGACATGTGTCACAAGGCATTTTGGAAGAAGGCATCTTTGGGTGCCCCAAGGAGGGTTATGACATGTAAGAGAATATGTTATTTTTAGCCTGTGTATGACAGATTCTCTTTCAGCTATAAGATTTGACAGTTATGACAGATTCTATGACAGCCGTAAGAGTATCTATCATTGCGCAACTTGGGAATAGGTGACCTCTTTGGGATGGGGTGATATGACAAGTGTCATGGACATCCTGCAGTGTTGGACAAGTGTCCCCAGGTGTGGATTTTGGGCCATGAGGCCATGTTGGACGCCCATCTCAAGATAGGCTCATTTTTGCCTTGTAACTTCTTTATAAACAAGTGCTTTGAGAGGAGATGTAGTATGTGATTGACAGGTACTGTTATGCTTCTGGTTTGTCTCTAGATACAAGTGTTGAAGACTCATGAAAGCTTGCATTGCAAGTGTATTGTAAACCATTTCATTTTTGATAATACATTGGCAGGTTTTAGAGTGTGGGGTTTTTCACTCGATAAGGGTTTTCCCCATGTTATATCTTGTCTCTCTTTCTTCTGTCTTACATTCTTGTGTTTTGTATTGCTGCAATATCTCCATTGTTATGTTTAACATTCTGTAACTGTAAAGGTTAAAATGAATTTGCACTCATCTCTCCTCATTAGATTAGTGTAGGAAGTGATTTCTGCACACCTAGCTTCCTTTCAGTTGGTATCAGAGCTTGATCACCTTTGGTCCTAGTTGTTGGGTATGGGTTTTTTGAGCTAATCTTAGGTTGAGTGGGAGTTTGTGTAGAGTATTCTATAATCTTGTTGCAGGAAAGAGATGGAAAGTACATCCAAAAGATTAGAGGTGGAGAAGTTCAATGGCACAAGTTTTGAGTTATGGAAACTTAAGATGGAAGACATGCTTGTTGATTGAGACCTATGGGAAACTGTTTTTGGTGTAAAACCAACTGCAATGGCACAAGATGATTGGGATCTCAAAGATCAGAAAGCTAAGGGTCTGATAAGACTCAGTCTAGCTGACTCTGTCCTGTTAAATTTCCATGAGGATAAGACCACAAAAGATCTTTGGAAGAAGTTGGGAGATGTTTATCAGGCCAAATCCCTGGTGAACAAACTTTTTATGAGAAAGAAGTTGTATTCTCTGAGGATGGAGGATGGAGGATCTATTGCAGATCATCTAAATACTTTCAACATGTTAGTTGCACAATTGACATCTATTGAAGATGGAGGAGGATTGTTGTATGACCTTACTTTGTTCTTTGTCAGACTCATGGGATCATCTTGTCATGGCTATTGGGAGCACCACATCCACTTTTAAAATGGATGAAGTGGTATCTTCGCTGTTACCTAAAGAGATGAGGAGAAAGTCTTCTGAGGTAGCCAAAGAGGCTCTTGCAGTTCATGGAAGACCCAAGGAGAAAGGGAAAAAGAACGATAAGAAAGCTAAGAAGAGTAGATCCAAATCCTGTGCGAGATCCAAATCTCCTAGAAAGTCCAAGGCTCTATATTGGAACCATGGCAAAACTGGGCATTTTTGAAAGGAATGCAAAGAGGAAAAGAAAAAGAAGAACAAGAATGTGCCAGATTCAAATTCTAACAAGTCACAAGATGATGGTGATGCCTTCATCACAGCCCTAGCCACCCATGCATCTAATGATGTGTGGTTGATTGATTCTGGTGCATCATTCCACATGACCTCACATCGAAGTTGGTTCACGAAGTATGAAGAGTTCGATGGTGGAAGAGTGTACCTGGGTGATGATTCTCATCTGAAGATTGTTGGTCATGGAAGAGTCTCAATCCAATTCCCTGATGGACGAGTGAAGGGGATCTCTAGGGTTATGCACATCCCAAGCTTGGCACGGAACCTATTGTCTGTAAGTAAGCTGAATGATGCAGGTGTGCAGGTTGTCTTTTTGAAGGACGGATGTAAGATGACTAGAGGATCTATGGTGCTTGCGAAGGGTACTCAAAGAGGTACTTTATTTCAGTTGTAGGCATGCACTTCATAGTGCAATAGTTCTTCTGACTCGAAGAAAAGAGTTGCAATCACTTCATCCCCACCATCTGAACCAGCAGTGAAGAAATATGTTGTATCTAATTCTGATGGTAGTGCATTTTGGGTGCTCATGCTTTGGAAGTTAAACTTCCTGCTGAAAAGACAATGTTATGGCATATGAGATTTGGCCACATTGGTGAGAAGGGTCTTAGAACCCTAAAAAATAAAAACATCGTTGAGGGGTTAAATGATTGTAATCTCGAGTTTGACTTTTGCGAACATTGTATGTATGGAAAGCAAAACTGTGTTCAGTTTTACTCTAGTTCTCACAAGTCTTCTGGTGTATTGGATCTTATTCATTCTGATGTGTTTAGTCTTGTTAGTGTTCCTTCAATCTCCAAATCTGTATATTTTGTAACTTTTATAGATGATTACAGTAGGACATGGATTTATTTTCTCAAAAGCAAGACTGAAGTCTCTAGTCGATTCAAAGAGTTTAAAGCTTTTGTTGAAAATTAGACTAGTAGAAAGATTAAGTGTTTGAGAACTAACAACGGTGGTGAGTTTTGTTCGGCAGAGTTCGATAAGTTCTGTAAAGAGCAAGGGATTGAAAGACATAAGACAACTCCATACACCCCACAGCAAAATGGAGTTGGAGAGAGGATGAATAGGACACTGATGGAGAAGGCTAGGAGTATGCTTAGTGGAGCAAGCCTCAATCAAAAGTTTTGGGTTAAAGCTGTAGCCACTACTTGCTACCTGGTAAATAGGTCTCCCACATCAGCTCTTCTTGGTAAGACACCTATGGAGGAGTGGTTTGGTAAGAAGCCTTCAGTTAGACATCTTCGTGTTTTTGGTTGTGAGGCATATGCACATGTGCCTAAGGAGAAATGGTCTAAATTGGAGAACAAGGCTATTAAGTGTATTTTCATTGGCTATGGTGTCAGTGTGAAAGAATGCAAGCTTTGGGATCCTGTGGCTGAAAAAGTGTTGTATAGCAGAAGTGTTATCTTCAAAGAGCTAACACCTTCTCCTGTTGTTCTACAGCCAGAAGAAACAAAAAAGAAAGATGATGTGGTTCAGTTTCCTTCTACCCCTAAGAAGACTGAACTGATAGACCCTGTGAGACCTGATGCTGAGGAGAGCTCTAACAGCTCTGAAAGCTCAGAAGAGGAAGCAAAACCTCAACCTCAGCCATTGAGGAGGTCTACATGAACAAGGAAGCAACATGATAGGTTTGGTTATTCATTACTTGGTTCTAGTTGTGCTTTTGCCTTGCTTACTAACACTGATGAGCCTAGAACTGTGACAGAGGCTATGGGCATGAAAGATGCTAGTTCCTGGAAGGAGGCCATGGAAGATGAGATGGCTTCTTTGGAGAAGAATAAAACATGGGACTTGGTGCCTTTGCCTGAAGGATGGAAACCTATTGGATGCTAATGGGTGTTCAAGAAGAAATTTGGTGCAGATGGTAGTGTTGAAAAGTACAAGGCTAGATTGGTTGCGAAGGGGTACTCACAATGGAGGGAATTGATTATGGTGAGATTTTCTCTCCCATTGCAAAGCTGACATCTATTTGGTTCCTGTTATCTCTTGTAGCAGCTTATGACCCAGAGGTGGAGCAGATGGATGTGAAAACAACATTCCTTCATGGTGATTTGGAGGAAGAGATTTACATGTCACAGCCAGAGCATTACATAGAAAAAGGTAAAGAAAATTTGGTTTGCAAGTTGAAAAAGTCTTTGTGTGGTTTGAAGCAGTCTCCTAGGATGTGGTACTTGAAGTTTGATGCCTTTGTGTTGTCAATTGGATATCTGAGATCAAAATTAGATCATTGTGTGTATTACAAGTTTGACAATGATCACATTCTCATTATTGCATTGTATGTTGATGATATGTTGTTAATTGGGAATGGTAAGAATATGATTTCTTATTTGAAGTCTTAGTTGTCAGTACAGTTTGAGATGAAAAATTTAGGGGCATCCAGGTACATTCTAGGAATGGAAATCAGAAGAGACAGAGCTAACAGAAAATTTTGGTTAAGCCAGAGTAAGTATGTGAAGACCATGTTGGATAGGATCAGCATGGCAGATTGCAAACCATTGTGTGTTCCTATTTCTTTGGGGACAAAGTTTTCTGTTAATGATTGTCCAAAATCTCCTAGTGAGGTGGACATGAGTAGAGTACCTTATGCTAGTGTTGTTAGCAGTTTGATGTATGCTATGGTCTGCACAAGACTAGACATTACCCAAGCAGTGGGAGTGATGCAGTTAAGAGAATGTTCAGATATTTGAGGGGTACTTCTGAGTATTCCATATGCTATCATGGTAATCCTACAGGACCTCTACATTCAGTTTGTATTTGTGGATTCGTAGATTCTGATTGGGCGGGTGACATTAATAGCAGGAGATCCACTAGTACTTACGTGTTTACTAGGTTCAGTGGTACAATTAGTTGGATGAGTAAACAGAAACACGTGGTCGCTTTGTCCACTACATAAGCTAATTATATGGCAGCAATTCATGCTTGAAAGGAAGCCATTTGGCTTAAGAGATTGTGTTCAGATATTGGTGTTGATGGAGGATAGATTACGATTTGTTGTGACAGCCAGAGTGTGATTTGCCTAGCAAAGAATCCAACTTTCCATGCTAGAACAAAGCATATTGATGTACAGTTTCATTTCATGCAAGAAATGGTAGAGGATGGGAAGGTGAATTTGGAGAAAGTAGACACTTTGAAGAATGTTGCAGATGCATTGATGAAACCAGTGGGCACAGAGAAGTTTAGATGGTGTTCTGAGTCTATGGGCCTCTCAGCCTATAGCAATTAAATCTTGTTATTCCCATTGGCTCTTACAAGGTGTTCGACAAGTGGGAGAATGTTGGGAATTAAAGTGTCTCAACCTTTGTAATTCCTTGTATTAATTAATTGTATTTATTTATTTATTACATATTATTGTAATTAGGATGCAAATCCTTATTGTCATCTTGTGGGAGTTGGCACAGTGATGTGTCATCCTACATGGAAGGTGACAACTTATATTTTTTGTCCTCACATGAGGAGATAGGTGTCCCACTTACTGGTAGGAATATTTTGCCATGTGTCGGCATCTTGGATAGTGTGTAAGGGAATTTTGACCAAAACAGTTATGACATATTCCTATGACAAGATCTATGACGCGTAAGAGTCGTAAATGGAATATTCTATGATAGGTGAAGACATGTGTCACAAGGCATCTTGGAAGAAGGCATCTTTGGGCACCCCAAGGAGGGTTATGACATGTTATAAGAGAATATGCTATTTTTAGCCTGTGTATTACAGATTCTCTTACAGCTGTAAGATATGACAGTTATGACAGATTCTATGACAGTCATAAGAGTCGTAAGAGTATCTATCATTGCCCAACTTGGGAATAGGAGACCTCTTTGGGATGGGGCGATATGACAAGTGTCATGGACATCCTGCAGTGTTGGACAAGTGTCCCCAGGCATGGATTTTGGGCCATGAGGCCATGTTGGACGCCCATCTCAAGATATGCTCATTTTTGCCTTGCAACTTCTTTATAAACAGGTGCTTTGAGAGGAGATGTAGTATGTGATTGACAGGTACTGTCATGCTGCCGGTTTGTCTCCATATACGAGTGGCAAAGACTCGTGAGAGCTTGCATTGAAAGTGTATTGTAAACCATTTCAGTTTTGATAATACATTGTGCAAGTTTTGGAGTGTGGGGTTTTTCACCCAATAAGGGTTTTCCCCACGTTATATCGTGTCTCTCTTTCCTTTGTCTTACATTCTTGTGTTGTGTATTGCTACAATATCTCCATTGTTATCTTTGACATTCTGTAACTATAAAGGTTAAAATGAATTTGCACTCATCTCTCCTCATTAGATTAGTGTAGGAATTGATTTCCGCACACCTAGCTTCCTTTCAACCTTGTCATACTTTGTACATTTTTCCTATCTTATCATTCCTTGGAGGTGTCTCCCCTCTTTCCTCTTTAGAGGCATCTACTATTCATCATTGTCATCTTGTTCTTCCACACCTACGTGTTCCATTATCTTTGATCATTTGCCTATCTTATTTTACCTATTTATCATCCACATTTCTTATCGTTACCCCTTTTTCCTCTACAATTGGGGAAATCTTAGCATTTATCATTATTTCTCCTTCAGCCTATGTTGCTCTTAACTATCGATGTATCCATCACTTGGGGACATGACCTAAAATTCACCCTTTATTTGTCTTGGTTCTCTCATTATCATTTTCCTTTTATCATTGGGGGAATAACCTAAATGTTGCCCTTGTGCTCTCCCTTCCTCTTTTTAATTGGGGACACAACCTAATTGTTCACCTTCTTCCTATTTCCTCTTATCCTACCTTATCAAGATCCTTGGAAATTTTCCCTTTCTCCCCTTAACCAATTTACCTTAAATTGATTGGATATTTGCACTCACACTCTTATCACTAATAAATTTAAGGGGGGCATATATCATATATGTTACTCTTAATTTTACATCATCACAATGATATTTCAACTTGTAGTAGGTTGGGCTTGGCCTAGCCTTTTATCCAATCGAGTGGTTATGATATAGTCATTGATAACATCATCATTTTTTACCTTTACCTCTTTACTTTTTGCCTAGCCTAGGCTTGTTTATGGAATTAGTTGTCTCAACCTTGCAAATTTTGAAAGTTTATTTATTTGATATTTAGACATTTTCCTGAATTTCCCATAAATAAATTTTGGAATATTTTATAATGTATTTTATTAAATATTGATGTTTAACCAAAAGGGGGCATGGGAAATTGATTATGGCCTTTTATGCCACATGTCATCCTTGTAGCATGCACAAAATAGGCAATTTTGAGTGCCCCACTTTTATAGGAAACTATCAACTATTTTAAGCAGGTGCTATTGGGTGAAAGATAGGGAATTGGTTGTGGAATCTTGACCAATTATGGCATGTGTCATTATGTATCACAAAGTAGTTATTTATGGGTAAATGCTATTGGCTAAAGATAGGACCACCTATTATGGGTCAGTTAAGTGGTTAAGAATGTTATAACCTATTTTATTTTTATATTGTCGGTCACCACTTCACTTTGAAGTATAGTATTTTACCCCATTTTGGGTGCCACATGTGTGGTGGTTTGTGGTAGTTATACTCATGATTTTGACCCATGGTATTGTAAATGGTTAGTGGTTTTCTACTAGTTAGGTTGCCTATAAATTGAGTGCTTAAGGAGGAGTTTATGAGTGTTGTATTGTGAAGAATAATTGTAGGTATTGAAGTGAAGAAAGGTGCCAAGAATTCTTCTTGTTCTATGCTAGTGATACTCCTTTGAGGGAGTGCTCAAGAAGTGTATTGTAATCTGATATTGATTTGTTAATACATTGAGTAGAATTTTGGAGTGTGGGTTTTTTCTCCTAAAAGGGTTTTCCCCACATAAATATTGGTGTTATGAATGATAATTTATTTTATGTTATTTAAATGTGTTTTTGCATAGTTTTGTAGCTGGTAAGATCAATTTAAAGTTTATACATAATCCTCCTCTGAAGGTTTAGTTGTAGGAAGTTGTTTTAGCCATCATAGCTTCCTTACAGTTTGGGTGGCAACCTAAAAGGAAAGGGTAGCAACCTCAAATTCATTTTTATCATTTTGCCATTTTGATCACCATAATTAGTGTTTCATTATTGGTCAAGCTTGGCCTTATCTAGGGTAGCAACCTTACATCCCGTATCATCATGAACAATATCTACTTTCTAATTTATCTTTTTATTTTCCAAGGTACCTCTTCAAGGAACCAACTACTCTTATCTCCCTTGTCCTTTAGATCCCCTTGGACCCCTTCTTGAAAAAGAACATGTCTGCCTCACTTTTAACCCTTGTGTTGATAAATTGTGTAAGTATGCTTGTGCTTAGGTGATGTGTTTGTCTTGTGTTTATTTATTTCCATTATGCACCCTTTTATGATGTATGTTGTATGCTTCCATGTATTTCATGCTTAGTATATTATGATGTTTATATGTATTTTTTAGTATTTCTCGTGTCTATATAATGACTAATTCCTTGTAAGAGTACCCAATGGACTCAAGCTCCCAGGATCACCTACAAAACCAAAGATTTCCTTCTACAAGAGAAAAAAGCAAGAGGATAATTTGCACAATTAAGGATGCAATAATGAAAATTATGATATGGAATAATTAATTATATGACATCGTTCTTTTATATTTGCAAAAGATAGAAAAACCTAATGAGAGCTTAAAAAATCCCAAAGTAAACTTAGTAAAGTGTAATTAAATAGATAATTACACCAACACCCCCCTTGAGTGCAACTTAGGGAGAATGAGAAAATACAAATGATGCAAAAATGGGTCTTGTCTATAAGGCCATATTAGGAACCCATGTACAAAAAATCTCTCATAAATGGAGAAAAGGAGAAAAACCCTATGGGAAAAACCCCTTTTCCAAAAGAGAGGAAACATACAAACAAATATGTACATGTGATGAAAGAAGGACTCAACATGAAGGCCCCACAAGGACTACATCCATCATGAAGATACAATCAATATCCCCCCATAGGAGGGAAATAAAGAGACTATGAAATCCTCCAACACTATAGAATCTCCTATACCCGAAGAGGATGCTTGAACATGAATGCTAAGAATGATTCACTTGTGGCAAATGACATTTCTTCCCTTAGAAAGAAACAATTACAATGGTGAATATTGAAGAACCTATGAAGTAGGAAGTCTCATGATGAATGCCTCTGAATATTGATGCACTATAGGAATATGTACATGCATGATTAAATGAAGAACAAAGAACCAAACTAGAAGATTGATATCTCTCATTTTAAAGTGTATCCACTATATTTACATGATTATATATGTTTATTGTGCTCTTTTACTTTAGCATGCTTCTTCCCCTTTAGTGACATAATCTTGCTAAAGTGGGGGAAAATAATAACAAAAATTGCATACCTTGCAACTTATTTTATCATGTCTTACACTCATTTGAGGTGTTCCCATTTACATGTGTTTTTACGCCATCTTTAGCCCTTTTTCACACCTTGTCTAGTCTTGTGCATCTTTTCTTAGCCTTCTATGTCTTGTGTTTCCCCTATCTCATGTGTTTAAACACTTGTGTAAGTCTTCCTTATCCGAAGCATGTGATGGTTATCCTTCCCCACCTAACATTTAATTTTGGTTTCTCCCCTTTTATGTGTTAAAACCCTTGTCTCCACCTTGTTTACTTCATATCTTGTTCCCTGGTGGTCAAATTGGCATGCAACCACCCACTATAAGCCTATTTTAATGTCTTTTCCTTTCCACAAAGTTTGGGTGCTCTAGTATTAAATTTCATTTGCACCCCTAGGCCATTTGCACTACCAAGTGTACCCCTTACCTAGTGCATTTTGTTTTAGTGAGATTTACCACCAAAATTAAATGAGAGCTCAATAATGATCCTGCCTATCCATTGCCATGTTCATCTACCTTGAACCCTCCAAAGAACTATAAATAAATCCTTTATTCCTCTCATTTTCCCATCCTAGTAATCCATCTTTCTACAAGTGCTAACACTTTGAATCTCAGTTCCATTAGAGTTTATACTTTTAGAGTTTGCTTTGTATTTGGTCTAGCCCCCTTGTCTCTCTCCCTTTTCCTTTGGCCCCTAGATGTTGTCCATCCATTTTCTCCATCTCTCTAGCCATTAGGAACCCCATTCCCTTTACCAATTCTACATACTCTCTTGTCCTTGGCTGTTCTTTTCATCCTTTTACCTCTAATCCATTTCCCATGTCCATTTGATAATCTCCTATCCATTGTTGTTCTTGTACACCTCCCAGGGTTAGCCTTTACACTATAGGGTTTTTGATTATTTCCATAATTGTTATCCATTGTACTCATTTGTTTCCATTTCCTAGATCTATATGCAACATTTTCCAAGTGCTTTATGTTGTTTCTTGTTGGAATAACCCACTCTAATGTCAAAAAGTGCATACCCTACAATTATTGCATTATGTTTTGGGTTGGCTTTAGTGTATGCCTTCCTGGCATGTTCTATGATCATTTTAGCCCATCCTTGGCCTTTTACCCATTGTTGGTGCTAGTGTTGTGTTGTGTTTTGTGTGCTAAACCCTATTTTATGTGTTGCCATGTATCCTCTATGTTTGTGTTATGTTTTGTTTCTATTATGTGAAGTTTTTAACCCATTATACTTGGACACTAGCATGATGCATGGACATCTATATCTGCATGCTAATGTCCCCAAATTGTATAGTCATACAACATCCATTTATAGTCCAAATAGTGACCTTTCAACATCCAAACATTCATTTGTAATGGATGTACACCCAATTTTTGGAAGTTCGTCAATCACCTTTCCATTTTGAATGACTATTGGGCTTCTTTCTCATTTTTCCAAGATCTCTCTCTCTCTCTCTCTCTCTCTCTCTCTCATGCAACTCTGTAATTCCTCATGTCAACTTGAACTCTTTGTGTCTCTCTACAACATGTAATGCCCACCCTATTGTTCATCCAATTGTGCATGCTAGATTATTGTAGTGCTTCAGCTTCATTGTTTTCACTATACTTGTTATTGTCATGATTGTCGTATTATTCCTACATTGTGAAATGTTGTCATTTATGTATCATGTTCCTGAATCATGCTAGGCATAGATGATTATAGTGAATGCGATTATTGTATATCATGTATGATTATACCACGTTGGAGTGGATTATGTTTCTTCGGCTATTATATGTGGAGCAGGTACGCTTGATGGTTGACTTGAGTGTGTAGGTAATTACAAGTGTTAACTAATGTGGGAAATGTGGAGAATTTTGACATGGGATGCTAAGCCATCTTACCCTTATCCTTGTGTTATAGAAACCCGTGATGTGTGCTTGGAATCATTTGCATGTGTTCCCCTAGCATTCTTGCATTTTATTCTAAATGTTTCGAAAAATGTGTTTTCTGTGTTTTCAGATTAAATTAATGATTTTAATTTGGAAATTAGTATTTCTACTTTAGCGAAAATGTTTATTGCATCATTTTATGCTTGTGGAATAAATTTGAGTGATTTCAGTTTAAATTCAATATTTAATATTTTTCTGTAAAAAGGTAGAAATTACATTTAATGAGAAAACTGAATGCCTGGTATGTCGTGTTTGTGCTTTTCGGAATGCGACTGAGTTAAATGGCAATAATCTATTTGGAATAGTTGAGTTCATTCGACTAACTATTTCCCTATCTATTTGAGTGAATTATTTGGGTGTTTTCAGTGAAAAAGGATTATTTTATTATCAAAAAAGGAATAGTGTCTTTGGAGGAATACAAGGAAAAAGACATGTATTTTGCATTATTCTTTTTCTCTCCAAAATTTGCTCTCCTTTGTTTGAAACCCTCTTTCTTGAAAAATGGATATTTAATTGTTGGGAAGGGAGTTTTGCTTGGAATTGCTTGGAGTTTGGATTGGATTCAAGAGCTTGGTATTTGCTTGCTATGTGTGGATCGAATTTGACATTTAACCCCATTCTTTTCCTTGGATTTTGCTTGTATTGGAAGGTAAGTTTCTCCAATCTTATCATTTAAATTGTTTTATTTTGTTTCCTTCATGCCACACCATCTATAATGGTTGAAGATGGCTTTGCTTAGTTGTAGGAAACTTAGAAAATCTATTTCTGCTGGTTATTTATTTATTTCATGTATTTTCAATTTTAAAAACATAGAAATACAGACAAAACCCTACCAATTTTTTTGTGGAAATCTCCAAATCATTTTTATTGCATATATTGGTTGTTGGGCATGTTATCTATGACGGGTAGTTGTCAGATCATCCATAGCTATTGAAAAATAAAAGTTAGAAATTTGGTCAAACTTTGGTCAAGGTGCTAAAGAGAGCTCCAATGGAGTTTTTATGGCCTTATGGTTATTTTGTACTTTTAGAAAACATGAAAACTAAATTCTATGCATTTCCTTTATGATTTGCTTTGAGGGATGAGTTGAATCCCTCATATTATGTGATTTTGCATCTTTTGAGACTATGTCATGTTTTGGGACATTTTGGTGCATTGAAATCCCTGCAAGTTATTTCTCCATTTTTGAAAACCTTAAAACTAAATTCTATGCATTTCCTTTATGATTTGCTTTGAGGGATGAGTTGACTCCTTCATATTATGTGATTTTGCATCTTTTGAGACTATGTCATGTTTTAGGACATTTTGGTGCATTGAAATCCATGCCAGTTATTTCTCCATTTTTAAAAACCTGAAAATTGTTTTCTATGAATTTTCTTTATGATTTTCTTTGAGGGATGAGTTGACTCCTTCATATTATGTGATTTTGCATCTTTTGAGGCTATGTCATGTTTTGGGGCATTTTGGTGCATTGAAATTTGTGCCATGCTCGGTTTGTTAAATCGACGCGTTGGATGTTTAGGAAGAGGATTAGGAGTAGGTAAGGAGTGGCTCCTTGAATGCATACTATGACACGAAGTTGTCGCTGGGTCCAGAGTGTAAGGAGTTGTAAAAAGATAAACATTAAGCACATGGATAAAACAAAACTAATAACAAGATCATCTACACTAAACTCCAGTACCTCTAGGTGATAATGCCCTATCTTGCGCTGGCAACTCCAGGTGATAATGCCCTGTTCTATTGTGATTTAATTTGGGTGTAAAGAGCATCCATAGGTTGATTATGCCCTAGTTTGCTATGAGGTTGATTACGCTTTCGATTTGACACTCCTTATCCTAGGCTTGCTAGTTCTCTCTTCCTTATGCTTGCCACTGCCTGAGTTGGACTCGGTGTGTGTTGTGTACCTTGCATTATTGTGTTTGTAATGGTTGATTCATGTTTTATGGTGTTGTATATTATATCATATTGTATGGTAGTGGTACCATGTGTTATTTATATGCATTGGATTGGCAAGTGTGCCACATGTTACATGTATGCATTATATTGGCAGTTGTGCCATGTGTGTTGTGTGCATTGATTGCCGTGTATTCCATATGTTGCTTGTATACCTTGGATGTGTGAGATGCTCTTAGTGGGTTTGTCACGATCACCTTCTTCGTAGTTTGGGGGTTGCCTAGAGTTGCGTAGACAACTATTGCACTCGACAATGGCAATATGGTTGGGAGGTGAGCAACATTTCCCCATTGGTCCTTCATGATGATCTTTAGGTGCTGGATGGATTCCTTGATATTTTTGTAGGTGGTTTACCTCGTGCTTTGGGCCTTGTTGCACCTTAGAGAGCATGTTGGTTTTTGGGTGGTTTATGCACTTGTATATTATCATTATTGATTATTGTAACCTTTGTAAAGCAGGTCTTTTGAAACCCTTGTAATAAGATGTAATTAATGCTTTGAGTTGATTTATGATGTTGGCTATGATTCATCTGTGTTTAGGATGAAGCCCTTCGAATATTGTAACTATTGGATATCATCTTGTATTTTTCCACGCCTCGGCTTGTGTGGATGTTGGCATGTTTTGATAGATTTTACATGTTAGAATCTAGCTATGTTAGCATGTTTAGACTCAGTTTTTTTATGTTATATTTGGTGTTTATGGATATGTTTGTGTTGGATCGTATTCATCCCACATATGTGGAGAGGATCCTATATTTACTTTTGGCATGTGTTGATGTTGGTTTTGAACATGTGTAGCCTTTTGTATCACTTTTGTCCTTTTTGACATGTGGACATAATTGGTTCAACACCTTATTGTTTTTGGTTAAAGCAAATCATAGTCGATGTTGATTAATGATTTTAGGCACCTTAGGTGTTTGGGATGTCTTATGTAGTCATAGAATGGATTGAGGTGATTGTTACCCTCATCCTACTCCATGTGTTTATGAGGGAGCGAGGTCGTGGACGTGTATCCGATCCTTATGATGGAGTGAGCTCCACCTCTTTCTTGGTCATCGTGGTGCATTGTCACACAATGGGTGAAGTCTTCCGGTTGTACCACCTTGCATAGTGCAATGGTGATGTCTCTTTTGGTGTTGTCCTTATTGCGAAACCTTGTGTGCGTGCGAGTGCAAGGCGACATGTGAATGCCAAACTTGCAAATGCAAAAAAATTGTTGGTTTGGTGTTTGTTCGACTAATGTCTTGGGTGAAAGCTTGGGGCATTACACTTGGTATTAGAGCTGATGTTGCAACTTTGGGAGCTCTGGGTTGTGTGTTTTTCTCGACTTGTTTGAGCATGTGTGGGGTCCTTATGTGTTTCCATGCTATGAGTAGCATGTGTTTTCTTTCGATATGTCTTCCTTGCATGGTGATTGTGATTCCATTGAATGGGATACAATTTTTTTGTTTGCATCTTGAGTGATGTTTGTTTGGTTAAGTAGAAATGATCTCATGCTTTTGATGTGATTGGAGTCTTAGGAGACTCATATGTTTGGTGTGATTGAGTGTGTTCTCTTACTCGCCTTGGATTTGGAATCTAGGTGTAGTGTAGCATTGTACTCCCTCTCTTGTGGCTAGAATTAGTCACGTAGTTCATGTGATGTGGAACTTTTGAACTTTGATACTTCATTTAAATTTGACTTTGGTGAATTCACTAAATGTTGTAAGGGCCAACATTTAATTTTTATTCTTGTTATGAATGAGTATAGCCATCAAATTTTGATACTTATTTCGCTTGTGACCTTTATAGTCATGTTGGATTTATTGTTGAAATTGTGCACATTTTATGCCTTATTGTTGGAATTGACTTTTCTTCCACATCGGTTTTGATTTATCTTCTTAATGGTGGCTATGCTTGAATGTCTTAAATTTCTGGTCATGTATCATGTTATGTTCTCTATCATGTCCATGATGGGCCTTTGATGAATTGTATAAGGGAGTAGAATGCTGAGAATGTACTAGTTCTTGGTGTGTGTGTGTACTAGAACTATGTTAGATTGAATTCCTTAATTTGTTGTTAAATGCAAGTGAATATCGTGTGAAGTGCCGAGGAAGTTCTGAAATGGTTGTGTATTACTATGGATCACCTGATGTGAGTATCTTGTTGATTCGTGTGTTTGTAGGCTTCCAGGAGTAAGCCTAGACCTAGGGGGAGGATGTAATGCCTACCCTAGTGTTCATTTGATTGTGCATGCTAGATTATTGCAATGCTTCAACTTCATTGTTTTCAATATACTTGTTATTGTCATGATTGTCGTATTATTCCTACATTGTGAAATGTTGTCATTTATGCATCATGTTCCTGAATCATGCTAGTCATAGATGATTATAGTGAATGTGATTACTGTATATCATGTATGATTATACCACGTTGGAGTGGATTATGTTACTTCGGCTATTATATGTGGAGTAGGTATACTTGATGGTTGACTTGAGTGTGCAGGAAATTACAAGTGTTAACTAATGTGGAAAATGTGGAGAAGTTTGACATGGGACACTAAGCCATCTCACCCTTATCCTTGTGTTGTGGAAATCCGTGATGTGTGCTTGGAATCATTTGCATGTGTTCCCTTAGCAATCTTGCATTTTATTCTAAATGTTTTAAAAAATGTGTTTTCTGTGTTTTCAGATTAAATTAATGATTTTAATTTGGAAATTAATATTTCTACTTTAGCGAAAATGTTTATTGCATCATTTTATGCTTGTGGAATAAATTTGAGTGATTTCGATTTAAATTCAAAATTTAATATTTTTTCGTAAAAAGGTAGAAATTACATTTAATGAGAAAATTGAATGCCTAGTATGTTGTGTTTGTGCTTTTCATAATGAGACTAAGTTAAATGGCAATACCTGTTTGGAATAGTTGAGTTCATTCGACTAACTATTTCCCTATCTATTTGAGTGAATTATTTGGGTGTTTTCAGTGAAAAAGGATTATTTTATTATCAAAAGAGGAATAGTGTCTTTAGAGGAATAAAAGGAAAAAGACATGTATTTTGCATTATTCTTTTTCTCTCCAAAATTTGCTCTCCTTTGTTTGAAACCCTCTTGCTTGAAAAATGGATATTTAATTGTTGGGAAAGGAGTTTTGCTTGGAATTGTTTGGAGTTTGGATTGGACTCAAGAGCTTGGTGTTTGCTTGCTATGTGTGGATCAAATTTGACATTCAAACTCATTCTTTTCCTTGGATTTTGTTTATATTGGAAGGTAAGTTTCTCCAATCTTCTCATTTAAATTGTTTTATTTTGTTTCCTTCATGCCACACCATCTAGAATGGTTGAAGATGGATTTGCTTGGTTGTAGGAAACTTAGAAAATCTATTTCTGCTGGTTATTTATTTATTTCATGTATTTTCCATTTTGGAAACATAGAAATACAGACAAAACCCTGGCAAATTTTTTGTAGAAATCTCCAAATCATTTTTATTACATATATTGGTTGTTGGGCATGTTATCTATGATGGGTAGTTGTCAGATCATCCATAGCTATTGAAAAACAAAAGTTGAAAATTTGGTCAAACTTTGGTCAAGGTGCCAAAGAGAGCTCCAATGGAGTTTTTAGGGCCTTATGGTTATTTTGCACTTTTAGAAAACATGGAAACTAAATTCTATGCATTTCCTTTATTATTTGCTTTGAGGGATGAGTTGACTCCTTCATATTATGTGATTTTACATCTTTTGAGACTATGTCATGTTTTGGGGCATTTTGGTGCATTGAAATCCATGCCAGTTATTTCTCCATTTTGGAAAACCTGAAAACTAAATTCTATGCATTTCCTTTATGATTTGCTTTGAGGGATGAGTTGACTCCATGTTATGTGATTTTGCATCTTTTGAGACTGTCATGTTTTGGGACATTTTGGTGCATTGAAATCCATGCCAGTTATTTCTCCATTTTTGAAAACCTGAAAATTGTTTTCTGTGCATTTCCTTTATGATTTTCTTTGAGGGATGAGTTGTCGTTGGGTCCAGCGTGTAAGGAGTTGTAAAAAGATAAACATTAAGCACATGGGTAAAACAAAACTAATAACAAGATCATCTACACTAAACTCCAGTACCTCCAAGTGATAATGCCATGTCTTGCGCTGGCAACTCCAGGTGATAACACCCTGTTCTACTATGATTTAATTTGGGTGTAAAGAGCATCCACAGGTTGATTACGCCCTAGTTTGCTATGAGGTTGATTACACCCTTGATTTGACACTCCTTATCCCAAGCTTGCTAGTTCTCTCTTCCTTATGCTTGTCACTGCCTGAGTTGGACTCGGTGTGTGTTGTGTACCTTGCATTATTGTGTTTGTAATGGTTGATTCATATTTTATGGTGTTGTACATTATATCATATTGTATGGTAGTGGTACCATGTGTTATTTATATGCATTAGATTGGCAAGTGTGCCACATGTTACATGTATGCATTGTATTGGCAGTTGTGCCATGTGTGTTGTGTGTATTGATTGGCGTGTATGCCATATGTTGCTTGTATACCCTGGATGTGTGAGATGCTCTTAGCGGGTTTGCCATGATCAGCTTCTCCGTAGCTCGGGGGTTGCCTAGAGTTGCATATACAACTATTGCACTCGACGATGGCAATATGGTTGGGAGGTGAGCAACATTTCCCCATTGGTCCTTCATGATGATCTTTAAGTGCTGGATGGATTCCTTGATCTTTTTGTAGGTGGTTTACCTCATGCTTTGTGCCTTGTTGCAACTTGGAGAGCGTGTTGGTTTTTGGGTGGTTTATGCACTTGTATATTATCATTATTGATTATTGTAACCTTTGTAATGCAGGTCTTTTGAGACCCTTGTAATAAGATGTAATTAATGCTTTGAGTTGATTTATGATGTTGGCTATGATTCATCTATGTTTAGGATGAAGCCCTTCGAATATTGTAACTATTGGATATCATCTTGTATTTTTCCACACTTTGGCTTGTGAGGATGTTGGCATGTTTTGATAGATTTTACATGTTAGAATCTAGCTATGTTAGCATGTTTAGACTCAATTTTTTTATGTTATATTTGGTGTTTATGGATATGTTTGTGTTGGATCGTATTCATCCCACATGGGTGGTGAGGATCCTATATTTGCGTTTGGCATGTGCCGACGTTGGTTTCAAACGTGTGTAGCCTTTTGTTTCACTTTTGTCCCTTTTGACATGTGGACATAATTGGTTCAACACCTTATTGTTTTTGGTTAAAGCGAATCATATTCGATGTTGATTAATGCTTTTAGGCACCTTAGGTGGTTGGGATGTCTTGTGTAGTCATGGAATGGATTGAGGTGACTATTATGCTCATCCTACTCCATGTGTTTATGAGGGAGCGAGGTCATGGATGTGTATCCGATCCTCGTGATGGAGTGAGCTCCACATCTCACTTGTTCATCATGGTGAGTTGTCACAATTGGTGAAGTCTTCCACTTGTGCCACCTTGCATAGTGCAATGGTGATGTCTCTTTTGGTGTTGTTGTCCTTATTATGAAACCTTGTGTGCGCGTGAGTGCAATGCAACATGTGAATGTCGCACTTGCAAACGCGAAAAATTTGTTGGTTCGGTGTTTGTTCGATTAATGTCTTGGGTGAAAGCTTGGGGCATTACACAACACTTGCAACACTCTACAACACATTGTAGAATTCTAGTGTTCTATCACACCTCCTTGTGCTTGTGAAAGTCCTTTATTGTCATCATGAAGATTGGTTTGTTGTTCTTTACTCCTCTCTTTATTTATTGTTTATTGTTTCATTGTTTCCTTTGGCACTATTGGAGCTATCACCTTCTACATCCATCCATACACACTAGTGTATTGATACTTGTAGACCTAGGATTTAATATTTAAAGGTTTACTTTGTTGTGTTGTTCTTAGTCCTAGATGTACATAGGCTAAGTGTGCACACTCTGATTTCATTATCCTATTTTGACTTCCTGTGGAGGTTGAAAGACCAAACTAAGGGCTTGACCATTCTTTGCAAGCTCCCAAGTAGTCTCAATTTTTTTTCTTATTCTAGCTACAAGTACTCAAGGCATTCAAATAGACAGGTTTTCTATTCTCTTTTTCTCTTCTTTTTCATTTGAATATTTCATTTAAATTAGTTATCTTAGATTGAATTTTTTATATTCCTATACCTTTTTGTTAGTTTCTAGAATATTTTTCTGTGTATTTTCCTCCTTGTGTGTAGATCAAACGAGTTTTGGATAAAAACTTGAGTTTTATGACTTTTTCATATGATAGTGTGTATCTCAAATGATAGCGAGGGAAAAGGATGATAGTGTTGCATGCTAGCATCCAGGCCAGTGAGCTCCTAAGTTTAATTTCCAGGTTATTCATTATTTCATGTTTTCTATTATGTAATCATTTCTATAATTTATTTCTATGTTTCAAATAGTATTTGTTTCCATTTCCTAGCTCAATTAATGTAAATGCAGATTTTAACATCTAGATTAAATTTTACATTACATTTTGGTGAACCTAAAACCTTTTCTTTTCCTTTTTTTTCTTCCCAAAATAGTGGCCTTTGACCGAATTGTTAATACCTTTCTTCACCAATTTTCTATTTCCCATACTTCTCATGGATTCTTCTAGTTCTATCTCTTGGGATTCTCTACATTCATGCATCATGGACCATGTTATTCTCTCATTTCATTGATTCCTATCCATATGTATTAGATGATATAACCTTGATTTATAACATAGATACATATACATGTTCCATGAAGGAGATCCTTGACTACTTGTCTGATCTTCCTGCCTTTATAGATCTTATGCATGTCTTCCCTTCTATATTAGAAGACTTCACTACATTTATCTCCATGACCTATCAAGATAGTAAATTGTATGAGCTAGATGATGTTATACTTCTTCTACTTCCACTATCTCTCCCATAGCCCATGATGGTAACATGTCTTTTCCCATTTCTCTCCCTCCTTTGGCTACATGTTCAAACTCCAATGATCTCGCAAAAGATGTAAAGGCCTCCTTCTCTTCCCTCATTGCTTGTGAGATCTTATTCTTACTGTTGACAATACTTCTTTACCACATGGCTCTCAAACTTTTATTCATAATATTTGTTTTACCAACTTTGGTGACTCTTCTTCAAATTATGATGAGACTCATGCTTATTTTAATCCTTTCTCTTGGAAAGATGGTCTCTTCTCTTATTCTTCCCCTCCTCTTTCTTTGGAGGATGAACTCCCTCTTGCAGACAATATGAACATGCTAGCATCATTTATCACTTCGTTAACATCACATTAGTTGAACTTCCTCCTATAATAAATATTTGTCATCCTTCTTGATGGGTTGTCGATGTACCTCATCATTTAATCTGTTTTCAGATGTCAAAGAACTAGGGCTATGTCCATGGCTGTCTACAACTAGGGATTCTAAGTGACCAGTTTATAGCTAATCCTAAAGCTTAAAAGAATGACTAATCTATCTGCTTGTTGAATAAATGTAATGAATGCTGTAAAACAGAATAAAACAGGAAATGTACTCAAAGCAAAGAACGATAACATGCATCTATCTACTAAAACAGGAAATACTTTTTATAAAAGAAAACTTGAAACAATAAAATAGAGATACTAGCCTCCTGCTTGATTGGTGAGAGTGGGCCCTTGCTCCGCACCTTTGAGGCTGAAGGCTATTGTAGGAAATCAGCACTAAAGATGATCTAACTAAATTCAGTCCAATTCATTCCTTTCTATATTCATGAGAAATGTATGGCTATAACAGAACTGAAATCTCTGAAAATCAGAATAATCTTATCATTGTTATTTTTTTTTACTATTTCTGAAAGTATATATATAAAAAGAGTGATGATATATCACTGAACTTATCTATCAGTCTTTCTAGGAGATGATACCATCTCTTATTTGTACTTAACTGTCTAACTTATGAAAGATCACCATGCAAAAGGGTAGACTTGAGTGGAACAGAAGTCCACTCAGAGGTCTAAGTTTAGATCTTAATACACTTGGGCATCAAAGCCCTGAAAATAAGAATATTGGATTAGTTCAATTCGTAACTTATGCAAAATCTTTGGAAAGATAAAACTTCAGCAGTTTAACTGATAGTTGACCCTTCATCACTCAGGTGATGATTTGAGTGAAGTAAGGGGGGTGTTAGGATTGCTGCTGAAGTGTCTGATTGGCGGCTCTGACTGGAACATGCCCTGTTCTCAGGAGGTTCCGAAGATAGTTGTTCCTGTCTGCAGCTCCGGAGATATTCTAGGCACTCGCAGAGCTCCAGAGATATTCCAGACACTCGCAGAGCTCCGGAGAGTCATTTCCCCAAATCTTCAAAACCCAGGTGTCACTGTTCTTTGTTATAGTCTCCGGAGATCATTGAAGGCGATCTCCGGAGATGCACAAAACCGTTGTTTCTGATATGTACACCTGCTGATTCAAAAAGAAAGAGAAATTCTGCATTTTTCCATTAATCCCACGCACATTAGCCACTTAATCAAAAATTCTAATCTCAAGTAATCTATCTTAATTAATCACTAATTAGAACGATCTTGCTTAACTAATTTGAGTGCAGACACAAGGAAGATGAACTGAATAGGGGAAAAGAGAGGCAAAAAGGGTGTATTTTATGAGTGCAATTTGACACTCATCATCCCCCCCATACCTAAGGCTTGGCAGGTCCTCCTGCTTTTCACATTCTGGATTTGTTTTGACGAAGCAATCTGTCAGTCAGACTATACTCCTAGAGATAGGTTGTCCAAGTAGTTTTATTGGTGTTACCATTCCCCCTGTACTTGTCAACTTGCTTCATCCAATCTTGCAATTTCTCATCTTCCAGCTGCTCTTTCCATATAGGGAGTGGTTCAATTATCAGAGGAGGTCTGAACTGCCCTCCTATCCATTCCTGTTTATGTTTATCCATCAATTTGGATATCATCTTTGCCTTCCTCATGAATAGTCTCAGGTTTGCAGGGGTGACCACCTCTCTAAGTTTTTGCTCTGGTGTTAAAATACTCCATCTCCTCTTTGCTACAGCAAGGACAGGATTTGCTGAATTAATCATAAAAAGACCAAAGTCAATGGAGCATTCCTACAAATTTTTCAAGTATAATGGCAATATGCTAGTTACACTTGCAGGATGATAGATGATGGACCTGAATTGGGTCTGAAAGGCAAAAGGATTGGGACATTCTTTTCTGAGGAGGAGATCTATTTTTGAATCCTTTTGAAGATGATCTTCCATCCTCTCGTCCCAAATCTGGTGGTTTCTCATGAGGGACATGAATGCCTTAAGCTGGCATTCTCCCACAAAGTGATTAATCATGAAGGCTATATCATTAATGTAGAACCCATGTAAGTACAATTCACATAGGAAGTTTTTGTCTTCATCATTGCTTCTGGTGTAAGCTGTCATGAAACCTTCTGCTGTTTCTGTATCCTCATTCATGTCAGATAAGACTAAGGAAAGCTTCCTTTGCAGTATCCTTTCTTGTAGGAACATTGAACAGCTGGCACTTGGAGGTCTGCAAGATAGAATTTTTGAGGAGAGGGAGGCCATTTGAATGATTTTGCTCTCCAAAGTTGCTATTCTTTCTGCTCTGGCAGTGATTGTCCTTTGTAGTTGCAACATTAGCTTGGAGGCTTCAAATTCTCTACACCTTTCCTCCCAATGAAACAGGGCTTTAGGAATGTCAATGGGGATTGGACCCACATAAGCATCTGTTTGAATTTCCTGTTCATTGGTTGCCCTTGGGCCAGACAGTTCTTGAATATATTCTTCTTGGTCATCTAGTCTGTTATTAGCCCAAGTTAATTGTTTATCCTGGCTCTGTACTTTCTCAATCAGTGCTGCCATTACTATGAGGCCATTATCTCTGGCCATAGTGAGCTCAGAAACCTTTTGTGCTGCTTCTTTTTCTTTTTCTTCCACCACTTTTGCTGCCTCACCTTTCTGTGTTTCCAAATCTGCCTCCTTCTCCTGGATGATTCTGTCCTTGTTTTGGAGGTCTATTTGGATTTCTGCAATAGTTTGCTTCAGTTCCATCTCCATTTCTACCCTAACCTTCTTGAGGTCGGTAATAATTAAATTCTTTCCCCAGAGCATCCTTTTTAAATTCTCAATTTCTTCCATTAATTGTTGCTCTGTTGAGATCTCTATATCTTCTTGGTCAGAGGGATGTGATAGAGTTTCTGCCTCTATTTTTGTGGCTGGTGGCTGATTATCAAGATTATCCATGGCCACCTGCCCTGCTTCTCCCAATGTATCTGTGTGCCCTGTTTCTTCTTCTGTAATGCCCTTGTCCTAAGGATCCTCTGCTGCTGCTGGCACAACTGAAGGTCCTGCCTTGTCCTCATATGTGCTCAATTCCAGGAGTGCCTTAGCAAGCAGGGCAGTATCCTTCTCAGCCTGTGAGAGCTGCTTCTTCCTTTTGCTTCTCCAAAGCACAGGTGGAACTAGTGCCTTCGTAGCAGGATTTCCTTCCTCAAAATCTGAGGAGATAGTAACAGTTGGTAAGCTTCCTGTCTCCAGAGCACACTGTGGTGTTGAGACTAGACTTGACTCCAACTGAACAGAAGGTGCTGGAGAATTTTCACTTTGTTTCCTCTTTCAGACCAGAGGTACCTCATCGGAGTCATGGGATGGTTCTTCAACCCACCATCTCCCTTCAATTCCCTGCCCTATTTTTTCCTCTGTTAATTCCCTAGGCCTAGATTCCTCAGGTGAAGTCATTTGTCGCCTGACTGACCGAGTCATATATAGAGGCCGTGTAGGAGCAGGCTCTGCAATTTGTTTGCCTTTTCTTTTCTTGTTAGGAACAGGGGCTGCAGATGATGTAGCCTACTGTGAGGGTGATGTTCTTTTGTGAGAAGCTGTGGAGGAGGCTGTAGGCTCAGTTTCTTCACCATGGTGAGAGGGAGAACTCTCATCCTCTGTTTGTGTTATCTCTGGTGCTCTGACTTGAGGGTTATGCTCAAGAAAGTTC
Organism: Cunninghamia lanceolata; assembly: GCA_027924645.1. Taxonomy (NCBI): domain Eukaryota; kingdom Viridiplantae; phylum Streptophyta; class Pinopsida; order Cupressales; family Cupressaceae; genus Cunninghamia; species Cunninghamia lanceolata. The sequence continues at coordinate 7,855,969 of BSBN01001203.1, forward strand.
TGTAATAGTTTGTCCCCATTGGCCTGTGATAAGAAATGGTGCTTGACTATCAGGAAGATGAGGCCATGATGTTTCATGGGTCCTTTATCCTACTGGTATTTTTCTGCAGTTGCCCTGATGGCAGAATAGAGGAAATTGGGGATATTTATGTTATATTCGGGGTGCCTATTTCTATGTCTGAGAAAAATGAGCATTTTCATTATGGGCCCTAAGACTATGGAGAATTGGCCATCACAGGTAAAATATTTCATTAACCAGGTGGCAACAGTTACCCAAGGGTTTGGGAGAGTGGATCTCAAAATTCCTTTGACCTCATTTTTATTCATATGCAATTGAATGGCAGGCTCACCACGAACAGAAATTTTTTTAATTAACTCTGTATACAAGGTTTTCAGGTGGTGGAACCTCTCACCTTGTTCGGGGAGTCCGGAGATGTGGCTGATAATTGTGGAGGAGAGACTGATTTGGTTCCCTCTCACAGTGGTCTGGTCATCTCTTAAATTCCTAAGGAATTCATCCATAATGTCCTCCTGAAACCCCTCGAACTTGTCTAGGAAATCAAACCATCCAGCAGTCCTTAAAATATTTGCTACAGCTGCATCCTTTAGAAGACCCACAGTACTTTCTGGCTCAGACTTTTTCTTAACCCCCATTGCTGAATTGATGGCAGTTTCTGTGTTTTATTCTTTTCTTCTGTGATTTGCAGTCTATCTATCCCTCTGATCTCTATGGGCTCCAGAGTGCTGTTCAAATTACTCTGTAGGCTCCGGAGAGTTGTTTAATTTATCTTATGCTTCAGTCTATTCCAGAGGTTTGAATGAGGGATGCTATTGTTTTCAGGTCGGGTTTATGCAGATGCGTTAAGGGACCAAAGCAGCCATAATTGTAATGGACTGACAGGGCGCTCCGGAGGTAAGGTGGCATTAAGGCACAGATGGCGGCATGCTTGGATGTGAAAAAGGAAATGACGGTGGAGGGACGTGTCATCACAGCAGCACCCAAAATAGAAAGACAGGATAGTTACTAATTAATGATTAATAAAAAACAGATTTACCTAGATCAGTTTTAATAATGAGGCAACGTACGCGGGAGAAATGCTGCGCCGTTTTAGAAACTACACACGTCGTGGCATTTAAACGGCGGCCAAAATGACATCCGCTTCCTACTTGCACGCGACCTGCAATCATTGCACTGAGTGGCACTAAGATCCACGCCCACGGGTGATGTCAGCGTCGGCTTGTGGTTACTCCTGCAATTATTAGTATCTTAATTTTATTTATGTTGTGCGATAAAGTAGAAGATGAGTCATGATGACCTCATCATATGAGTTGTCTACTTTACCACCTGGCGAGGTAAGTCCCGCCTTTATTATGGACACTGTCGGCATTATTAACAGAGCACCGGAGGTGCTCCTAATTGGAAAGCGCCGGAGGTGCTCCTTAATGGAAAGCGTCGGAGATGCATTGGGCCAAAAAAAAATTTTTTGTTGCAACTAATCATATCTGGAGCTCAATTATTACAACTGTCCTGGAGAAGGGAACCGCCATTTTACTGGTTTTCAACTCCCTTGGTCGAGAAGACAGCCATTTGCTAGTTTTCCATCTTTCTCTAAATTTTTTTTTTTTTATAAGGCAGCCATTGCTGGTTTTCAACCTTCTTTTATTTTTATTTTTTTTTTCAGAAGGCAGCCATTGCTAGTTTTCAACCTTTTTTTTTATTCCAACACCGTGACAGAGGTGGTATCCCCTGTATCAAAACTCAGATTATCAAGAAACTCTTCTTTAGTAGACAGTCTTTTGTAGAGCTTTATCCGGTGACCATTTACTAGAAATATGTTTGTGCTCCCATCAATTGGTTGCAATAATACAGTTCCATTTTTAAACACTTCCTTTATTTGATAAGGACCCAGCCAGTGAGTCTGTAATTTCCCTTTGAATTCTTTGAATTTAGAATCATAGAGAAGAACCCAATCTCCTTGTTGAAATGTCCTCCTCTTGATATGTTGGTCATGCCATTGTTTCCTTTGGTACTGAACCAGTTCTGTTTGTTGAATGGCTTCTGTCCGAATCTCATCCAACTCGTTGAGCTGAAGAATTCTGTTCTACTGAATTGTAGACAGCGATAGCCCCACATCCAATACAGTTTTAAGTGTCTGGAGTTTAAATTCTATAGATAATATAGGCTTTTTCCCATAAACCAGTTCATATGGTAAAAACTTTGTTGTGGACTTCCAAGTTGTGTTGTAAGCCCAAACTGCTTCAGGTAGTCTATTAGCCCAATCATTTCTGTTCATTGCCACTGTCCTTGTTAGGATATTCTCAAGTTCTCTGTTGGTTACTTCTACCTGCCCATTTGCTTGAGGATGGTAAGGTGAAGTTTTTCTATGCTTGACTTGGTATAAATCTGTGAATGCCTTGATTACCTGTGAAGTAAATTGAGGTCCTCTGTCTGAAACTATTGATTTTGGGGCTCCAAACCTCAAGAAAATTCTATTGTAAAGGAAATCAGCAACTTTTTCTTCTCTTGCAAACTGTAATGCTTGAACCTCAACCCACTTAGTAACATAGTCTGTGCATACTAGAATATACTCCTTGCCTGATGATGGTGGTGAGATTGGTCCTACAAAGTCTAGACCCCATTGCTCAAAGGGTTCCATCATGACTTGAGGATGTAGTAACATTTCCTGGGTAAAGGTGGGCTGCCCCATCCTTTGGCACTAGTCACAGTGCTGCACATACTTCTTTGTGTCTTTATGAAGAGAAGGCCAGTAGTAACCAGCTCCAAGGATCTTGTGGACTGTCATGTGAAAAGAGTAGTGGCCACCAGATGGCTCATCATGACATGCTCTCAACACATCAAAAGTCTCATCAGCCTTCAAGCACCTGCGTAGAATGAAATCAGGACCACATTTAAATAGTAAACCATTCAACCATTTGTAGGATAAGCTTTCTTTAAGCAAACGTTTTCTTTGTTTTGAAGTAAAATGGGATGGATACAAACCTGTAGCTAACAAATTAGCTATGTCAGCAAACCAAGGTGTAGTAGTGGATATGGCAAAAAGATGTTCATCTAGAAATTTGTCCTCCACTAGTTGATCTTCTCCTCCTGTATGCAATCTTGACAGAAATTCAGCAACCAAATTAAACTTTCCTGGATTATCAACTATGGTAATATCAAATTCTTGCAAGAGCAATAACCACCTGATGATCCTTGCACCTACTACTAGTTTATTCATTAGGTACTTGATGGCTGCATGATCAATGTGCACAAATATTTTATATCTGGTAATATAATGTTTGAATTTGTTTATAGCATAGATAACTACCAAGAATTCCTTCTCAGTTGTTGTATAATTTCTTTCTGCAGAGGTAAGGTTCTTGCTGATGTAATAAATGGCATGCATACTCTCTCCTTCCTCTTTTTGTCCTAAAACAGCCCCAATGGATTCATTTGAAGCATCAGTTTGTATGTGGAATGGTAAAGTCCAATTAGGTCCCCTTAAAACTGGTGTCACAGTAAGCTTCTCCTTCAAAGTTTCAAATGTTGATTGACAGTCTGTTGTCCAGAGAAATTATGTTTCCTTGTTAAGTAGGGTAAACAGGGGGGTAGCTATTCTGCTAAAATTTTCTATGAACCTCCTATAGTAGCCTGCATGACCTAGAAAACTTCTGACATCAGTCTGATTTTTGGGTGAAGGCAACTGTGTGATTACTTCTATCTTGTTCTGATCCACTCTAATCCTTTTTTCTGAAATATGGTGTCCCAAAACAATTCCTTCCTCCACCATCATAAAACATTTCTCATGGCTAAGGGACAGTCGATTTTTATTACAACATTTTAGTACTTTTCCAAGGTTTGTGAGAGCTTCCTCGAAGTTATTCCCATACACAGTAAAGTCATCCATGTAGACTTCCATGCATTCATTAGCTAGTTCAGCAAAAATAGCTAGAACCAGTCTCTGAAATGTAGCTGGGGCATTGCACAGCCCAAAAGGAAGAACTTTGTAAGCAAAGGTTCCCCAAGAGCATGTGAAGGTTGTTTTGTCTTGGTCCTCAGGTGCTACTTGAATTTGATTATACCCACTGAATCCATCTAAAAAAGAAAAATACTTTCTCCCAGCAAGGTTGTCCAGAACTTGGTCAATAAATGGTAAGGGAAAGTAGTCCTTTTTTGTGGCCTTGTTGAGTTCTCTATAATCAATACATACCCTCCATTTCCCATTCTTTTTAGGCACAATGACAAGGGGTGAGACCCATTGACTGTCTGAGATTGGATATATGAACCCTGCCTGGAGTAATTTTTCTATTTCAATTTTGACGATGTCCTTTAAGGCAAGATTCAATCTTCTTTGTGGTTGTCTGACAGGTTTAATATCCTCAGTGTAGATATGATGGGTACAGATTTCAGGAGGTATGCCTTTCATATCTTGGTATTCCCAGGCAAAAGATGCTGAGTGGGAAACTAAAAGCTGAATAAGTTTTTCTTCCTGACTTGCTGTTAACTAAGTATTTATATTAAGTGTTTTCCCTGGCAGAATCATGACCTATTTTGTAATTTGATCCATAGATGTGGTGGGTCCATACATTGGTGTCATGGCATTGAGAGGACAAGAATGTGGGAGTAACATGTGGAAGGTGGCTAAGTCCCTGTAAAAGGTTTCCCCACAAGGAATAATGTTGGCAAGGGTACAATGAGAAGAAATGAGAAGTTTTCTCTGAGGGTCTTGGGCGAGTTCCATCACACCTTTGTTGATTAGGATGTGAGTGAAGTCTTCCATTGTATCATAGTATACTTCTTCTCCTAATTCTCCCAGATGTTCCCTAATAGTTACCATAGCTAATGAGGCACTGTTGTTCATGTTATCTGGTTCATCCACCCATACTCTTCCTGTGTAATGCACCGATGGTTTAGCTGGAGGATACAGAGATATTTTCTTTAAATCTATCCCATTAGAAATGACCATATCTCCAGTTCGACAATCAATAGATGCTGCTGCAATAGCCAGCCATGGCCTTCCTAAAATCAGCGGATAAGCATTTCTTTGGTTTCTAGGTTCCAGTATTAAGAAATCCACTGGAAATTCCCATGAATCTATTACAACAGGTACATCAGTGATCACTCCCTTTGGAATAGCTACTGACTGATCAGCAAGTTGAAGAATTGTAGTCGTGGATTGGATACCTGACAGAGCTAACTTGTCCATTGTATGAACTGTCATCACATTAATTATTGCTCCTAAGTCAACCAGAACATTTGAAATTTCTACCCCCGAGATGAAAACAGTTATGACAGGGTTCCCAGGGTCTCCATATTTTGGGAGGAGAATTTCTCCCATCAATAGATCCATTACCTTTCCTTCCACCTGTATTGTGGAGGGAAAACTTTTCTTTCTACCCTGTGTTTTGATGCAATACTGTTTGATGAATTGATTTAGTTCTGGTACATCTCTGATGGCCTAGAGGAGAGGAATTTCAATGTTTAGCTGCTTGAGTTCTTGTAAAAGTTCTGATTCCTGATTGGGTTGGATTTGTTTTTGTAAAACCTCTCTGGGGAGCATTTTGTTTAAGTCGTTCTGGGTAGGGTGCTAGTTTTTCCATCTCCGGAGCTCTTATCAGAATTGTGTTCTAGACTGTTCTCCGGAGCTGGCTTTTTAGGAGTAACTCCGGAGTTGTCTGTGGTTGATTTTTCTAGCACCTTTTCGTTAGTAATCTCCTCTGGGGGTTGATTGGATGGATTTTCAGGTTCCTCGTCATTGGTTATTTCAACTATAGTTGGAGGAGAAGGTCTTGGGAATGCTTTTCCATAACGCAATTGGAGATTATTTGAATATATAGCATTAATTCCAGCCAGATTTTCTTGTTCTGTCATATAGACAGCTACTCCCTGTTTATTCCATGGGTTTGGTATAGGCTGAGCTGGTAAAGGTGGTTGACTAACTGGTTCATTCTGCGTTTGACTCTGTGTGTTGGAGGATCCAGTTAGTAAAGCCTGCTGTTGAGGTTGGAAACGTCTAGGTTGTCCTTGGTATTGTTGATGATATCCCTGTTGAGGACCCCATTGTGGTTGCATGCCTTGTGACCCAAACTGTGGTGGCCATTGTTGATTTCCCCAAGGCTGATTTTGCCAGTTTTGGTTTTGCCAATCCTGCTGTCCCCAAGGAGGATTATTTTGAGGGCCATACCAAGCTGGGTTGCACTGATTATTTCCCCAATTAGTAGGACCCCTGTAAGAAGACTGGCTTGGGTACTGATTATAAGGGAAATTTTCGGCTTGTTTTTGTCCCACATAGTTCAACTCTTCCTCTATCATAGCATTCTTTTTACTCAATCTTTTCAAGGCTGGAAGCTGATTACACTGACTGGTAGGATGCTCCCTATCATAGATTTGACAGATCTCTGATTTGTCCAAGGGACATTCTCTCAACAGGTGTTTGTTTCTACACCTAGGACAATAAATGGAAAGTGGTTCAGTTGCTCTGTTTTGATCAGTTGTCCTGGTTTTTGCTTGGATCCCATCCAATGTGGTATTTAGTTGGACCAGAATATCTATTTTTAGATTTGCAATTTCCTCCATCAACTGTCCTATCTCATTCTTCCCCTTAAAAGTTTTGGATGACCTTACTCCATCTTGAGTTCTGGAATAATTCCTGCAGAGTTCCTCTATGTCAGGTATTTCCATTTTGTTAATGTTCCCTTTTCCCATTAGGTCCAGTGCGTGTTTTGATTCTTTATCCAATCCTTTTATAAACAGGGTTCCGGCCAAGGAGTGATTTACCGGATTGCCATACCTTCTCAAGGCAAAATTAAACCTATCCACATAGTCTTCTAAGGATTCTTCCTCCCCCTACCTAATTTTAAACAGTTCTTGGTGTAGGAGCACCTACCTGACAGCTGGCCTCCATGAGGCAGTTAGTTTGTTATAGGTCTGGTTAATGTTTCCAAGAAGGTCTTATAAGACCAATGCATGTAATAAGGTCATGTTGACCATACTTTACTATTTTTAGATAGTTTGTTTGGACAGCTGTTTAGGTTGTTAGTTCGATTGGATCCTCCCAGCTGCTTGGAAGCTCCCAGCCGCTGGGAATCGAGTGGTAGTACTCGCAGGAAATCCTATTTATGCATGAGGATCGGTTGGTTTTAGATCATCGATCAGACTTTGCAGGGAGTGAGACAGAGAGAGGAGAGACAGAGTATTGTAATTGCATCTTTTGAAATCAATAAAGAGATCCTGTTTGTGTTCATTCTCTGTTTTGAATTCCATTGTGTAATCGAGTTGCTGTTCTGGTGGTTGCATGGATTCGCTGATCCATTCCACCGGTTGATTCGTCGAATCGGTGGAATGGCTATGTACCATAGTTTAGGGTTTAGCTTGCATTTTCTGTTTGTTTGCATGCATGTTTGCAGGATCGCAATCAAGAGGTGTTGAGAACCCTAGCATGGGTTTTGCTTGGTCGTGCTGGTTGTTAGAGTCTGGAAGATCGCCCTGAAAGCAAATCGGGTCACCTCAGGAGGTTCGGCGGATCGAAATTCGCTAAGGTTGGAAATTCGTCACAACGGCATCATCAGGATATTTCTGTGTATATCCTGCAGTTACTTCGGGCGTCATCCAAGTAGATGGAGGGGACCATGATGCAGTAGTTTGCATAAGGTGAATGTGCATTGGGGTGATCATCGCAAGGTGTTGCCGAGGAGGAGCGTATCGGCATAAGGTAGAAGATCGGGTTGATAAAACCATCGCGGGCCGATAATGTTATGTTTGGCCGACAGCCGGATATTGAAGGAACTGCATATGACGTCATCGTCATCAGGATATCGGGGTGACGTAAGCATCGAAGGAAAGGTGCGTGAAGTGTCGTCATCAGGATATATGGAGGGAACCGGATATTTTATATCCTGCTGATGAACATGATGTTGAACATCATGATGCTGCAGAAAGCGTTTGGCGGTAAGATGAACAGTGAACATCAGGAGGATGTTTGCGCTTGCCGAATATGATGATGCTGCTGACAGGCGAAAGGTCGAAGGTTTGTCTGCAGGAGGATATCGGTCGGCAGAGAAAATATGATGATGCTGACAGTGTTAAGGGAAATATGATGATGATGATGGGTTGTAGACATACATGCTGTATGTCAAGGTTTTAGTGTGGATGCCTCTGCATCATAGTGGTATCAGAGCTCAGCAAAAGGTCTGGGCTGTTGTGTGTTGATTCTGTCACTGAAAGGACAGAGGTAGAGGAGTGAGAGGTTGACAAAATGCCTCCGAAAGGTAATGGTACTGCAAGGGAATTGCAGGAGATGAAGGAAAAAATGCCAGAGAGATGAGGAAGATGAAGGAGCTTGCCGAAGCACTTCAAGCCAGGCTTGTAGCCTTGGAGAAGAACAAAAAGAGGGAAGTGGACGACAGTGAATCAGAAGAAGATGAAGATGCTGTTGAAGAGTATGAAGAGGTAGCTGAAGATCTGTATGCTAAAGACCACAGATTTGCAAAACTGTTAAAGGCAGTGCAGAGTGATAAACCTAAGGTAAAGGTTGATGTTTCCAAGTATAATGGAAGTTTGAATGAAGATGAGTTACTGGATTGGATTGCTGCACTTGATAAACACTTTGAATGTGAAGATGTTGCTGAGGATCAGAAGGTAAAGATTGCAAAGACCAAGTTAGGAGGTCATGCTTTGGTATGGTGGGATTATGTACAATCCGAGAGAAGGAAACAAGGAAAGTCAAAGATCACTTCATGGGATAAAATGGTAGCAAGGATCAAAGGTAAATTCTTGCCCAAGGATTATGAAATTCAGATGTTTAAGAAGCTGCAATTTTTAAGGCAGAAGGAAATGGATGTGAAGGCATATACTGAGGAGTTTTATAAGTTGAGTATGAGATCTGGTCATCATGAGAATAAGGTAGAAAAGGTGGCTATGTACTTGGCTGGTTTGAGATTGAACATACAGGATGAGTTAGTTTTAGCTAACCCTAAGAGTGTGGAGGATTGAAGAAAAGATGAATAGGATACAAGATAAGTCCATGAGAGGAAGAGGCAGCAATATGAGGGGAAGAGGATTAGCCCCTACAACAAGGCAAACCAATGAGGGTCAAGAAGACACTGGTAAAGGACAGGGACAATCTGATTTCAGAGGTGGATGGAAAGGTAATAGAGGCAGATTTGGAAGTGGTAGAGGTTCTACTACATTTTCAGGAAAGTGTTACACCTGTGGTGAGTTTGGTCATCCATTTTTCAAATGTCCAGAAAACAAGGGTTCATCATCCAGAGATGATAGAACGAATGACAAGAGAGTACAACTTGTGCAAGAAGAGAAAGTAGAGCAAAGTGTGCAAAGTTTAAACACTTATCAAGATAGAGTTCCTGACAATTACGGATATCCTGAGGAGGGAGAAGCATTGATGCTAAGGAGAACTAGTTTGCAGACATCAAAGGATATGATGCAAAGAAGAGCTCTTTTCAAGACCACATGCAAGAGCAAAGGTAAGGTATGTAAGGTTGTCATTGATACTGGTTCAACAAACAACATGGTATCTCAGAAAATGGTGGATAAACTAAATTTGGAAAGGATTCCACACCAACACCCTTACAAGGCATCTTGGGTGAGTGATAGTCAATCACTTTTTGTCTATGAACAGGCATATGTTGATTTTCAGATTGGAGCATATCATGATAGAGTTTTGTGTGACATTTTGCCCATGGAATGTTGTCACCTATTGTTGGGTAGGCCATGGCAATTTGATAGGAGGGTACTGTATGATGGGTATGCTAATACCTACACCATCAAGAAAGATGGGAAAACTATTATGTTGATGCCATTACAGGAAGCAGTTGTAGTACAGAAGGCAGCAAAAATCATTTTAGTGGGAAAGAAGGAATTTGTGCAAATGCCTATAGGAGCAGGCATAAAGGCAGTTGAGGACACTGCAGGGAAAGGAGTTGTTAAGGACAACAGATTGAAGAAAGTTTCAGTTGTGACTGACAGAGGTCAGCAGCAGGTTCAGAAACAGGTTTGCAAACAGCAACCAGTTGAGAGGAATGACAAGGATGTTGTCATAGTTGGGACTATTGTTTGTCCTATAAAGGTTGAAAGAAAGACAGAGTTGAACATTGCAGAAGTTCAAGAGGCAGTTCAGATAGAGGTTCTGGTAAGACAACCTGACAAACACAAGGTATGTGAGAGAAGGGCCTACATTGACAGGCATGAGGATTTACTTGCAAGAAGGCAAGTTACAGTTCAGAAGTCTTGGAGCAGCCAAGAGAGAGCAGAGGACAAAGCTGAAACAGGTCAAGACACTGCAAAGGCAAAGTGTAAAGGTGGAGGACTTCCACAACCTAACTCATGGGACATGAGTTCTTTTCTGTTGGGGAGTATGGTGCAGGAGCACCTACCTGACAGCTGGCCTCCATGAGGCAGTTAGTTTGTTATAGGTCTGGTTAATGTTTCCAAGAAGGTCTTATAAGACCAATGCATGTAATAAGGTCATGTTGACCATACTTTACTATTTTTAGATAGTTTGTTTGGACAGCTGTTTAGGTTGTTAGTTCGGTTGGATCCTCCCAGCCGCTTGGAAGCTCCCAGCCGCTGGGAATCGAGTGGTAGTACTCGTAGGAAATCCTATTTATGCATGAGGATCGGTTGGTTTTAGATCATCGATCAGACTTTGCAGGGAGTGAGACAGAGAGAGGAGAGACAGAGTATTGTAATTGCATCTTTTGAAATCAATAAAGAGATCCTGTTTGTGTTCATTCTCTGTTTTGAATTCCATTGTGTAATCGAGTTGCTGTTCTGGTGGTTGCATGGATTCGCTGATCCATTCCACCGGTTGATTCGTCGAATCGGTGGAATGGCTATGTACCATAGTTTAGGGTTTAGCTTGCATTTTCTGTTTGTTTGCATGCATGTTTGCAGGATCGCAATCAAGAGGTGTTGAGAACCCTAGCATGGGTATGTGCTAGGTCGTGCTGGTTGTTAGAGTCTGGAAGATCGCCCTGAAAGCAGATCGGGTCACCTCAGGAGGTTCGGCGGATCAAAATTCGCTAAGGTTGGAAATTCGTCACAACGGCATCATCAGGATATTTCTGTGTATATCCTGCAGTTACTTCGGGCGTCATCCGAGTAGATGGAGGGGACCATGATGCAGTAGTTTGCATAAGGTGAATGTGCATTGGGGTGATCATCGCAAGGTGTTCCCGAGGAGGAGCGTATCAGCATAAGGTAGAAGATTGGGTTGATAAAACCATCGCGGGCCGATAATGTTATGTTTGGCCGACAGCAGGATATTGAAGGAACTGCATATGACGTCATCGTCATCAGGATAATCGTCATCAGGATATCGGGGTGACGTAAGCATCGAAGGAAAGGTGCGTGAAGTGTCGTCATCAGGATATATGGAGGGAACCGGATATTTTATATCCTGCTGATGAACATGATGTTGAACATCATGATGCTGCAGAAAGCGTTTGGCGGTAAGATGAACAGTGAACATCAGGAGGATGTTTGCGCTTGCCGAATATGATGATGCTGCCGATAGCCGAATATGATGATGCTGCTGACAGGCGAAAGGTCGAAGGTTTGTCTGCAGGAGGATATCGCTCGACAGAGAAAATATGATGATGCTGACAGTGTTAAGGGAAATATGATGATGATGATGATGGGTTGTAGACATACATGCTGTATGTCAAGGTTTTAGTGTGGATGCCTCTGCATCAGTTCTTCATTTTTATTACTGGATCTACAATAATCTTGGTATTTTTTCAAAAACTCTGTTTCCATTTGATCCCAAGAACGGATAGAACCCTGGGGTAAACCCATAAACCATCTCATCGTAGAATCTTTCAGGGTGGAAGGGAACAGTTTGAGTTTCTGGTTATCTGATCCATAATCATAAGTTTGGCAGACTACTTTGAATTCAAACAAGAACTGATCTGGATCCTCAGAGGAAAGTCCTCTGAAATTTGGCAGATGTGCTGGTGAGATATTCTTCATGGGAGCATTGTCTCCAGCAGCCAAAACAATAGGATATGAGAAGGTTCTTGGGGCCCGATTTTCCTCTTCCCCATGATTATCATTTTCCATGTTTAACACTAGTTCTTCTTCTTGAGGTTCTAGGAAATTAGGTTCTACCAAAGGATCTGCCTCAACTTTTTGTTGTAATTCCTGGATATAATTGGCAAGTGGAATATCTGTAGGATCTAAGGGATTGTTGTTTTGAAGTGCAGGTTCCAAATTAAGATCTAGGTTTCCTTCTTCAACAAGATTTTGTACCACCTCACTGCTTTCCCCTATGGTGTGTTGTTGGGGTGTCTGCTTAATATATCTTCCTTTAAGATCTCTAGCTCTAACCATACAGATCTATTCTAAAAACTATTTTTAACTCAGTGTCCCTAATTAACACAAACTAAGTCCCCGGCAATGGCGCCAAAAATGACGGGTTGTCGCTGTACCTCATCATTTAATCTATTTTCAGATGTCAAAGAACCAGGGCTGTGTCCATGGCTGTCTGCAACTAGGGATTCTAAGTGACCAATTTATAGCTAATCCTAAAGCTTAAAAGAATGACTAATCTATCTACTTGTTGAATAAATGTAATGAATGATGTAAAACAGAATATAACAGGAAATGTACTCAAAGCAAAGAACGATAACATGCATCTATCTACTAAAACAGGAAATACTTTTTATAAAAGAAAACTTGAAACAATAAAACAGAGATACTAGCCTCATGCCTGATTGGTGAGAGTGGGCCCTTGCTCCACACCTTTGAGGCTGAAGGCTATTGTAGGAAATCAGCACTAAAGATGATCTAACTAAATTCAGTCCAATTCATTCCTTTCTATATTCATGAGAAATGTATGGCTATAACAGAACTGAAATCTCTGAAAATTAGAATAATCTTTTCATTGTTGTTTTTTTTTACTATTTCTGAAAGTGTATATATAAAAAGAGTGACGATATATCACTGAACTTATCTATCAGTCTTTCTAGGAGATGACACCATCTCTTATTTGTACTTAACTATCTAACTTATGAAAGATCACCATGCAAAAGGGTAGACTTGAGTGGAACAGAAGTCCACTCAGAGGTCTAAGTTTAGATCTTAATACACTTGGGCATCAAAGCCCTGAAAATAAGAATATTGGATTAGTTCAATTCGTAACTTATGCAAAATCTTTGGAAAGATAAAACTTCATCAGTTTAACTGATAGTTGACCTTTCATCACTCAGGTGATGATTTGAGTGAAGTAAGGGGGGTGTTAGGATTGCTGTTGAAGTGTCTGATTGGCAGCTCTGACTGGAACATGCCCTGTTCTCAGGAGGTTCCGAAGATAGTTGTTCCTGTCTGCAGCTCCGGAGATATTCCAGGCACTCGTAGAGCTCCGGAGATATTCCAGACACTTGCAGAGCTCCGGAGAGTCATTTCCCCAAATCTTCAAAACCCAGGTGTCACTGTTCTTTGTTATAGTCTCCGGAGATCATTGAAGGCGATCTCCAGAGATGCACAAAACCGTTGTTTCTGATATGTACACCTATTGATTCAAAAAGAAAGAGAAATTCTGTATTTTTCCATTAATCCCACGCACATTAGCCACTTAATCAGAAATTATAATCTCAAGTAATCTATCTTAATTAATCACTAATTAGAACAATCTTGCTTAACTAATTTGAGTGCAGACACAAGGAAGATGAACTGAATAGGGGAAAAGAGAGGCAAAAAGGGTGTATTTTATGAGTGCAATTTGACACTCATCACTTCTCATGATTCTTTATTTAATATTTCCTCTCCTACATCTAAGCCATCTCTTTTAGACCTACACCCTTTCCATTATATTTCTCCACCTTCTTTGCCTACTACCACTTTTCTACCACTTTCTTTTCTAGAGGCATCACCATTTATTTCTTATGAGCCACATCCTCCTAACACTACTCCTATTGATGCAACACCTCAGTTGGATACTTCTCTTCAACCTCCTATTTTTTCTTATGCACCTACATAGCTATGCTCTCTTTTTTTTCTTTTGAGATTCTCGCATACCCTTCCCCCATCTTTCTTTTGACAAATACAGTGGACATGGTGATTTGTTGCACCATGTGAGACACTTCTTCACCATATGCTTGACTCATACCTGTGACGACTATGTCTTCGCCAAATTCTTTCCTAGCACCCTAATAAATATCGCTTTAGATTGGTTATATGACTTACCTACTAGTTCCATACACTCTTTTTTTGATGTTGCTCATGCCTTTATCTTTTATTTTCAATTTAACATGGAACCCAAACTCTCTCTTACACACTTGGCTCAATGCAAACAAGATGTTAATGAGAGTGTTTAGAGCTTCTCTTCTCATTTCTTTTCCTTGCTTATTCAATGGGGTTTCCAACCTCCTAATGGCCTTCTTCTACCTCTTTTTTGTGAGAACTTGTCGCATATCCAACAGGCTCTTCTTTTTCAACAATTTTGTTCTCTTTTTGACTTAGTTCTTCATTCCATTGAAGTTGATCAAATCCTTCTTGACCATCCTCACCTCAAATATGATGAACCCTCTTCTACTCCTTCACCTACGGATCTCCCTCTTGATATTCCTCCATCTACCCAACCTATTTCATTTCCATCCAAACTTGAACCTAGATCCTATACACTTCTTGTTGACCCTCATAAACATATCTTACCCATTCTCTTATAATCCAAACAAACTTTCAAAAACCATTATGTACCTCTTCCTTCTCTAGCGTCCCCTATGTCACTTTTTGTTGCTATGGAACCCATTTCTATTCTTCAAGCCTCTCCTATACCCACCATCTTCCCTATTTCTATTATAACTGATACACTTCATCCTTATCCTAGTGAGAAATCGCTTCAGTGCATTGTCAACATTCCTTCTATAACTTTTGTATTCAGTCTTGGTACACCTTACCCTTTGAAGAACTCTCTTCTTCATTCTCCTTGTAAGGTACACTTCACAGAGTCAATAGATCACTTCCCCTTTATGATAGGTTTATTCCAATAACACAATTATTCTCTAAGTTGTGTTGATACCCATTATGTGGCACACGTAGCTTTCTTTCTTTACTTGTTGCCATGTAGTGGTGGCACAATTCGGGTGTAACCATCTTTTCTTCTTTTTGGTACAACACAACCATATTCATCTTTGTTGTCCTCACACATATTATAGGGGCATATGTCTTATATATGTCCTTCTTCAGGACTTTTTCCTCTGTATATCCCCTTTCATCTACCTTAAAATCAATTGTATACACTTCTTCTATGCAATTATTTTAAGGGGGGGCATGCATGTACCATTTGCACATTCTGACATGCTTTCCTAGCATCTACAATTTGTGGTCCAAAGTATAGAGTATGCTTGGACATGGCCACCCTTATCAAGATTGCATAGCAACATAGTAAGCTGGCACATGCAATCCCTGGTATTGTATTTATACATAAATCACCTAGCAACAAAGTACGCTAGTGCAAGTGATTCATCTCACTAATTAGTTTTCATGATTTCTAGCAACAAAGTAAGCTAGAACTTGAACCATCCATTTTCTTTCCTATTAACTATCTTCTTTTCTCTTTGTGTACATTAGTTTATTCTTTTTAATCAAATATTCTTCTTGTTACATTCTTCTTGTCGTATAAGATTTCCTTTCTAGTTGTTCCATTATGTATGTTGTTTGTCTTTTCCATAAGCATATTTGTGACATTCTAACACGGTTGTTTTGTAGGTTTTATATTTTTGACATCCTTGTTTTACTGGTTATATTTTTTTGATGTATTTGTGTTGCAACTTGTATTTGTTTAACATGTTTGTTTTGCATATTCCTAGCTTGGGAGCATGGATTCTCCATCTAGAGATAGTTATGTATCCTCCAAATGTTATTATTTTTTAGTATTTTATTTTCTGTACTTTAGTGTAGTTTATCACTTAGTGACATCAACCTACTAAAGTGGGGGAAAAATGTAATGTAAAAAAATGCATACCCTACAATTATCACATTATGTCTTGGGATTGCTTTGGTGGTTGCCTCCCTTAACATGTTCTAGGATCATTTTAGCATAGCCTTGGCCTTTTACTCACTCCTAGTACCAACATTATGTTGTGTTTTTGTGTGTTCAACTCTATTTTATGTGTTGCCATGTGTCCTCTATGTGTTATGTTTTGCTTCCATTCTGTAAAGTTTTTTAGCATGTTTTGCTTAGATGTTAGTGCAAAGTGTAGATGTCTACACAAACACATTGTCATCCCCCAACTGTATAGTCATACATCATTCATTTCCAATCCAATAGTGACATTTCAACTTCCAAACTTTGTAATAGTTGTACGCCTAGTTTTTGGAAGTCCAACGATCACCTTTACATTTTGAATGACTATTGAGCTTCCCTCTCATTCTTCCAAGATTGCTCTCTCTCTCTCTCTCATGCAACTTCGCAATTCCTTGTGCTTTCTTGAACTCTCTTTGGCTCTCTATAGCACTCTACAACACATTGCAACATTCCAATGTTCTATTGCACCTCCTCAGGCTTGTGAGCATCCTCCATTATTATTGTGAAGACTGGTTTGATGTTCTTTATTCCTTCCCTCTTTGTTTACTATTTAGTATTTCATTGTTTTCTTTGGCACTATTGGAGCTATCACCTCCTATGTCAATCCATACACACTAGGGTATTGATCCTTGTAGACCTAGGATTTAATACTTGTAGATTTACTTTGTTTTGTTGTTCTTGGTCCTAGGTGCACATAGGCTAAGCACACACTCGCTAATTTCATCTTCATATTTTGACTACGCATGGAGGTAAAAAGGCCAAACTAGGGGGTTGACTATTCTTGGCAAGCTCCCAAGCAATCCCAAACATTTTTCTTGTCCTAGATATAGGAACTTAAGATATTGAAATGCGTGGAGTTTTGCTATTCTCTCTTCCTCTTCTTTTTTATTTCAATATTTCATTTAAATTAGTTAGCTTAGATTTATTTTGTATTCTTATACCTTTTTGTTAGTGTCCAGAATATTTTGTTGTGTCTATTTGACTCCTTGTGTGTAGATCAAATAGGCTCTAGATAAAAACTTGAGTTTTTTTACTTTTCTAGATGATAACACACATCCCAGATAACAATGTAGGAAAACGACAACACTACAGCATGATAGCATCTAGGCGAGTGAGATCTTGAGGTTACTTTCCAAGTTCTTCATTATTTCATGTTTTCTATTCTATAACTCATTTCTACAGTGTATTTCTCTATTTCAAGCATTACTTGTTTCCATTTCCTAACTCAATTAATGTAAATGTAAAGTTTAACATAGCTTAAATTTTACATTACATGCACAAGGGGGCTAACTAAGGTAACTCCCCCTTTACACTTTCTTTTTGTAGGGTTTTTCTATTTTGCAAGTTTTTTAGGCAAATTCATGCAAAGCGACAATTATAAAAAGTGAATCTCAAAATCTCATGGAGCCTCCTACAAAGTTTCAAGTAATTATGTGACAATGCTATTCACCCTCCATAATGCTATTGAGCTTGTCCCTTTGTTAGAGGAGTGATCCCAACATCACCAAACTTCTTCAAAAAAATTTTTTTGTCATTTCCAACTAAATCCATCTTTTGTTTCAAGTTTTTATCATTTATAGCATGCTCAAATTCTTTGTTTTATGCTTAGCTTCTCGATGTGTTTTGTGTGTTTTTACTAGTTTGACTATGCTATTTCTCTCTATCTTTGCCTCTTAGAAACAAGTAACTATCATCTTCTAAACCTAAGAGATCTCTAGTTTCATTAATTTCAGTCTATAGGCAATCTGATATAATGTCATTTGTACCCCTTTGTTATAGGACACCTCCTAGAGCTTCCAAACTTTCTAGGAACCTTCTTGACATCATTCGAAGCATTTCAATTTCCCATTGTTTCTTTCTCCCAAGTGCACAAGTTCCTCTTTTGATGATTGCAAAGATTAATTCCCTGGTCTAGTTTCCTAATTGTGTTTCCAAAACTTGTTAGGCCTAGCTCCTATGTATGTTAAATGAGTTTAGGATATCGCTCTTTAGTTTAAATTTAAAATTATCTTGATTTGATCTATTTTAATATACATGCTCAAAAGACCATCTAGTTCTATTTAGGGTTTCTTAACATCTAATTGGCTATACAGCCTTCATGTTGTTTAAAGTATTTAATAATTAATTTTGTACAATTTTACTTTGTTAATATATTTGAAATCAATAAAGGATGAGGGTAATGAAGATAATAATGAAATGGGACATTTGTGGTACAAAAAAAATCTAAAGAATGAATATAAATAATGAAGACAATAGGACTTTATATAGAAGAATTCATAGGATGACATGGAAAAGAATGCTTCAAAATAATATCAATTCCATTTGACTACAATTTATATTTAAACCAAGTCAAATCTACTCCGTACTCCCAAAAAGATAGATATCGAGTGCATCTCAATCAATAGACTACCCCAACAAATAGCGCAGCTACGTCTTCTTTTAATGCCCAAAATTAATTACTTGCAAAAAGTCATGGGAGATTAGATGTTATGATGGGCAAGTGCCCATGTAGTGGAGGCCTAGGGGAAAAGACCCAAGAGATAGTATTTGTGCATTTAAGGCCCAACATTTTTAAAAGTTTAGCACTAGTAGTTGTGACTTTAAGGTTGTTAGTGCGGACTATAAGTACTAATAATTGAATGAAATGTGCCCTCTAGATCTAAAAAACAACCAATCATGTGATGCCACATCAGTGCACCAAAAAGACATGACTTGATGCACACCTATTGGTCCACCCTCTTTTTTGGGGAACTATTTGACACCTCAACAAAAAGCATGCTGATGTGGCATCATATTTGATGATGTGGCCTTGAAACCTTAGTTATAAGGAGGGGTCTTGCCAAGTAAGCTATTGTAAATTTTTTTGGAATGATTTGAGATTGCCACGTATGATTTTGAGAGGCATGAAGTTAGGGTGCTCAACTACTAGATCCTCTCCCCTAAGTGTTTAAAAGTGGTTAGAAGAACATCCTTGTCTGACCGGTTGTATGAGCAACACATTTGTTCTATATGGTTTTGTATACGATGCGTCTACTACCGCAATGGTGAATTTGTGTTGGGCATTTTTAAGGAATAATGGACGATTCATGGCAGCATTCATCATCCTCGTTAGATAGGTTTTCCCTCTCTTGACCAAATTTTTTTTAGTATCTACATCGCCACTCCATCAATTAATCTCCTTAAAACTGTTATTTCTTGTCTAAGTTGTAGTTATTTTAAAAATAAGTGCAGTAAGAGTGGTAATGTGACAAAGCATTTGCATAGCATGGAAAAAGTCCCCTGGTTGGTTGTTGGTACGAGGTATTAAAAAACAGTGTAGTTTACGCGGAGAGTCGTATGAAGGGGATTAGATGTCGCTGACGTTAGGTTTATATCAATGGCCAATGCGATGGGTGGTAACAGATCAAATCGCTAACGCAGGGCAGCCAATCTGAAACCAATCGCCACATGATGAGTCATTGGATCCTGTCTGCGCACTAGCAATAGAAACTTGTCACGCATCCATAAGAGCCTGTAGATGTCCAAGACAAAAGCCAAACCATTAAACATAAGCTCGAAGGTAATGAGCATTTACAAGGTAGGCAGTGGATAACTTTAAACCCATCGGACGGTGAGCGCTTAGGGGGATGAAGATCGGATGGTGGGCACTTGGCGGGCCAACTCAAAGTGCTCGCCACATGTTCACCCGCATGGACACAAAATTCAATTTAGCCTAGAAAAATAATAGATAAACGTTATCAAACTTATTAAGAACGTATAATGTGAAGTTTTTAATCCAGATCTAGCTTCAAGCATGAATGAATGAAGGTTTTTAATAACGTCTACAAGGCCAAGGGACCATGGAATAATCAACCACATAACTAAACACAAAAGCCCCAAACCACAGACCGCCCACATAACAATTTTGGCTATGAATCTGATGTTTATATATATGACTTACATTTATACCCAATGATAACCATAGGAATCAAGGAAATGTGGTCTCATAGAACGAGATGATTGGAGAATATGCACAAAATGAATTTGTTGAAAAGGATCACCCTTAAACTTTCAAGTAAATGGACTTAGTAAGTGTAAAGCCAAATTTTTATTTTATTTTATTACATAATATATTAAAATTTGAAAAAATATATGTTTTTTTTTTTTTTAATTTATTGAGTAAATAGTATTATAAATATAAATATAAATACATTTTCATTTATCATAATAAATAAATAATTTTGATTTTATTTTTTAAAAATTATATATTTATTTTTAAGTACTATAAATTATTATTTTTAAATATACAAATTATTGTATTTATGGATTCAATAATAATACATATATTGTTTATAGATTTAATTTAATGGTATTAATTGTAATAGCACAAACTTATATATAACTACCAAAAAAATTATAATAATTTGCATTAATCATATTTTTTAAGAGTATGGATCACCTCAAAAGTTCTATTACTATAAAATGCATTCATCCTAACCTTCCACAATTTGAGAGTTAAATTCTATTATCATTCACATTTACACACTTTGATCATTGTTCACTTTCTAAGGATTGATCTAGGCAAAAGCTCATGGTGATGCAACAACAATCCATTAAGGTATTACGATTCTCATTTACAACAGTAAATAACCAATCTACAAAAATACTCTACTACGGAATCACTACAATAATAAAATAATCAACATTATTGATTGACCATTACTTGAGCTACACTTCAATGATAATCTACTACTACTTTTTTACTTCACTATCAATGAATGAATTCAACATAAATTCAAACACATTACAAATATTCTTCAACAACAACAACATACATTTTCCACTCAACAAAACAAAACAAATTCTATTATTACAATATTCCAAAAGCATATGCTAGCCACTACATAACACTAGTTAAGAAAGTGATTGTTATTATAAACTTGGTATTATAAAATCAATACTACACACCAAAGATAAATATGGCTCTGTTGGGGTTTCATCTTTCGCTGGTCTCCATTGTTTCCAACCTTGTCATACCGCACTCTAGGCGCAGGAATTATAGCTTTTCCTTCTGTACATCCGCATTTATTGTGGTTTTTTGGCCTTTTAAATGCCTCCTACCAGTTATGACCCAGCAGTTTTTGCTAGTGTTGGCGGTTCGACGGCTCTGCACAATGGCTCCACCAACCAAGCGTCCCCAGAAGTTTGTTCCGAAGGTCTTTCACGAGGTAAGCCCTCTGATTCTC
Source organism: Cunninghamia lanceolata (assembly GCA_027924645.1). NCBI lineage: Eukaryota > Viridiplantae > Streptophyta > Pinopsida > Cupressales > Cupressaceae > Cunninghamia > Cunninghamia lanceolata. The sequence continues at coordinate 7,877,236 of BSBN01001203.1, forward strand.
CTACTGATGTGATTTTGCCCATGCAAGAATTTGATTCTGCATGTTTATGGTTAGAACAACATACTCTTATTGGATACTTTGTTGGGAGGACTCCCCCTGAAACTATGCTAAGAGATTGGGTTCAAAAGGCTTGGGTCCCTCATGGGGTCCGCCTTGATATAGTTCAAAATCTGACCAAAGGATTTTTTCTTTTCCACTTTGCGGAGGCTAGTCATGTTCAAGCAATCTTGAATCATGGCCCATGGTATGTCCAGTCTTCCTTGCTTGTTTTCCAACAGTGGACCCGTGACTTTGTGTTTCAAATGATACCAAACTGCAGGTCCCTGTGTGGATTGAATTCCTTGGTTTGCCTTTGCCTTGCTTGCATTTCTTGCATGATATTGCTTCCTCACTAGGGAGAGTAATTTGCGTCGAACCAGATAGGTTCTTTCAAGCTCGCCCACAAAAACGAGTCTGCGAAGGGTGGATCTTTCACAGGATCTCAAGGAATTCATTGATATTCAAATTGGTCCCCTTCGACATACTCAGAAAGTTACCTACTTTAATTTGCCAAACACTTGCTACCGCTGTCAGTCAGCCGAACATAAAATTAGGGATTGTCCTCTTGCCGCACCTTGCACCCAGGCTCCACCCAGGGAGGTTGCTCAACCTCATCCAGTGGAGGTTGTTTCCAAAGAAGTTGTTCCCAAGCCAGTGGACACTTGGGATACAGTTACCAACCACAAGCACAAGGCGAAGGCTCATGCGGAGGCTCTCAAAGCTGTTGAACCAGCTAAAGATGTTTCAAACCCTTCTGCAAAGGGGAAAGACAACCTCAAGGGTTCTAGTGCTCTGCCATTACAGCAAAGGTCGTTGACCAAGTCACAACCAAGTTCAACTACATCTGTGTCGCCTAAGCGATGCTCTCGTAGCCGTTCTTGACCTCTTGAAGAGGGAGAAATTATTCAAGAGGGTAAGCAGCAACCAACTCCTCCCATTCAATTTGGCACAACCCCCACTGAATTCCTGCAGAATCGCTTTTCTTCCTTTGAAAATCTGGATTCTAAAGAAATGGTGGAGGATTTACTATGAAATTCCTCTCTTGGAATGTCCGAGGTCTAACTAACCTTGCTAGGAAGTACTCTGTTAGAGATACTTTACAACACTATGCTGCAATTGATGTTTTGTGTCTGCAAGAGATTAAAGTTACAGGTTTTCTACTTTCTTCTGCTTGCCATTCTATTTGGCCAGCCAGTAAACTATTTTGCACCGCTCATGAGGCTGGAAAAGGTGGCGTCGCTACACTTTTGTCCCCTCGATGGCAAGATTCAGTGGTGGCTCATGGAGTGGACCCCACCAACCGTTTAGTATGGACACTGCTCAATATTGATAATCATTCCTTTGGGATTATTAATGTTTATGCATCGAATGATGCGATGGAAAGATCTCTTCTCTGGCGGTGGATTGCAGACTCCTTGTCAGTGGCCACCTGGCTTACTTGTGGGCATTTCAATATGGTTGAGATGACACATGATAAAGATGGCATTCTACCTTTTTGGTGGTCGGCTGGCGAGAGGCGTGGTTTCACATGCGCAATAAATTTGGTTTTTTTTATCCCAATACTAGCCGCCGTCACACCCATCCTTTTTGGCATACTTGGTGTAATTTTCGAGATGGGTCTGACAGGATTTTTGAACGCCTTGATCGTGCCATGATCTCGGCTCAATATTTCTTCTCTTTTGCCACGTCAAACTCCCTCCTAGTTAAGCCGTTAGTGGATGTGACATTATCAGACCACTTTCCATTTCAGTTTTGCATTGAATCGCAAGCCACTCAGCCACGCGCTAGTAAGTCTCAGTTTTTCCTTAACACCTCTTTGTTGTCTCACCAATCCACGCTAGCACATTTTGCTACTATATGGAATTTAGAATGTCGTCCATTGCATACTATTGGTTGGATACAGTGGTGGAATGATGCTATCACCTGGACTGCGAGGTTTCTTCGCATCTATGGCCGTCAACTAGCCATTTTCAGAAGACGGTCTTATGAGACTACAACTACTGCTTTGAAAGCAGCCACTGTAGCATTGGCAGCCGACCCATTTTCTCCTTCTCTGCAAATCAGTGTTGCCAACTTAAGGCATCATAAGCAAATAGCTGATAATCGTGCTGCCAGAGGAGCACAGCTCAAAACTAGGATGCACTGGCTAAAAATAGGTGACCGTGCCTTGAAGGAATCTTTCTAGCTCTTCGAGCCAGACATTCGTCGCACAACATTAAGCAAATCAAGGAGGATAATATTGTTCTTTCATAACTACCCGACATTCTCCAAGCATTTGTAAGGCATTATGAAAAAGTTTTCACAGCTCAGGAATACACTTCTGAGCGATAGATTACATTACAAGATTGTCTTGTAGTGGTTCCAAAAAAACTTTCTCCAACCCAGACACGCTTCTGTGATCAGTTACTGACCATTGAAGACCTCAAGGAAGCAGTTTGTTCTATGGCTGATGACAAAACTCCAGGAATTGATGGTTTTCCCTGTGAATTTTACAAAACTCTTTGGGATTGCTTAGGAAAAGATTTGCATAATGTTTACCTTGAAGCTTTTCATTCTAACTCTCTAGGCAAGCTTATCAATCAAGGCAATATAAAGTTCATACCTAAAGTTGGAGATCCTGAGGACATTTGCAACTGGGAACCCATTACACTCCTCAATGTTTCCTATAAAATCATTGCCAAAGCCCTTTCGTTGAAGCTCTGCAATCTATTACCTTTGATTGTCCGCCTTGAACAAACTAGATTTATTAAGTCCAAGTATATTTTAGACGATATCATTGCAGTCTGGGAAGGCATGGAATGGGCAAGAAAGTCTTATCAAAAATCCATTTTCCTCAAAATTGATTTTGCTAAGGCCTATGATCGCATTGAATGGCATTTTATTCTTGCCATGCTTGCAACATTAGGGTTTGGTCCATCCTTAATACAATATGTCAAAATGTTGTTTTCAGATGCTTCTGCCTGTATCACTATAAATGGCCAGCAATCTCCAACCTTTGGCTTGTTTCGTTCTATACGTCAAGGTTGTCCTCTTGCGACAGTTCTATATGTACTAGTCGCAGAAGGTTTTGGATACCTTCTTGCTCATTTTGTATCACATGGCATTGTTCACGGAATTTCTCTACCTAATTCTTCTTGCCAACTGGTTAATGGCCATTTTGCTGATGACTCATTTTTAACCTTGCTGGAAAAGGAAACTACAGTGAAAAATGCTCTTGGCTACCTCGAAACCTTCTGTTTAGCCTCAGGTTCTTCCATCTAGTGGCACAAAACCCTATGTTACATGCAATCAATTCTTCCCATTCCACATTGGATCCAACAATATGGTTGGCGTTGGGTTGCTCATGGTGAAATCTTCCAACTTCTTGGCATCCCATTTGCCTTCCAGGCCACCTCTGCAGATCTCTGGCAGGCAATTCTTTCTCGAGTGGAACAAAAACTCACCTTCTGGATTACTAAGCCACTTTCTCTGGTTGGGAAATTCTAGGTATGTTCTAAAGTTTTAGCAACAACTCATGTTTACTACTCTTCTTGTTGGGCTCCTTCAAAAGCCTCCTATGCCAAACTGAAAAAACTTTTGAGAGATTTTCTTTGGACCTCTTCTGAAACACATTGTGGTTTTCACCGTGTTGCATGGGAGTTTTGCTGCTTACCCAAAGATTCAGGTGGCCTTGGTCTTCTTTCCACCCAGCGCCAAGGCACTACTTTGTGTAAAATGGATCATTCGTGCTCTCTCTGGCAATAAGGCATGGAAAATTTTACTCAGACACAATATAGAAATGAGACATCTTGTTCACAAACCCGCTTGGAAAGGGATTGGTTTTTCAACCATCCTTGTCATGAGAGAGCCAGTGCAAATCTCAAGAACCTTTGTGGCTAAGAGCATTTGGAAAGCCTGGGAGAAAGTTAAACCCTGGCTCCGTTGGACAGGAACTGGGTTTCGTGACGGCCTCTCATTCAATCAGCAGAACATTTGGTGGTCACCCCTCTTAACCAGTGCAGGCCAGCCATTAGCCAAGTTGCCCTGGTTAAAAGCTCTTAGATTTCATAAAAAAGGTATCTAGACTCTTCAAGATATTTTTTATAGACCCACCATGAGTCTTGTGGCATGGGAAACTCTTCGAGTTCAATTTGGTCTTCAAAAGCATGATTAGGCCACCTATGATGGCATTATGAATGTCATTCCAACAGACATGATTTACAAAGTGGGAATCCATTCCATCAAGCCTTGGTAGAAAGACTAGAAGTGGTATCCAAAAACACCAATGCAAAATTATAAGCCTAGGCTTGGTTACAATTGGCTCTCGCTTCATTTGCCAATGATAGACACTCTCAATAAGCGATGGTTGCTTTACTCTTTAGTGTCTACTTGGCATAGCAGATTTTCCACTGTATGGTCAACCATTCTTGAGCCAAAGCTAGCCCATTTTGCCTGGTGCCTTCTTTTTCAAGGTTAACTAGTCGGGGCAAGGCTTTTTCATCTAGGGGTTTAGGATCCCCGTTGTCCTTTTTGTGGACAAGCTAAGACTTTTCAACATCTCTTCTAGTTTTGCACCGGGGCTCAGCATTTATGGCTCTGGATTTATGATTTCTTTAAGCCTTTCAGACCAGAGCCTCTTTCATGGCAGATAATACTTCTGAGCGATTCTCCCAGGGTCCCTACAAGATTTACTCAGATTTGGCATATTTTCAGGGTGGAAATTCTCTTTACAATTTGGAATGATCGTAATTCTTACATATTTTCAGAAAACCACATTGGAACATTTGTTTCTCTTTATATTAAAGCTATGATATGTTCTAATGTTCTACTGTAGATTCAAGTTCAAGCAAACAAAGTGGCACTTGAGGTTTCTCACTTACAGGAACTTTTGGATCACTGGGGTAATCCTCCTTGCACAATGGCACGCGTACCTCCCTCTCCTTCCTTTGTCAGAGCACGTTCACCTTCTCATGGCCAACGGCGAAGGAGTGGGTCTGTCAGGGACTCCCGACCCCATTCTCAACCTCCTCGCCGTGGATCTCACCGTCACAGGCGATCATCCTCTCCACGTAATCATGGATGGACTTTTGGTCGTGCGGGTGGTACAGGGGACAATGCAAGTTGGCACGCTGGTGACAATACAGGTTGGCATGTTGTTGGTGCTTCCAATCCAACCAACACTGGTTGGGATAGCAGCAAAGCTTTTCCATGCTTGAATCTAGGCATTTCGCCTCAGCGCCAGGAAGCTAATGCAGAGAATGAAAATCAACAAAATGATGATGGCTGGGCTCCACCTAGTGTCATCCCAGACCCTGCAGCAATATGGGGTAACCCGAATGACAAGGATCCCCCTTCTGCTGGAGTTGCATTAGTTGCATGATTTTCATTTCTGTTATGTTTTTTATAATTTCTTTTATGTAATTTCAGGTTGAGTACCCATAGACATTCTTGGACTTTCTGGGCTATGCCCATATGACCGTCATTTTGGGGTGTACCTTTATACCATTTTTTGTGGAAGTGTTTTACTTATCTTATGATTAATAGATAATATCACATTTTCATCCAAAAAAAAAAATACTACACACCTAAACTTAATGTTTTAAACCTAAAGCGACAATACTACATTTGCGCTCAATTTAAGTAACTACTAGACAGTGAAGTCACCTAGTTAAGTGACAGATTCAGCTCAATTCAAGTTGTCAAGGCACTCATATGCTTTCTTTCTCTATTTTTATAGTAGATGTGGAGGCATGTTTTGTGATACTCCATTTTAAGTAGTTCGCTTCCTTCTGCATTAAATAGCAGAACACAACGTGCTGATCGAAATTGTAAAACAATTCTACATGTCAATGACATAGGAATCCTAGGTGGCTATATGGTGAACTTCAAATGCTAGATTATTTAGCCTTTTCAGTCCTCAACATTGCATTCATTATTTGCACAAAAGAATAGTAGTGTAAAACCACTGCCCTCAAAAGAACTCAAAAATACATTTCAAAGCTTGAATTTTCTTTACATCATGTAAATTACATATCTTGCGTCCAAAATTAGTCTGAATTAGAAGGATATCACCAATTACATCAATGAATTGTTCGGGGCTGCAATGTATGTCATGCAAACTAAAAATAAAAATATCTATCATTGACCCCTCTTTCTTGATAGAAAAAGAGAGCGCTCTACCAAGCCTAATAAACAAGCACGAACAATTCCCATTACAGCTCTCAACAATAAGGGGTTCACGATTACTATTGCTATAGAACCATATATATATTAGGGTGGAAACTTGATCATCACTCTCTCACAAAGGGTGGTATTAATTCTTGGTTTAACTTCACGAATAGCCAATATAAAACAAAAATCTCTAGTTTTTCCAAAGATATTGCAAAAAGCATAAGCAGTTTCAGATATTTGAGTTGAAAGGGTATTACAACATGTTTGACGCTATCAATTGCACATATGTTTACTGATGCAGGAAAGAAGAACAAAGCCATTTTACATAGATCTTGTATTTTATGCCAATGCAGGTATAAAAGGTGTCATCTCAGAAAAATGATGCATGAAACATGTACAAAGATAATTTTCAAGAGATGAAGTCCTAAACCTTCCATACTCATCTAATTATTACTGGCAACCTAAGAACACACTGACAGATATTGATTATTGTCAACCTTTTGGTCACTCTGTCTTCTTCGGTCTGGGAATCTTTTTATATTCAAAATCGTTGATATTGATTTTTTGTTGCAACGCCTGCACAAACAACTCTACAGATCAGTCCATGTCAGCAGAGGACCCAGTCAACCCAGTCAAACACAAAAAAACATCATGAGATTGGCAAAAATACCTGCCCTAATGTTTCTAACTTTTGGTCTTCCTCACAAAATGTTTTCAGCATACATATATATTTTATTATTTTTTAAATGTTCAAATTACAAAAAGATTCTCACCAATATGAATGCTAAAATTTGAGTTTCTAATCCAACTAGTAAGAACAAACCAATTAATATCATGCATTAGTTTTTAAGCTCCAGGGTCTGTGCCGTTATCATAGTTCCAAAACTTGGACTTATCAAAAACTTGGCAGCCCAAAATTTTGACTTGTACTCAGTACTGACAAAAATTCGGCTAAAAAAGTTACTGAAATACAAAAAATAAACTTAACGCATGAGATGCATAAAAAATGAATTTAGAGAATACATTAAGTCTATTTTGATCATAACAGCATTACTTCGAATCAGGATTGACTCAGCAAACCAAAAGTCTAAATAGAATTCAATTACTCGAGATTTAATCAGGAGATTAAAAACTGCTGAAATTTTCGTAAAAATAGGGGGGAAATGCTGCTTTTGTAATTTCAAATTTTCAATCCTAATAAAGGGAAAACCTCTGATTTTCCTTCCGATGCAGCCAAAAACATTTTTTATGTTTTACTTTTTAAAACCAGAGGGAGGGTCTGGGGGAAGCAGTCCCTAGCAGGGTCCGGGGGCAGCGTCCCCAGTGCCATGATACAGGGCAGGGTCAAATTATGGACTCTGAGGCCACAGGGACCTTCATGGTGCCTGCCATTTTCAGAATTTGTCGCTTTTAACCAGCTGTCAATAAATCCTTTCAATCACTCACAATCAATGCACACCACTGAGATCCTAAGCACTGATGACAAAAATGACAAAAAAAAAACAGAAAACCAGGGTTTTAGAAGGGTCTGCAAATTTTTTTGGTGGCAGAGTCTGCAGAAAAAACTCATGAAATGTCCACAAGTTTCAGATGAGATTCTCTATAGGATTCAGTGCATGAGTCTCTAGTGAGTTACTTGTCAGGCAGAAAAACTTGCCTCGGTTTGCAGACTGAGCTATTATAATGTATAACCCTGTTAAATAATATCAACACATGATAAGCCGTTCATGCCACAATGTGACGTTTAAGTCGTGGCATTGTTGATATTGCCACCAAGGTTCAAACCCCCACTAGGCCAATGAGTTCACAGGGCTTGCATTCCCGCAGGGCCCTTGCTGGGCCAACGAGTTGATGGGCTTAAATTCCCCCGCTGGGCCAATGAGCTCATGGGTTTGAATTGTCAGTGTTAATGCAGCACACTCATGCTAGGCATTCATGCCCGGGGATGAGTTCCCCCATGTTGTGGCATCACCAGTTCATAGCTCCAGTCAAAACTTAAAAGCGTTGAATGATAAAAAAAAAATTATCAACACATGATAATGCAATAAGAAATGTACAATCTTATTTCATGATATATGATGCAGGTTGACTGCTAACCTTCAGTTCGTCTTCTAAATTTATTTGTTTGGCTTTAGGGATCACAGAATTGCCAAGAGGCCCTTCTCTAGAAAGTGCTTTTGTTATTTCAATAGCCTCCCACTCACGATCTTCCCTTACCTTCTGCATGTCCTTTCTGCATAGGGACACTTGAAGATGTTCAATCAGACAGTTTCCATATAGGCCATTATAAATGAGAAAAGGAATAGCATACCAAAATATGGAGGACAATTTGAACAAAGGCTTTGCTTACCTCCCTTGCTGAAGATGACCAAGACCAAGTGCACCTAATGCCGTAAGAGAAATTAGTGGCAAACCAAATCGTAGAAATGGATTTGAACGGCCCCATCTTTTATAATTTGCTGACTTGTATACTTTTTGATAAATAGTAGGTTCTGGAGGCCCCTCTGTAGCAACTTTTGGAATACACTCCAATTTCAAGTCCACTTTTTTCTCCAAGCTTAACACATCCGGCTCTGCAGAAGCACATTCCACACCACTTACCTTCAAAAAATACAGCTAAGCATGTCGAGTGTCACATGACTATTATTTCATGCTAGTCATGAAATATCTTGCTTTCTGCAGTTTAGAAGAAAGCTCAAACAATATCGAATAGAACAATGGGGATTTCAATTATATTCATATAAATTATGTTTCACAACCATACAGAGCTGCAAATAAGATTAAATTATGCCTATAAGATGCAAATTGCAAATATAGATGAGGTCCATCACCTAATATATTCCTTCAGATTTTTATAATACAAGCTTCTTCCATGATCCCAAACATAAATTATAACAAGAAATCATCCATTGCATGGCACAGCAGAAAAAACTAGTATTACTTTATAGCAAAGGTTGAAATAAAGTATCTAACTTATTTGATTAAGTTACTCCAGCTCATGGTGGGTTTGCAGCCCCTATTAATAAAACCTCTACATTATAATTTCAAGCACAAAGATATGGATATCCTATGGCATAGATCATCTTTGAGATCTGGGTGGAAAATGTAGTTCTTTATAATTGTATTTTGTATAATGACACTTTGGGAAATGTAGCTTACTTTCTCTGAAGGATGATGACAAACAAGCATTAGAAGAGAATTCTTTTAGTCAAAGTGCACCCTCTGAAAGGCTGATGATTTCATTTGCTCCTAAGAATAATATTTTTGCTCTAATGCCTATCTAAGAGTGTACAAATGTGTACAAATTTTCTTTGCAAGAAAAAGAAAAACAAAGCAAGGAACTTCTCGGCAAGATTGCTGCATATGATGCTAACATGGAGATGGTTCTTTGTGGCGGACAGATGCTATGATATCAGCTACAGAAATTCAGCATAAAACATCCACATCCGGCAATGACAAAATGGCTATTGGGCCAAAAGTGGCTTCACATAATATAGAGTGGGAGGATATTCAGAAGGGTTTCAATCCAGAGAGCAAATATTGTGCAATCTTAAGTAATTCTGATTCAAATGCACTTATATTGTTACTAAGCCTTTATTATTAAACTGCAAAAGCAATTGCAAAAGCCCACGGGCTAGAGTACTGCAGGCATTTATCTTCTATCAGGACTGCAGTTTTGTTTATCTTTATGCCACTGAGCCAACATAGATTTATTTAATCTGATGGCCTTCGCAATCTTTCAAAACCCTAGATTCTCAGAACAAGGAAGAGCAACCGTAGATCTCCAGCCATCAAACGACTCGCACAAACTTACAAAGTTTTGGAGCTGTTTGAAGATAAAGTCCTGTGAACCATAGATCTCCTTCATCCAACAGCTGGCAGAGATTTTTTAAATGTTTGCAAGAAAATATGAAGAAATGAAGTGCCATTGGTGGGAAAAATGATATGGCAAAGTGGGCCTCTAAGCCAAGAGTGGAGCATGACCAGTCCAACAAAGAAGCTTGCATGGAGTATTGATTGGCAAGTGAATGACTATTAAAAGCCATAGTTTTAAGTGAATGAATATTAACTATGAAATCATGGTGGTGCCCATGTATTCATAGCACAAGGTAAAGGTTTTTAATAATATTTGAGCTGTGATTTTCCACATGAATCGAAGCCTGCAAAGCTATTAAAATGGAAAGCCCACAATTTTTATTAAAGCGGGAACCTGAGCCATGAAGTACTGAAAAAAAGAGGCACATCCACTTATTCAGTGGGAAGCCATTACAAAGCAAATAAGGAAACTAATCTCACTGGCACATCCACTTGTTCAGTGGGAAGCCATTACAAGGTTTGCATCAAAGTATTACAATGAAGTTCATTAGGCTGTAACACAAAGGATTAGCTCCACAAACCCCACTCACATAGATGATATACTATCCACCGATAACAAGGCTGCATAGTGCAAGTACAAATCAAATAAGCATGAAGTAAAGCATTTCAAACTAATATATACCATGTGAAGTCCTTGCTGTCATGACTGCGCTCAGAATGGCTCAGTTTGCTGCTGTACGACAGCTCATGGAAAGGCCCAGCTCCTTAGGAAATGCAAGTTTCATATATCAAACCTCCTTCTAAGTGATTTGCTATGCATTCTCCACACAAGGCGTCCAAAATGGAAGGCTTTCAACTCTCTAAAACCCTGCGACCAGCATGACAAACTCACACACCAGGATTAGGTGGTATGGCCTGCAGCAGTGGTACAGCCAAGGGCAGTAGTCTTAAATCTGCAAATAAAGATCTCAAATCTGCTGTCAACAAGGTTGCCCAAACATGATTAAAGACTCCATAATACTATGACTGCAATATATATATTAAACCCCTCAGAAAATGAAGCGTCCCAAATGGTATGACACAGCAGGTACGGCCCAGCAAGAGGCCAAGCACAAACCTCAAAGGAAACTAAACTATCAACTCCAATCCCACACCAAAACTCACTCAGCAAACAACAAAGCATACACTCCAAAACTGATCAGAAAACATCAAACTCCATATTGGCTGTGTGCAACTCCTAACAATGAAGTTACCTCCTTCAGCTAGGATGGATATCACACCACCGAAACTGAACTTCTTCAAGAGAGTTTTCGTTCCCAAGAAGGATGAAGATCTCACAGGTTCATTCTTGCAGCATAACAATATCTCATCAAGCATAAAGAGCAAAATGAGCTCTCAACCCCTTTTTATAGGCACTTTTTAGGAGTTTGCATAATAAAATGAATTATTAAATAGAAAAATATACTTTTCCCCTCAAACTCCAATATTTCACCACATTAGCTCACTTTTATGTGCCTAAGTAAAAGAGTGACTTTTCCCCTTTCCAATGAGCTATCATACCCTTGCACTTTATAATTATTTCCAACTTATAAGTCTAAGTGCAAATAATTAACTATTAGCTCATTAAAATACTTGTTTTTTGCGGAAAATCCCAAACTTCACCAAAATGCCAAATAAACTCTACCAACATACTCCATATGGTTTGGGATGAATAACGACGCCTTCCAGGTGACTTTCTAAAAATAGACGGTTCCTCCAACAATCTTGGAGAGCTATCCGGAAAGCCGAACAAACTTCCGAAAGTTGTATTATCATCCTGAAACATCACCGAGCTCAAATCCAACATCAAAAACCAACAAGAACAACTGAACCAAAGATCTTCACAAAGAGGAACGCCTTACCATACCACATGGCCTATCGGGATTCCAAGAAATAGGCTATCGAGCTATCGGGCCCACAGCTGACTAGCCTTGAAAAGGGAACATTACAGAAAGAGAGAGAGAGAGAGACACCATGTATTCATAGCACAAGGTAAAGGTTTTTAATAATATTTGGCTGTGATTTTCCACATGAATCGAACCCTGCAAAGCTATTAAAATGGAAAGCCCACAAATTTTATTAAAGCTTGATTTTAATAAAACCAAGCCCCCACAAGTTATTAAATTAAAAGTTTGCTCTAAAAAAAAGTGAAGCTATGGTGAAACTAAAGAAAAGGAGCCTGCAAGAAGCTAAACTCTCTCTCTCTCTCTCTCTCTCTCTCTCTCTCTCTCTCTGCTATATATTGTAATAAGCTCAATTGGAGTAAGAGGTTAAATTTTTCTGGTGAAGCCCTGCCTCTCTTGTAACAGGGATTGTGCAGATTCGAGCCTTTAGGCATAGGATTTTCGATTATATCAGACCTCTGCTAGCCTGTATGACTATGTAATCTGTTCTTACCTCTTGTATTTGCCTATGGCTGTGTTGTTTGTAATAATGGAAATCCTCAGTTCTCTGGGTTTATTCATGGTTTTCTCAAGAAATCTTCACTCTGGTTTTACATTTGCACTTGCGTAACCTTGTTCATGTGTCCAAAAACTTGCTAACCTTTTGTCAGCAGATGATCATGCAAACAATTGTTTTCTTGCCTTCTATTGCTGCAAATATGTCGTTTACGTTTCTGTCAACTATTGAAACTCGTGTTAGTAATCCCTGTGCAATTGGAAAGGCCTTCTATTCTGGCGCATCACCATTTAATTAGTTTTCGGTTTCGTTTTCTTTTCCCTCTTTTCACCCCAATCAGAGTAGGAGAAGGAACTGGCCTTTCAATCCTAGAGGTTCTCTTGCACTTCAAAGTCATTCACTTGCAGGACTTCCCATTGTTGATGCTCTCTACATGGCGTGGGTATTGAATGCATCTGGTACACCAACAGGCGGTTGCAACATTTGAGTATCAACACTACCCATTGAAAGAATTCTTAAAGAATTATATATGAACATAGCTTGGCCAAGCTAAGGCATGATAGACTTCCAACCATTGCTCAATAGTCATGTTTAGCACACCTCAATACAAAAACGTTGGGAAAGAGACAGGTAAATTCATAGAATATTGGAATATTTATAACCATATGGAATTTTGAACAACCTGAAATTAGAGATCCAAGCTAAAATCATTGACAGCCTTTAGAACAATGACAAAATAAAAAATGAGAAAAAAACTTTGGTATTCTAAGAACATCATCAACCCCAATCTAGATCATCCCGCCTGCCTGCATAAGGTAATCAGCCTTAGAAAGAATGTAATGATTGTAATACCAAGAACCAACTTATACAAGCTAAATGGTGAAACCATCAAAGAACCCCCTATGTTATGTAATTTACATGAAGTAAACAAAGAACACATTTTATTTTAACATGCCCACTATATAACATTATTAGGAATAATTACACAGATATTTGTAGTCATACCCTAGTACGTAGAATCTGAAATCAAGACAATCAAACAAAGTTTGGAGAATTTAATTTAAAACTAGAAACCCTAAAAAACAATCTTACTAATCGAGTAGATACACATCAATAGGTCCTATAGACCAATATGCCCAAAGAATGCTAACGTCATCTCATCCTTTCTAATTGTTTACAGTTTTACCAAAATCACTGATGAAACACAGTTTTTTTTAATTATATGCAACTTTGATAGTATATGAATTCTTTAAAAGTTCCTTCAAAAGTAGTTGATTATCAGAAAAAAGTTGTTGCCAAATTTTTACAATTCTCTTTGTAAGTCTCAAACTGTTCTTGTTTTCCTAATCTTTTCACAAATAGTCTTATCTGATTAATCTTTATTTGAGAGTTTAACAGCACACTGATTCAGACAGCTTCAAAATCCTCCATGAAACTTTATTAGTGATTTCTCTAGAATCTTTCCATCTTCAATCAAATACCAAAGGAGCAACATAATACCATATAATCATGCATAAGACAAGTTCTTTTAAAGTTCTTGAAGCATATTTTGTGCTTAAGGGGAAAATTGATATTCTGTTATAATTTAATTGGAACAATAAGGTATTTTCTGATGGGTTTGCTGGAAGTAATGCATCGTGAATGTTGCTTGATTTCCAAATTTCTTAGTGGACCTGTTGTGACCTAATCACACATCGCCCCATTGCAAATGGGGACCCCCTTTTTTTTGAGCTCCTGTGCTTTGCATTAGGTTTTGTGATGATGTCTTAGGTTGGTTGCATGATGAAGTCAGTGGTTTGTTGCCTAAGTGAGGAATGGTTGTTTGAGTTCTCAGTCTGGTTTCTAATTCAAGAATCATTTGCTTTCGTTCTGAGACTAATCCTGATGTATGTTTGAGATCCTGAAAATGACTAAATCTATTGACTAAGTCTGAAATCTGGTGGATCCTCCAAATTCTAGATTTTGCATGTTAAATCCGGTGGATTCGAGACCTATCTCAAACATCCTGAAAGGTATATTGAAAAATATTTAAAGTATAAGTTCAATATACCTTACCCTAAGAGAGTTGAAAAGATGGCTAAGTACTGAAGGGAGCACAAAATCCTTGACTAATGCGCCAATACATGAGGGGAGCGCAAAATCTTGATGAAATGCGCCACATTCAACTGGAGCATGAAATCATCAACCGATGTGCCATCGTTTAAAGGTGATTTTACTTGAGTTTTTGGCATCTTTTAAGAAGAGATTAAAACCCTCAACCAATGCGCCTTAAGCAATGTGCCCAAAATGAAAGGATTTTAATCATCAAAGAAGAGATTTCAATCGAAGCTCAGAATCCTCAACCAATGCGCCTAAGGAAGAAGACATCTTGTTGGGAGTTTCAAGGCAAGTTTCAAGTGGAGATCCAAACCTTGAACCAAGGCACCTAATTGATATGAGGTTTAAATCAAGTTTTTAGAATATCTTTCAAGAGAGAATCAATATCCTCAACCGGTGCCCCATGTATACTAAGGTGAGATGAAGGTTTGAGGAGTCTTATTGGTGATCATTCAACCGGAATCCAAATTCCTTAACCAATGCGCTCACCTTGAAGGAGGCTTGAACTTAAGTTTTATGAGACATTTCAAGAAGATCCAAAATCTCCATCTAGTGCGCCAAAGCATGAAGTAATTGCATCCGGATTTTCATAAAGACATTTAAGAGAGGATCCAAAACCTTGATCTAGTGTGCTGCCTTGGAATCAAATGACTGAAATATGAGAAATGGCTAAGTTTTAACCGGAGCATGAAATGTTGATCTCTTGCGCCACATGTGGAGAGGTTGGTGATTGCAAGTTTTGACATACCTTCAAGAAGAGATCAACATCCTTATCTGCTGCGCTTGAACCAATGCTCCAGCTTCCTCAAGGTGTGAACAATGTAGCTTTCAAAACAAGTTTCAACTAAACAGTAAAATTGCTGACCAATGCGCCATTGTGGGATGAAGGATTAAACAAAGTTCGAACATCTTCTAGAAGAATACTGAATTCCTAACTGCTGCGCCATTATGGGATGAAGGATTTGTTCACATGCATCATTCAAAATTCAAGAGTTTTAACCTAGCATCAAAATTCCTATCCAATGCGATCAAGGAGATGAAGATCCAAATTTCTTATCTGCTGCGCCAAGGATGATGAGGGTAGAGTGGTGTAGGATTCGCCAAGGCTCTCAAAAACTTCAACCGATGCGCCACAACCATTGCGCCACAATTGAGTGATGATGAAGTCAAGTCTATGAGTGTGCCAAGAGGTTTCAAAATCCTCATCTAAAGCACCACTTTGGTGAAAATCAAAAGGAGATCTAAAACACTTATGTAAGACACCTATATCAAGGGAAGATTAAATTTGCTATCTAAGGCGCCTAGATGAAGAAGAATTCAAATCCTTCATCCAATGCGCTCACTTTGAAGGAGGTTTAACTTAGGTTTTTTGACCTTTTCTTAAGAGGATTCAAAATCTTCAAGTGATGCGCCAAGATGGAGAGGATAGTGTCAACTGTCAAGTATCAAAATGCAAAATTTGTGAAGCTCTAAGATGAAATCAATTCCCCAAACCAATGCGCCATCATTTAAAGGTGATCTTACGTACATCATTTATGCCATAGGAATCAAATTCTTCAACTAATGTGCCTTGTCTAGAGGAGAAGATTACCAGTTTTAAATCATTTTTTCAGAGGATTCAAGAACCTGATCTCATGTGCCTGATCTGATGCGCCAAGGGTTTGGAGATGGCCTTGTTTAAACTTTCAAGACTTTCATATTGCAAGCACAGAATGCTGATCTATTGCACCATCTTGGAATGGGATTGAATTCAGGTTTCCAAAAAGCTTCCAAGAAGATCCTAATTCCTCACCTGCTGCGCCAAGAATAAGAGGAGAATGACACGCTGAAGAGGATTCAAACATCCATCTAGTGCGCCTAAATCAAGGAGAAACCAAAACATTGAACCAATGCGCTAATGTTTAAGTTCAAATTTTGAGACCAAGCTTTGATTTGCATGGAAATACCTGGTCGGCCTAGGAAGAAGTAATGGATTTTGGTGTAAATTGGGTATATAAACAACATTCAAAGTTCATTTTCTCATTCACCAAACAACGATTGTGTCTTGAAGAGCATAAATAAGGCAAATCCTAGAAGGTTGAGGTTAAGTTTTAATCTGACTTTGTCAAGGTGAATCCGATTTTTGACTAAATGTTAAGGATATTCATCAAAAGGCAATCCATTTCTAAGTCTGATCTGTAAGTAAATTTCTGATTTTCTTTCATTTTTCAGCAGACTTGATTGTTTTAAGAACAAATTATGCAAGTATGAATGAACATTTGCAAGAAGATAGTGAATTATGATGGTAAAGTTATAATCTTCTTGTGAAATTCCATCTTGAAAAATCAGATTTCAAATGATATAGGAGGCTGAAGTGATTTGTTTTTAAAGTTATTTATTCATGTCTATGTCTTGTAGGATGGGCTGAATGATCGTCAAAGAAGTAAAAACCACCTTTATGCTAGGAGTGAAGTCAACAAGTTGCCATGTTGGAGAAGACATCATAAGCTATTCCAAGTGATCACTTCAAGTATCAACTAGCTTCTTCATCAAACATCGCTTCAAGATCAGCATGTAGCTGCTCCAAAGGAACTTCTCATCATCATCAAGCGTTCCAAAGACATCTCTAAAGTTTCAAGTTCTTCCGATGCTTTCAAGTCTCCTTGAGAAGTCATCTACTCTACATATAAGGAAGGTGTTGTCATCAATATCTACACTCCAAGGGACCCTTTCAAGTTGAAGCATTTCATCATCTACATCAAGTTCAAGTATACATCATCATCTAGAAGGCATCCATGTAGGGCAAGTACACTACTTCATCATTAGTTGCATCATGTTCGAAGATACTTCAAGTTCTTCCACAAGTCTTCAAGTCCAAGAGAGATCTCCTACTCTGATTCATGAAGGAAGCAGCATCATCATCTTATACATTATCCTTCATGAAGAAGCATCAAAGAAGATCATCATGTATCCTACAAGAAGAAGGAGAAGAAACATCACAGTATTAGTCAAATGAAGCAACAAATATTATACATCCAGTTTACAAGAAGATGAACAAGGCAGAATCAACAAAGTATTTCCAAACATACAAATTCAAAGCAATCACATCGAAGACATCATACAAGATGATACAATTTGGGAATATGCTAAAGTGGTACCTACATGGCAGACACTCATCATCAAGCCAATCACAAGTCACCACATCATTCGACAAGCAAGAAGCCAAAGAGGATGTCCATGTGGAAGATGCTCTAAAAGATTCCATCTTATCTTCTTGGAAAGCGTGCCTTCATTGCCTCTCTCATGTTCTAAAAATAGCAAGTTGTTGTAACTACCTACTGCGGTGGCATGATCTGAGCCCTTGGCTATCTGGATTGATCCTAGTCTTTCATTGTAACTCTAGACCTCTATATAAAGGCCTTGTTGCCTCATTTATAAATCATTAGTTTTTTTAGGAGTAGAATAGGAGAGACTCTCGAAATTCTCTGAGAGGACTTGGAGTTGTAAATATTTTTCAAGATTAATGCAAAGACATTGGAACTCATTCAGTGTTAAGTGTTATCTTGTGAAATAACATGGTTTCCTGTATCTTGATGAAGTGGAGAGATGTTTCAAAGTAGATTAGAAGTTCTTTGATGTAATATATGTTTGTATTGAATATTTGATCAACTCCTAGCTCATGCTTTAACATTCATCGCCGGTGAAGTGTCGTGTAAAGCTAGTCTGAGCCTCATTATTTGCTTGAGTTCGATTGTGGATGCTTGTTTGAGCTGCGTCGTCTTATGGGTGCTTGTATAAGCTTTCATGATTTGAAAACCTTTCGCTGTCCTTAGGAGATTGCACCAACTTCATGTAGTTGTAGGCATCCTTGGCAAAGTGGAGTTAGGTTTATCAGGAGTTTGTCTATTCACGTATCATCATTCCTTCCTTAGATTAGTTTCTAAACCCTTACCTTTTTTCCTTTTTTATCATTGATACATCGTGAATACTTCATCCACACTCAAGGGAGAAATGAACTAAATGAAAGAAGAAGAATCCAACGTAAGTCCCTTTGTGATAATCAGCAAGATCACATGTAATCACTGAGTTAACCCATCATGAATCATAAATAAGGAACCTTGGAGTTATCTCGACTGATCACTTTGTTTAGCATTCGAGAGGCTTTATTCAAGAGAGAGTGGGATACTGTAGTGTATTACTCTATTGTTGACTTGTCTAAAAACAATCATCAACAGGACCCAACTAGATGTTTGTTTTGAGAACAAGGCTAATACCTATCCATGTTGGTTTCAATTGAAAGAAGCGCTGTTTACTAATAACAATGCTAGACTTGACAGCCATAACAAGGTCTCCAAAAAAGATCTGGTTTGTTAATCAATAGTAAAATCATTGAGCTAGTATATTGTGATGTCCCTACTATAATCATAGGATTTTGATTTCTTTTTTTTTTATATATGGTGAAGAGTATAATTAAACAATTAAACTGATCATCAACGATGTAGATCACTGTTAGAAATTTTCGTTTTAAAACAGATTGCAAAACATCTTATCTCGTTCAAAACTCAGATCTGGAACTGATAAATACAATATCTCAATATAATAGTCACAGTTTATGGTGTCAAGCTGCTCCAGTTACAGCAGACATACATTAATTGTGTGACAATGCTCAAACCTGGCTGCCACACAGACTTCCCTTAATACTGTTTGTAGGTAGATGATGTCTAACTCCAACAGTTGATCCCCTCTAGAAGATAGATCGCTCCTCAATTTACCAGAGCCCGACTCCCTCCACAGAACAGTAGCAAATTAATTTGCTACACAAATGTCAACAGATAAGATGATCTGGCAGAAGGAATCAATCAGATGTCTGGAGCAGCTCCACAATGAACACCTTCAATAGCTGTGATAGAATGCCAGCTATAGTAACTATGTCTGCGACTTACCGACCCACAACCTCTTCGACGCCACCTCCCAGATGTGCTGCTATAGTCCAAAATACCTTGTGCGGTGGGGCCCTGGATCTGATGTGTTCACTCAAACTTGGTTGCAATGATAGGATGGTGATAGTTAATATGCGGTAGATGGGTGCAGGTGCCTTAGTCGTTAGGAAAGATGGATATTTACTTCACAAATCAAATTTGACCTATATGCTTATATCGCCTTGAGCTGACTGCTTGGTGTGATCTGAGTCTTAATCACTGCAGCCCCTGCAACATCCAATGAAACTATTGAAAATAAGCACAATTATTCCAGCAACCCGAGATAATCGTTGTTGTGCACAATGCCAGATGCACGCCCAACGAATAGTATAGATGTTCCTTCCCAAGGGCGGCACACAAGGAGAAGAGGGTGATGAACCTTAAACAGCCCTAGATATAATGATTCACTTGCAAACACTCCCGTGCAAACCTGAAAATTTTGAACAAGAACTCTAATCAACGCAACTACAACCTTACCAAGTGAGAGGTAAGGTTTTCATCCTAACCTTAGGATTTGCAATCAAAGGGTTTCATCCTTGAATGCATGATCAAACTCAAACTCAAATGAAGAATATCAAAATGCAAAATCGGATGATCAAATGAAGACATGCGCCTCCTTGATATACCTTTTCGAAATGGGTCCTTGGGTCCTAAATTTCCCTCCAAGTATTTAAAAATACTTTTTTATTTTTATTTTTAAATACTAGTGTTTAAAAACACATTTTATTTTAATTATAATAATATTATTAAGTTGCTCTTAAAATTTGAAATTATCAGGGCCAACTTAAATAATATTATTAATTATTTCAGTCCAAAAAATGGGACATGATAGTCCGCCCTTCCCAGAATTGTTTGCCCACCAGAAATTGCAATCCCAGATGATGAATCATGTTGTAACGTCCATAGAGTCTAGATCATGTACCCGTCAAATGAAACAACTTCTGCCAAAAAGCCCCAAGCATACTTGGATGCTCAAATACCATCATGCCAACACTATGAATCATGTTATGCAATTCATGAACTTTGATCACCTCAAAGAGATGTGCATGACTCCCAACAACATAAATGCAAACCTATGGGATTATACTTCCCCACCTTTGACTTGGATCAAGCAATGTTAGCAACCAACCTACAACATGCTTCTATTGACATGATGATGGATAATGCTTTCTTCTCCCTGCTTGAGGATATCTTCCAAGTCCCACAAGACCAAAGGCTGCCCTCTGAATTTACCACCATGTTTTTGCTGCACCACTCTGATCTTAAAATGAGCATGATAATAACTTCCTTGAGTTCCAATGGATCTTACCATTGTACTGTAGGTTGAAACTCTCATGAATTTGGACCAATTAACTTGCATACAAGCTGGAACTAAACTAAGTTGCAACAGCCAAGGTTCATTCCAAACCTCATCCAAAATAACAGTGCAGTAGCAGGAACAATTGTTTTATAGAGCTCCAATGGTTGAAACCCTTCACAAACAGCATGATACATGAAAAATTCCCAAAAATCTGCAAACTGGTAGCTAAATATAACTGATAACAGCAGTCCAAAATCATAAACCTTGAAAATCAGTAGTATAAAAATGGTACAACAGCTGCAATATTGAAAATCCCTTGCAAAAATCAACATAGAAGCTGGAAACAACCATACGATGACTAAATACTCTAATAGCAGCAACAAACTGAAAATCACTCAATCCCAAGACAGAAAATGCCTGTATGGTTGCAAATGGTGGAGTATAGTGGCTGGACATGATGACGGCAGCAGCCTCCAAGCTGAGATTTATGATGACAACGGTCCTTGTCATGTTTTCTTCACAACATATTTGCAATATACCATCACTCCTCTTCTCCATTGTGCCCTTTTTGTCATCTTTTGCAAACATATCTAAATTTGAAACCCTTCCACTAAGCTTATGAACATCCTCTCGATACCCCTTAATGGTGCCAATTACTCCCTCAATGGAAAAGATGTCTCCAACATATCTTTTTCCTATCTCTTGATGAAATTCTCTATTTTGTGGCCAAACATCAAACACCATATTATACTGATCCAAAATTGATCAACTATCAGCACAAAAAGGTATCTCACCTATGGATGATGATGTGGTTGTCATCAATTGATATTCCATCCTTGTGGCCATGACGACTCTTGGAGCTGCGTCCTTGATGCTACGAAGCACTACTTCTTCCCCTTTTGATTTGAACTTCAGCTCCATAGTCTGATAGTTTAGGGTGGATTCCCCAAGGGAATAAAGCTATTATACACCCAAAACCATGTTAGTCTCTCCCAATCTAACATAGAAATCATCACGCATCTTCTTTTCTCCCAATGTGATGTCAAGTTGATGTATCTTCTTAGTGCAAGGAATGGTGAAGCCATCTGCAACTATGACATTGAATCCTTCGAAGTCTTCTGCGTCTAATCCTCTCCTGGATATCAGGTCCTCATTTATGAAGTTATGGGCGGCTCCACTATCTATAATCACAGTTACCAGCTACTCCACCCCCTCTCCCTTGGTACGCGTATCATAGTATTGGATACAGATTCTCATAGGATATGGCTCGGATACGTCTTGGGTATCGTATCCGACCGTACCAAAAAAACCTATTTTTTCTCATGCCGGATACGCGCAGGTGCAGCACTTTGATGATATTTGGGCTGTATCCCAAAAATATTATCCCTAGAATGGTAAAAATTGCCGCAAGCAACTATTCCATGACCTAGCATGCTGATTTCTTGTTGCAGGGAACTACTCTGGACCAGCACACACACGATCGGAAATATGTCTTTCTACGCGATTGTATTTACTCAAATAGTCGCATTCATTCTAAAGTTGGAGATATTGTGTCAACAAGCAATGGAGGAAGAGGCAAATTTTATTAATTGGTGATACTTTTTTTAATTTTTGGCTTTTTTGTTTTACTTTACATTGTAAACTTTTATTTATTTATTTAGTTTAATACATTTAACTTTTAGTTTAAGTTTAATTTATTAATATATAATATATTTATTAAATATATATTATTTATATTAAATTTAAATTATTAAATATTATTTATTGCTAAGATATCTATCTATCTATCTATCTATCTATCTATCTATCTATATATATATATATATCGTATCTAGCCGTATCCACATTAGGGATCTTGAAAAATAGTTGTATCCGTATCCAATACCATATCTGTATCCATGCAACTCTGTCTATAATACTATGATCCTTTGCCCATGCAAAACCCCACAAACTCTGAATGGATAATACTTGGGTGCACTTGAAAGTGAAGCAAGGACACCCTCCTGAATCTCTCCCTCTTCAACCTCAGGTTCTGGCTCCTCTTTTTTCATCTCTTTCGGGAGTACCTCTATGTAATGTACCTATCCACAGCCAAGGCATCGATGACCCTATCCCCATGGCTCCTTGCAAGTAAAGCACAATTTCTTCCTCCTAAGCTCATTCTTGGTGGCTTCTTCTTTGTTGAAGATCTTTGGCATGTTTTGTGGAGGAGAGACTTCCTTCTGTAGTGGTTTCTTTTGTGATGTTGGAGGTGGTGCCTTGCTCTTAGGAATCAAACTCTCCAAAGTTAGAGCTCTCTTGATCGCAACCGCTAATGATGGTGGAACAAAGGCCTTAACTAAACCTTAGAGAGGTTTGGTTAGACCCTCCACGAATAGCACAATGAGCCTCCTCTCTATCACATCCAGTACCATCACCGATCGAATAGATACTCAACTTGACATCACATTGGGAGAAGCAGAAGCAGAGCAAATTAGATACAGACCTGCACTGCTCCAGAGTCCAGAATGTATGTCTAAACGTGATAAAAGCAAAGAGAAGATTAATATTATAGTGTGGCTGAGGGGAATGACGGGAAAAAGCATTGAATAAAAATCCACTTTGACTATCGCCAATCGACGATATAGAAGAAATGCCTTGATAAGAGAACCACCCCACATAGAACCATGGTAATGCATGCAGAGCAGCAATGTTTGTAAAATACAAAATACAAGAGGCCCAAAAAAAGAAGAAATTTGATTGAACAAAATAATCAGCAAAAAAAGAGAAAAGACAACACAGTGTTTGTTTCGAGTGGATACCACAATGCATGTAAGCTATAAATTAACTTTGATCGAATAGAAATTATGAATTAGGGCAATAAAAGTAAAATGTAGAAGATGGTTTAAGGTTAGCGATAGAGCATCAAAGGAGATCTGCTGTCAAAAATAAAAATGAGGTTTTGATATGCAGGGCCAAAAAAATCAAGTAAATATAGATTTCTTTCAATTTGGAATTTTTTTACTATTATGGATGTATCAATGCAAAAAAGTGGTGGGGCCCACATTTGGTGTAAAGACAAGAAAAGTCAATGCAAGGGGATGAAGCCTAGGTTTGTGGTCAGCCATTGGCAAAAAGGGCTGCAAGGCCTTCACAAGCAGTCACCTCACAGTTCACAATAGGACAGCAGACCTGAGATGGCCTGAGAAGTGAATTCAACACCACGATTGGCTAGCAGATCCACCAATCTATTAGCTTCTCTAGATCAAATGACTAAATGAGATTTGCTGAAATATAGGAAAGAGAAAGGCCTCCTCATACGCGCTCTTAATGACTGATGGGCAACTGACCTCAACTTCATGCTCCCAATGAATTGCCCTCAGCCTCAATCAAATTAAGATTATTGTTAAAATCCAATTTTAGACCTAGGTCAAAGATTTCTACTTCATTATTAGTTCCTGTAAGGTTGAAAATTGTGTACCCTGAAATTTTGCCACTGCAAATTGTCCTCATTATAGTGTCCATCTCCCTTAGCATGTTTTTAGGATTCACTCAGCCCAGCCTTGGCCTCTACCCCATTCCTAGTGCCAATGTTGTTTGTGTTTTTGTGTGTCGAAGCCTTTTTTATCTGTTTGTATATGTTCCTTATGTCTTTCTAATGTACTGTTTCGAATTTGTAAAGTTTTTGGCCACATTGTAATTGGCAATCAATGCAGGCACGCAGACGTCCTACGACAGAACAGTCATACAACATCTATTTATTGCCTGAACAATTACCTTCCAACTTCCAAATCTTCTTTGTAACCATTGCACGACCCATTGGAATGAATCCCAACGATTGGATGGGCCTTTTAGTGACTATTGAGCTTCCCTTCTATCAACTGATTCATCTCTATCATGCAATTTGAATTTTTCATGCAATCTACAGCATGCTTGTAATGTCCCCTAACGGATAGTCCCGAATTCAACTCAGATCTGCAGTGTTCAGTTATCAAACCCGCATCTTCATACAAATCATATACAATAAAAATCACCAATCAACTGATAACTGATCGGAATAACTGATCAATTAATAATTCCACAACAATTTCTAGATTTCCACAATTACACTGGTGTGTATGATTAACCATTCAAGGGATGTTGTCCCAATTGAATGTAAAGAACTCTAACATCTGTGCTTCAGAAATATAGCTATATTCAACAATATTCAGAATTGATAATCAGTTCAGAAGTAACATAGTGCATAGAATTGATCAAACACTTTCCATAATTATTCCCAGAAATTTACTCAAATTGTGACCCGATTTCAGTAGTTATAATCAGATAACAGTCAGGTTATATCACTATAAAATGATGACAGAGTGGTTGTATATAACTCACCTGATTCTTAATTTCAATTCAATTGAAATCTTTGCATCACTTACAGACTCGACCACAAATATTATCAAATGCCGATGATAGTAGTTTGTTTGACGCCGCCAGTTTACTGGGGTATGTGAAAGCTGTAAGAGTTGGCTATGATAGGAGCCACCCAAGATCTAGGACTTCATGAAAGCACAAGAGAGACAATGAGAGAATAATTATATTCTTATAAATGCAAAATTGTTCATCTTACAACGTGCAAGAAGAGCCTTGCTTATAAAAACAAGGATGAGAGCTAAGATGTTGTAGTCATGTGACAAGTGTCTTAATCCTATGACATGAGACAACTAGATCACATGTGTAGGATAAGACAACTATCAACAACTAGCAAAAACTAGACAACTAGAAACATCTAGTAGACTAACTAAGTCAACTTAGCATGTGAATATGTGTTAGAATATTATTTAACTAATAAATAGTTAAATAATATGAATTATTCTCACAACAAGGGAAACTAGATAGGAAATATCCCTATTCACACTAACACCCCCCCTTAAGTGCAACTTAGAGAGAAGCTGACAAAATGCATAGATGCAATGATGGATGGGTCCCGGCTACTAGGCCATGTTAGGTACCCATGTACAAACAAATCTCAAGTGGAGTAAAGGAAAAAACCTCATCAGAAAAAAACTCCTCTCCAAAAGTGAGAATGCATACAAACAAAATATGTACAAGTGACGGAATAATAGAAGAATCAAGACCCCCCAAATACATCCATCACAAATATACAATCAATAGGCCCCCAATAAGAGGGAAAGCATGAGACAAGATGTCCCCCCATAATGAAGTAGCTCCTATGCCAATGGTGAATGCTCGAACAAGAAGACCAAATAGGATCCAAAACCTGCAAACAACATTCCTTCCCTTGGGAAGAAACCAATTCATTGGTGTATGTCAAAGAAACTTCAACTCCATAACAAGAGATGAGGGAAGAAGTCTCATGAAATACGATGTCTCTAAAAATTGCTCATGTGTCTCCATGTTGATGCCGAATGATACCACAATTAAATCAGGACTCTCAAGCCTAACTGATGAAAGTGACAATCCAAGATCTAGTGGAATCTGGAAATCATCAAGCTCCAAAGACAAAGATAGGTTGACAACAGTTGTGCTATGACTGTCATCAAAGAGGAGAGAGAACCCCTCAAATGTGTCCTCCAAATCTGCAAGATGAGACTCGCAAAACAAATCTGAAATACGTGTCAAATACTCATCCCACAAAGTTGTATCTAAAAGACTAAACTCTGAAGAAGTAGGAGGTGGAGAAGAAGAAAGTGTAGTGCATGTCTCAAGAACCGATGAAGAGGCAAGAATACCAAGGTTCAAGTGACCAAACTTCTCCTCTGAAATGTGGTACACACAAGGAGTGTGAATGTCAACCGAAGCATCTAAATCATCATCAAGAGAAAAACCATAAAAGGTGTATAGCTGAGATGCATAATCAACCACTCTAGTAGCAATAATCTCTGTGCTCTCCAAGTCTCTAATAATAACCAAATCAGGTGTGAACTCCAATGTCTTCCTTCTACCACTATGAGTAATTTGATATATGGAAAGAAGATTATTGGTCAAAAAAGGCACACAAAGTACATCATTGAAAGTACCTTCACCAATATCAATAGTTCCCTTCCCAATTACATTCATATATGTGTTATTACCCATCAAGATAGGTGGTGTATCACACGGCTCAAATAAAGAAAACATATCCTTGGAAGAAGCCATATGATGAGAAGCACCTGAATCAAGAAGCCATTTACCTGATATAGAACTTGTACTTGCACAAAGTGCTTTACCTTTATGTTTGGGTTCCTTAGCTTTCCTTGCATGACCTGATTCAGAAAGTTCTGGCTGTGTATATGTTGGAGTAGAAGAAGAATCGGGCGATAGAAGATTGTTCTTTTGCAAAAGTTACATCAACATGTCAATTTGTTTCTTAAAACAATTATGTTCATCATGCCTTGATTTCTTACAATAAGCACATGTAGGCTTCTCCTTCTTGGATGAATTTTGTGCTTGATCTATGTGTGGTTTTTTCTTAGATTTCTTTTGTTTCTTGTCAGAAGGACCTGATGCTTTCTATTCCTTACGTTGTCCAACCACCAAAGCATGAGTCTGTGATGGCTTAATGATACCCATAGAAAGAAGCTTTTGTTGCTCATGCATTAACATCTCAGAAAAGGATGCAAATGAAGTGAAAGCAGATCCCACAGTTAGCCTATGAGTGTGAAAGCTAAAAACAAATGTTGCATATTGAGGACCAAGTTTATTCATCACATTGTAGATCAACTGGATGTCCTTTTTCTCAATACAACATGCTTTACACTGTGCTCTTAGATCATTAACCTTAGTTATGTAATCCTAGATATTGTTAAAGTTCTTAGGATCAAGGCTCATTAATTCATCATCAATTAGATAGCCTTTAACTTCATTTGTCGTACCATACAATGTTTTCAACTTTGCCCAAGCATCATGTAAATTTGAACATGCCTCAATCTGAAACAAGAAATCTAGGGAAATGAAACTACGAAGACATCCAAGAGCTTTTGTATGCTTTATCATCTATATCATCTGTGGGTTCAAATATCTTGTTTTCAACATATAGAGAATGTCCAAGATCCATTAGGACAGTCCATGCATGTTGACTCCAAGTTGCATAGTTATAAGGTGTTAACAATGGAACCCTTGATTTATCCATTATGTAGAGGAAAAGAAGAGCACAAGCAGATATATCAAAGCACAAACTCAATCAACACTATAATTGAAGTCCCCCAAACCAAAACAATCACCAATTTCAATTCTTTTCCCAATTAATGATTGATATGTACCCAAAGAGCCTCAAAGTAAAAATCTGATGTCTAAAGCAAAATCTAGAAAAATGGCATGGAGAGAACTGTAGAGTACAAAAATACCTTTCCAACGCCTATTAAAAGTTGAAATTCCGATAAAGTGGGCGCAAGTTGTGAGCTCGGAAGTGAAAAATGCAAGATCTGGCTTCAAACAGTTGTATCTGGCACATGCAGCAGAATTTAAGAAAATGACCTGCACCACTGCAAAGTGCTCAAAACCAACTTTTTGTCGATATCTCGTTTGCCGATTTTTGATATCGTGGCGAAAAGTTATGGCTCCCGAAAAAAATCACCCTATTAGGGCTAGAGGAGGGCCAAAGGGGGCCCCTAGTGCTAATGTCACCACTCACGTCAACAGTACCTGATGGAATATTCCCTTTTCAACCGAAATATGCTATCGAAAATCCAAAACCACCTGTGGTTTTCGCGAAACCATCGTTCCTTCCTACAAAACCGCCTTCAAACAAAAAACTGCCAATAACAAGCCAAAACCGCCTGTTCGAAATAAAAAACCACTTGTTTGCTTGAGAAAACCGCCTGGCAAAATTGCTAATGGTATTGAAGCCACCGTGTTGGGTGAAACCACCTCGCAGGTGTACGGAAACCACTTATTGGGGCGGAGGGTTGTTTAAAGGAGGAATATTCCACGTATATGCTTTGTTGAAAGATTGTTTTAAAAAAAAAAATGTTATAAGGCTCAATGACCTGATTTGGGCCGCTCCCCATTTAGGGTCCACAGACCCAAAAGACCCCGCGGGTGGGGATATTCCTACCATGTGTCCCACAGGCTCCCCGCAAGCAACGGTACCTACTGGGACCTGCTCACAGGCCTACGGCCTGATACAAGGGGCCAACAGGTCTATAAGGCCTGTCGGTACCGTTGAAATTTTTTTTTTTAAATCTGCAGTATATTTTAATGTAAACAGCAGACAAAAACATTTACATGCAAAATATAAGATTATACCAACGGAAAAAAAACTAATACCCAATGGATAAGCGCCGACGAAGATTTGTTGATGTAGTCCTGCGCAGAA
Source organism: Cunninghamia lanceolata (assembly GCA_027924645.1). Lineage (NCBI taxonomy): Eukaryota > Viridiplantae > Streptophyta > Pinopsida > Cupressales > Cupressaceae > Cunninghamia > Cunninghamia lanceolata. The sequence goes on from BSBN01001203.1 coordinate 7,906,316, forward strand.
TGATGATGCCTCAGAATATTCCGTAGCCAATTTGCAAAAAAAAAATTGCCTTTCGCTGTGACTTTGTCCGATTTGGTTGATTTGACAGTCGATATATATGTTTTTGGGCGTTCTAGATGCAATGGCAGGGTCTAATTTTGCCCAAACTGCTCCAAAATTGCAGCGACCTCCCAGATCAGGTAACCACTCCCCTGATTGAAAACCTCATAGATTTGGCCTCCAGTGTCTAATTTGGATACAACAAAAGGCAATCTTGACTATCTCAAACCTCCTGAACGCAATGGGTGCTCAAATTTGCAGCAGCACGCTCCAAAATGAATCTGCAATATAAGGCACAAAGAGGAAACCCTCACAAATCTGGTTCTTCCATCAAGTCTTTCTGATTCTCCTGGTCATCATTCGATACAAGAGGAGTATACTCAACTATCAAGATCCACCATGAATGTGCATTCAAATCTCTCAAAAATTTGGCTAACAAGAAGAGATTCCACCTAGAGAGCTCTGATACCATGTAAGAGTTAGCTATGTAAGGAGCCACCCAAGATCTAGGACTTCATGAAAGCACAAGAGAGACAATGAGAGAATAATTCTATTCTATCAATAAATGCAAAATTGTTCATCTTACAATGTACATGAAGAGCCTTGCTTATAAAGGCAAGGATGAGAGCTAAGATGTTGTAATCATGTGACAAGTGTCTTAATCCTATGACATGAGACAACTTGATGCAGGAGCATCCCATGTTGCACAGCAATCTTGCATCAACCAAAAATATTTGCATTTTTCTTTGTTTCTTTCACTTTCCAGTTCATTCCAGTTCAAACAATCAGAAGCAGTTCCAGTAGTTTGGTCCGCATTTTGCCGCGTTTGCATTTCAGAGCTTGCAGAGTAGGACTTAGCATCTAGATATCATCATGCACATCATATCCAAAATTCGGATCATTTGGATCAATTTCCGGAAAGATATCGCTATCAGAAGATCAATTGTTTCTCAGAACAGAGCATTCAAAACAGCCAGTTGAAGGAGAAGACTTGTGGAGCACTTCCATGACTTGCGGAGCTAAATGAAACATCATTCAAGATATTTTAGGACATGGCCGACCTTCAATGAGATCCGCACCTTGTTTCATTCACTTGCGGAGGATTTCCATATGTTCTAGGCGGACCTAGTTGCTGCTACATGTTACATCTTTTTCATTGGAGTTTGTAATCTTTCTTGGCCGACCCGGAGGATTCTTGCAATCCGGAGATGATATATAATCATGTAATAGATGCATAGGAAGTCAGTTAGTTCATCATTAGGAGTTCATGATTAGAAGTTGATAGATAGTTTTGAATTCTTTTGGACAGAGCGCTTCAATGCCATATCTTTCTATTCTATAATCAGGCCTACGAGCCTCAACTTGTAAGCCCGCATGTTGCCAGCATATCAGTCTTTTGAATCCTTGATATATTGAGTATCTGAATCTGCATTTGCATTTCTATATTTGAGTTGCTTCCATTGTGTTTACTCTTGTTGCACGACCTGGATTGTTCACTCTGTGGACCCTCCTAACCCTGACTACACCAAGTGGTATCAAAGCAAAGTTTGGATCCTTTGGGAGCGAAGTTTGTGAAGACATTCCGTATGATCTTGTTGTGAACAAATTGCCGAATCTAAGGCAGACTACTTGTGTTGTCAACCGATCACTAATTGTGAGGCAGTTGTCACCTTGTAGCCCGATCGCCGAATTTGAGGCAGTTACACTTGATCCTAGGAAGGGATGTCGCCGAGGAGAATACCTGTTGTTGATACTATGGATGGAAGAATGGATGAGATGATGGAGATGATGAAAACAATGTGAGTTCGATTGGATGCTATTAAAGAAGATAGGCAAAAAGGACTTAACTGTAGACCTAATGTTGAAAGTGATGATGATGAAGAATTTCAATCCGCCTATCAAAATGAAGAAACCCTAGAAGAAGAAGAAGAAGAATCAAATCAAGTGAAAATGTTGAGAGCTATTTTGAACCGAAGGAATTGATTGACTGGATAAATGACCTAGAAGAATACTTTGAGTATGAAGAAATTGAAGATCCAGAGAAGGTGAGATTTGCAAAGACTAAGTTGAAAGGACATGTTGCTATCTAGTGGAAAGTATTACAATTGGATAGAAACAGAAGAGGAAAAAAAAATAATAAAATGGGATAGAATGATGACAAAGTTGAAGAATCAGTTTATACCTACTGACTATGAGTTGGAATTGTTGAAGATATTGTAAAACTTGAGACAAAAGGAGAAATCTGTGAAGGAGGATATCGAAGAATTTCATTAGATGATTATAAGGGCAGGACATAGTGAAGCAAGCAAGGAGAAAGAGGCAAGATACATCAATGGACTGAGACTGAACATTCAAGAAGAACTAAGTTTGGTAAGGATAACAATAGAAGAAGCATATTAGTTTGCCCTAAAAGTTGAAGAAAAGTTGAACAAGAAGCATGAGCCAAGATAGAGATGTAGAGGAGGTAAATTTCAGAGAGGTAGAACATTTTCCAGAGGAGAAAGATCATATGCAGAGCAAAACAGACAAGATACCACATTCAAGAAGACAGAGATAGCAATGCATACCAAAGAGATGACAACTTTCTACCGCAGAGGGAATCATAATTCATACTGGAGTGAAGGATATAGGAGAGATGAAAGAGGGTTTGATAAAAGAACATTCAGAGGACCCTGTTTTAAGTGTGGAGGTGAAGGACACGGAGCATTTGAATGTCATCAAGGAAGTACAAGTAAGAAGACAGAAAATAATGGAAGAGCAGCCTATGTAGAAGAACCTGTTGGATCACGTAACTCAGTTGGTAAACCAGAGAAAGGAGAATCACTTGTCATGAGGAGAGCACTATTTCAAGCAAAGACAAATGAGGAACCACCACAGAGAAAAAGTTTGTTCCGGACCAGATGCAAATCAAGAGGTAAATGTTGTAAGGTTGTAATTGATAGTGGTAGTTCTGATAATTTGGTTTCAGAGGAGATGGTGACTACGCTGAAGTAGGAGAGATTGAAACACCCTAAGCCATATCAGATAGCAAGGATTCAAGATGATCATAAGGTACTAGTGAGTGAACAATGCTTGGTAAATTTTCATATTGGATCTTATCATGATGAAGTATTGTGTGATATTATGCCTATAGATGTAATATATTGTTGGGTAGACCATGGCAGTATGATAGAAAAGCTATACATGATGGAAGAAAGAATACCTATACTATAACATCAAATGGAAAGAGAATTACCTTGATACCTTTGGAAGATGAACCTAAGAGTGAAGTATGTGGGAATGCTAAAATATGTTTGGTTGATGGAAGGAAATTCTTGGATGGTTTGAGACATGAGAATATGTGTTATGCTTTAATTCCTAAGAAACCCAAAACCCTAAGTACAGAGACTGAAGAATCACAACCGGAGGAGATAACTGAATTGCTGACAGAGTATGAAGACATCATATCAGATAATGTACCTGAAGGATTGCCACCAATTAGGAGTATCAATCATCACATGGATCTTATACCTGGAGCTAGTTTGCCTAATAAAGCAGCACACAGAATAACACCAGCGGAGAATGAAGAATTGAATAGACAGATACAAGAATTGTTGAGGAAAGGTTTGATCAGAGAAAGCTTGAGCCCTTGTGCAATACCTGCAGTGCTAGCACAGAAGGATGGAGAATGCGTATAGACTCTAGAGCAATCAACAAGATCACAGTTAAGTATAGATTTACATTGCGTAGGATGGATGATATTATGGATTGTTTGAGTGGAGCAAAATATTTTACAAAGATAGACTTGACGAGTGGATACCATCAGATCAGAATCAGAGAAGGAGATGAATGGAAGACTGCTTTTAAGACAAATGAAGGATTGTATGAATGGTTAGTGATGCCTTTTGGATTGACTAATGCATCGAATACTTTCATGAGATTGATGAATGAAGTTTTGAAGAAATTCTTGGGTAAGTTTGTTATTGTATACTTGGATGATATTCTAATTTTCAGTAAGACAAAAAAAGACATTTGTGGCACCTGAGACAAGTATTGCAGAGACTGAGAGAAGAGAAATTGTTGATAAACATCAAGAAGTGTAGTTTCATGAAGGAAGAATTGGTATACTTGGGATTTGTGATTTTTGCGGAAGGATTGAAGATGGACCCCTGAGAAAGAGCAATTGTTGAGTGACCTACATCTGAGAGTATTGGAGAAGTCAGATCATTTCATGGGTTAGCTAGTTTCTACCAGAAGTTCATTAGAAATTTCAGTTCAATATGCACACTTATGATAGAGACAACGAGAGGTGACGGAAAGGACTTTAAGTGGACATCAGAAGCAAATAAAAGTTTTGAATTATTGAAGCAAAAAGTGAAAGAGCAACCAGTGTTAGCATTACCGGATTTCAACAAGGTATTTCAAGTAGATTGTGATGCAAGTGGAAATGCAATAGGAGCAGTGTTAAGTCAAGAAGGTAGACTTGTAGCATATTTCAGTGAGAAGTTGAATGATGCAAGAAGAAGATATTCAGTTTATGATCAGGAATTCTATGCCATAATTCAAGCCTTGAAGAAGTGGAGACATTATTTGTTACCTAAAGAATTTGTGTTGTATATAGATCATCAAGCTTTGTAGTATCTGAACAGTCAAGGGAAGTTGAATCAGAGACATATGAGATGGGTAGAGTTCATGCAGAGTTATACATTTGTACTGAAACATAAAAGTGGAAAGTCAAACAAAGTTGTTGATGCATTGAGTAGAAGAAACTTGTTGACAGAGATGAGAGTTGAAGCACATGTATGAAGAAGACCTTAATTTTGCAGAACCTTGGAAAGCATGTAAGGAACCTGTTCTGACAGATAGGAGTAAGTGGTTGGATTATTTCATTCAGAAGGATATGTTGTTCAAAAGAAATCAATTGTGTATACCTAGGAGTTCAATGAGAGACAATTTGATAAAAGAGAAGCATAGTGGTGGATTGGCAGGGCATTTTGGAATTGATAAGACAGTGGCTTTGGTAAGTGAACATTACTTTTGGCCTCAGATATATAAGGATGTAAAGAAGTTTGTGCAAAGTTGTAGAGTATGTCAAGTTGCAAAAGGGAATACTCAGAATATTGGGTTGTATAAATCTTTGACAGTACCGGAGAGACCTTGGGAAGATATAAACATGGATTTCATATTAGGATTGCCGAAGACACAGAGAGGACATGATTCTATATTTGTAGTGGTGGATCGATTTTCAAAGATGGCACATTTCATACCTTGTAAGAAGACAACTGATGCAATGCATGAAGGAGCTTGTGAGATTGCATGGACTACCTAACAGTATATAGTTTCAGACAGAGATACAAGATTCATTAGATACTTTTGGAGGACACTTTGGAAGAAGATGATAGATTTGAAGTTCAATTCAACATTTCATCCACAGACTGATGGACAAACAAAGGTACTAATAGGAGTTTGGGTAACTTGTTGAGATATTTGGTTGGAGAGAAGACAGGAAGTTGGGATCTAATTCTATCACAAGCAAAGTTTGCATACAATAATTCAGTGAATAGGAGCACAAGAAAGACACCATTTGAGATTGTACTAGGAACTAACCCTAGAGGAGTAGCAGAGTTGAAAGATATAAGTATGGAAAATAAGAGGAGTGCAGAGGCAGAAGAGTTTGCAAAACACATGGAGACAATGCATAATCAGGTTAAGAAGCATTTGGAAGAGATGAACAGTAAGTACAAAGAGCAAGCAGATGAGAAGAGAAGACAAAGAATTTTTAGTTGGAGATGAAGTAATGGTATATCTGAGAAAAGAAAGATTTCTAGTAGGGACATATAACAAGTTGAAGATGAAGAAGTTTGGACCATGTAGGATACTCAAAAAGTTTGATTTAGGAAATGCATATGAAGTGGAGTTACCAGAGACATTGGGTATATCACCTATTTTCAACATTGCAGACCTATATCAGTATCATGAAACAAAAACCAGTGACAACATTGAAAAAGACTTGAAGTAGTTACCACGGCAAGCACTGGAGCAAATTGAAGACATCTTGGACAGCAGAGTTGGACGTAGTACTAGAGGAAAGCGATACAAAGGATATCTTGTGAAGTGGAAAGGCAAACTGGAAGAAGTCTCATCTTGGATTTCTCAGGCTAAGGTGGACTGTCTTGGTTTTCCTCTAGCCCTAGCAAAGTAAGGGACTCACTTTTTCAACAACCCCGGTTGTCTGATGCAGGAGCATCCCAGGTTGCACAGCAATCTTGCATCAACCAAAAATATTTGCATTCTTTCTTTGTTTCTTTCACTTTCTAGTTCATTCCAGTTCAGACAGTCAGAAGCAATTCCAATAGTTTGGTCCGCATTTTGCCGTGTTTGCATTTCAAAGCTTGTCGAGCAAGACTTAGCATCCAGACATCATCATGCACATCATATCCAAAATTCAAATCATTTGGATCACTTTCCGGAAAGATATCGCTATCAGAAGATCAATTGTTTCTCATGACAAAGCATTCAGAATAGCCAGTTGAAGGAGAAGACTTGTGGAGCACTTCCATGACTTGCAGAGCTAAATGAAACATCATTCAAGATATTTTAGGACATGGCCGACCTTCCCTGAGATCTGCACCTTGTTTCATTCACTTGCAAAGGATTTCCATATGTTCTAGGCCGACCTAGTTGCCGCTACACATTACATCTCTTTCATTGGAGTTTGTGATCTTTCTTGGCCGACCCGGAGGATTCTTGCAATCCGGAGATGATATATAATCATGTAATAGATGCATAGGAAGTCAGTTAGTTCATCACTAGGAGTTCATGATTAGAAGTTGATAGATAGTTTTGAATTCTTTTGGACTGAGCGCTTCAATGCCATATCTTTCTATTCTGTAATCAGGCCTGTGAGCTCTAATTTGTAAGCCCGCATGTTGCTGGCATATCAGTCTTTTGAATCCTTGATATATTGAGTATCTGAATCTGCATTTGCATTCTATATTTGAGTTGCTTCCGTTGTGTTTACTCTTGCTGCACGCCCTGGATTGTTCACTCTGTGGACCCTTCTAATCGTAAATGCACCACAACTAGATCACATGTGTAGGATAAGACAACTAGACACAACTAAAAACATCTAGTAGACTCACTAAGTCAACTTAACATGTGAATATGTGAGAATATTATTTAACTAATAAATAGTTAAATAATATGAATTATTCTCATGAAAAGGGAAACTAGATAGGAAATATCCCTATTCACACTAACAAATGTGAGTATATTCAATGTGCCAATTACTATTTAGTATGTTGAGGCGGCTATGAGAGATTGTGGTGTCATAGACACCCCACACAATCTCCTTTCTATTGCTTCTCCTTGAGGAATGATGTCGCCACCAAATTGCTTACTTCCGATGTCCCTTCTCCCACGCAAGTTTCCAATACCTGGGCACTGCCAATCTAGGTGGAAGTATGTTGGTAGCTATAGAAATCAGTTCATTACTTCCCAGTCCGCAGCTCCATATCGTGTGATAATGATTGGCAATCCTAGATGCAACACGGTGTCAATCAAAATCAATGCTAACTTCTAATAATGGGATAAACTCCAGCACAATAATGCGAGCAGCGTTTTCATCCTATCCGAATTGGTTGTAGTGGGGTTTTCATCCCAACCCAATAGATAAAATTGTAGATAATGAATTCAAAAATGTATTCCAAATCGATGCCCTCCGAAAGAAAACCAATCTTCCTTTATACCTATTTAAATGAAATAGTGCAAGTCGGCCTCCAACAATGTAAATAAATTGGCACCTGAGATTTAAATGGAATCGGCTCCAACAAAAGAACTATTATTATTAATATAATATAATATTAAAATAATAAATTATAACATTAAAATAATATTATTATTTTTATTATAATATGATTATTATTTTAATGTTATAATTTATTATTTTAATATTATATTATTATAATATTATTATTATTTTATGTTATAATTTATTATTTTAATATAATATTATTATTTATATTTAATTAATATATAAATATATTAAAGGCAAAATCTGCCCCAGAAAGGGACATGACAACACTCCTTGGCATCTTGAGCAAAACTCTGTGAATAGCATTTCGTGAGCTTGATAGTGGTATTCTACAACATTGTTTGAGCTTATACTTGTTCTTGGAGTTATTGGCATGAGGAGCTAAGCATTCCTCTTCTCCATCTTCATGACAAAAGACTTCCTTGTTTATTGTTGGAGCTTATACATTGGAGGATATCTCACCATTTGCAAGTGTAGCTTCTTTTACCTACAAGTAATGCATAATCTTCACAACCTCCTTGAGATAAGTAACACTTGTATTTGTTGTTTCTTTGAAATCCTCTCATGGTTTCCAACTCTCCATCTTCACTCTAAGGGTTCTAATATTCTGTAGCTTATGTGAGTCTCTTAACAACATTCTTATTGTTCTTTCTTTCATCCTCGCTCTCTCGTTCTTCTTGAGAGAGATTTGCAAGTATTTGTTTTGTTATTTGTTCAATATTGTGTTTCCTATAGGCACTTTGAGACTCCATCTCCTACATCATCTTCTATACACACTAGGGTGTTAAAATCTTTGTAGACCTAAGATTATAGCATTCATAGATCATTTTTTTTGTTGTTCTTGTATTGTAGGCGCACTTAGGATTTAAGAGCACACACACATCCAATTTCCCCGCTTCATTTGACTGCCTGTGGAGGTTGAAAGACCAAACTAGCGGCTTGACCATTTTGGCAAGCTCCCAAGCAATCACCCCCTTTCTCTTTATCCCAAATAATAGGTACATTTGAGAATTCAACTCACAATGGAGGTTTTGTATTTCTATCTCTTCCTCTTGTCATTTTATTATTTCATTTAAATTAGTTTGATTAGATTACATCACTATTATTTTATGTTTCCCTATGTATTTCTAGTTTTTTGTGTCTTTTATTTTTATTTCCCTGTTTGCAAATATTCTAGATTTTGTAAACATTTTTTTTGTAGTTCTTGGACGACAACACAAATCTAGAACTACAGTGCGGCTTCAAGACGACAGTGTGAGCATGCTAGTGTCTAAACTAAACGACCTCTGGATTTTGTCTCCAAACCCTCTGTGACTTCAAGTTTCCATTTCTATAGTTGATTTTTGTATCTTGTTTATCTATTCTAGCTTTTCGTTATTTTGTATTTCCTTTCCTCAAAAGCAATAGCAATTTCGACTCCATATGTTCTGATTAGGTGAAATTGTTAGTCTAGTTAGAACATTGGCATAAGGTATAAATTAAGCTACTTTAGCATTCAAGGAGTTTAATTTCCCCATTACATTTTGGTGAACTTGCCACTTCAACACAGCAACCTTTTCTTTTCCCTTCCATTTTCTTCCCAAAATCAAATCAAAAAATCTTTTTCCTCACAAAAAAAAAAAAAAAAACTAAGTTGCTGCCCCGAACCCCATTCCATAGTCCTAAAGGAGAAAAGCGGCAGCCTTCGACCGACTTGTCTACACCTTTCTTAATTAATCTTCTCCTTCTATCCTTCACCATGGACACGTTCTCCTGCTTTCTTACCTCACTTTCTAGCTTTGCTCACAAAATTTATGCTAATGATGCTTCCTTCCATGCATGTGATAGTGCTTTAGCTCTTCTTATGTCACTCTATTCTCTTGACCTCTCTATGCAAACCCCTACTCTTTCCCATCCTTTTTCTATTTCCACTACCTCTCCCATAGTCCATGATGGTAACATGTATTTTCCCACTTCTCTTCCTCCTTTGGCTACATATTCAAACTCCATGGATCTCTAATAGGATGTTGGAGGAGGCCTCCTCTTCCCCCACCACTTGTGAGGATCCTATTCTTACAGTTGACAATACTCCTCCACCACATGGATTTCAAACTTCTATTGATAATCTTTCTTTTAGTGCCTTTGGTGACTCTTCTTCAAGTGATGATGAGACTCATGCTTCTATTGATCCTTTCTTTTGGCAAGATGGACTCTTCTCTTGTTCTTCCCCTCTTTCTTTGGAGGACGAACTCCCGCTTGCGGATAATATTGAGCATGCTAGAATCATTCATCACTTCTTTAACATCACATTAGTTGAACTTCCTCTCAGGATACATATTGATAATCTTTCTCATGATTCTTTATCTACTATTTCCTCTCCTACATCTAAGCCATCTCTTTTAGACCTTGACCCTTGCCATTATATTTCTCCACCTTCCTTGCCTATTGCCCCTTCTATACCACTTTCTTTTCTAGAGGCATCACCATCTATTTCTTGTGAGCTACCTCCTAACAATACTCCTATTTATATGACACCCATCCCAATTGTTACTCCAACTTATATCTCTCACCGTACACATGAGACATTAATACATCCTCTTAACCCACATGCTATTCGTTCACCCTCTTCCAATGATTTATCATATCTATGCTAAACTCCAAGAACTTCCTTCTAAATTGGCCACTTCTCTCTATCCCCTCATTGTTCCTTCTACACCTACATGGTTATGCTCTCCTTTCTCTTCTACGATTCTCACATACCCCTCTCCTATTGGTGTGGGAACTCTTTCTTTTGACAAGTACAATGGTCATGGTGACCCCTTGCACCATGTCAGACACTTCTCCACCCTATGCTTGACTCATACCTATGACGACTATGTCTTAGCCAAGTTCTTTCCTAGTACATTAATTAATCATGCCTCAAACTAGTTCTATACCTTACCTATTAGTTTCGTACAATCCTTTCAATGTTGCTCATGCCTTTATCTCCCATTTTCAATATAAAATGGAACCCAAAGTCTCTCTTACACACTTGGCTCAATGCAAACAAGATGTTCATAGAAGTGTTCAAAGCTTCACTTCTTGATTCTTTTCCTTGCTTGTCCGATGGGGTTGCCAACCTCCTGATGATCTTGTTGTACCTCTTTTTCAAAGAATTTATTGTCGCATATCCAACATGCCTTGCTTTTTCAACAATTTTGTTCTCTTTCTAATTTAGTTCTTCACGCCATTGAAGTTGATCAAATCCTCCTAGAGCATCCTCACCTCAAATAGGTCAAACCCTCCCCTACCCCTCCACCCATGGATCCCCCTTTTGACATTTCTCCACCTACCTAACCTTCTTCCTATCCATCCAAACTTAAACCCATATCCTATACACCTCTTGTTGACCCTCCAGAGCATATCCTATCCATTCTCTTAGAGTCCAAACTTATAACCCTCCCACCCATTCAAACATCCTCCTAAGTGTGGTCCCTCATCCCATCTTTCATGTGCATACCATAGGATGTTTAACCACTCTACAAATCATTGTCGTGCTCTAAAGTCTAAAATTCAAGATCTTAAAGGTGTTTATAACTCTTTCATATGATACACCTCTCTCATCTTCTCTTGATAACACTACTCCATTGGTAGATGAGACAAAACACATGCATGTTACATCTCATAACTATGATACACCTAAGATTAACCATTGTCCTTTTATTGTACAGACTTGTGAAAACCATTGTCCCTACTCCTTCCACAGCTTTCCCTGTGTCACCTGTTGTTGTTGTGGAGCCCACTACCACTTGTGAGGCTCTCCTATACCCACCATGTCCCTTATTTCTATTGTAACTGATACACTTCTCCCTTTTTCTAATAAGAAGTTGTTCTAGTCCATTGCTGACTTTCCTTCTATAGCATTTGTATTCACTCATGATACATCTCTACCTTTGGATAACTCTCTTCTTCCTTCTCCTTGTGAGGTGCACTTGGTTGATTCATCAAATCGTTCCACCTCTATCATTGGTTGATTCCACTCACACATTTATTCACTCAACTGTGTTGTTACCTCTTATGTGTCACTCATCACTTTCTGTCTTAGCATGTTGCCACATGGTGTCACACAACTTCTAGTGCATCCCTTGTCTTTGGTAACAACACAACCATCTTCCTTCGTAATGGCGCAACCCTTATTCTTTTTGTTGTCTCCATCTATACTCAAGGGAGTAAGCACAACATGATTTCGTATGCCTATTTTGGGGGCAAGAACTTCTTATTTCCTATTTTTTTGGGCAGCAAATGTCCTATTTTAGTGCTCCCCCATCTTATTCCATACCAACACACATTCATTTCTATCTAATCTCCTTAAAATGATTGCATCTTCTCTTCTACAATCATTTTAAGGGGAGGCACATACTATTAGATCTACTACACTTTGTAATGCTTTCCTAGCATCATTGTCTTGTGACCCCAAGTACAGATAATGCTTAGACATGGCCACCCTTATCAGGATTGCCTAGCAACATAGTACATTAGCACATGCAATCTCTTGTATTGTATTCGTGTATGGATCACCTAGCAACAAAGCACACTAGTCCAAGTGATCCTAAATTTTATCAAATGTCCAAATCACCTAGCAATAGAGTGTGCTAATACAAGTGATTTGTTTTACCAACTAGTTCTCATGATTCCTAGTGACGGAATAATCTAGAACTTGAATTATGCATTTTCTTTTGTATTGACCAGTTCTTTTCTCTTCCTGTACAGTAGTTTCTTCTTTTCAAATCAAATATTCTACCTATTGCATTCTTCTCGCCATATAAGATTTCCTCTCTTGTAGTTTCATTATGTACATTGTTTGTCTTTTCCATATACATGTTTGTGATGTTCTGACACGTTTGTGTTGCAGGTTTTGTTTTTTCTTAACATGTTGTTTAGCAGATCTTAGCCTGAGGGCATGGATTCCTCATCCAAAGACTGTTGTGTATCCTTTTTATGTATCCTCAGTATTAATTATTTTCAATACTTTCCTTCCTACTTTAGTGTAGCTTTATCACCTAAAAGCACAAGCCCGCTAAAGTGGGGACAAATGTAAGGTTGAAATTGCATACACTGCAATTTTGACACTACAAATTGTCATCGTTTTAGTATCCATCTCCCTTACATGTTTTTAGGATTCATCCACCCCAGCATTGGCCTCTACTCTGTTTCTTGTGCCAACGTTGTTTGTGTTTTTGTGTGTTGAAGTCTTTTTTAAGTGTTTGTATATGTTCCTTGTGTCTTCTAAGTTTCTAATGTTCTATTTCCATTTTGTAAAGTTTTTGGCCACGTACTTGGACATCAGTGCAAGTGCACAAGCATCCTGCAAAAGTACAGTCCTACAATGTTCATTTCCTGCCTAAACAGTTACCTTCCAACTTCCAAATCTTCTTTGTAACCGTCACACGATCTATTGGAAGAAATCCCAACAATCAACTAAGCCTTTTAGTGACTCTTGAGCTTTCCTCCTATCAACTCATTCATCTCTATCATGCAATGTGAATTTTTCATGCAATCTACAACACTCTCCTTGGCTTCTTGAGCAAAACTCTATGAACAACATTTTGTGAGCTTGATATTGTCTAAGCTTTTACTTATTCTTGGGGTTATTGACAAGAGAAGCTGAGCATTCCTCGTCTCCATTTTCATGACAAAAGACTTCCTTGTTTATTGTTAGAGCTTATACATTGGAGGATATCTCACCATTTGCAAGTGCAGCTTCTTTTACCTATAAGTAAGGCATAATTTTCACAGCCTCCTTGAGATAGGTAACACTTATATTTGTTGTTTCTTTGAAATTCTCTCATGGTTTCCAACTCTCCATCTTCACTCAAAGGGTTCTAATATTTTGTAGCTTATGTGAGTCTCTTACAGAATTCTTATTGTTCTTGCTTTCATCCTTACTCTCTCCCTCTTCTTGAGAGAAATTTACAACTATGTATTTTGTTATTTGTTCAATATTGTGTTCCCTATTGGCATTTTGGAAGTCCATCTCCCGCATCATCTTCCATACAAACTAGAGTGTTAAAATCTCTGTAGACCTGAGATTATAGCATTCATAGATCATTTGTTTTTTTGTTGTTCTTATATTCTAGACACACTTAGAATTTAAGAGCACATGCACATCCAATTTCCTCGTTTCATTTGACTACCCATGGCGGTCAAAAGACCAAACTAGGGGCTTGACCATTTTGGCAAGCTCCCAAGCAGTCACTCCCTTTCTTTCTATCCCAGCTTACGGGTACATTTGAGGACTTGACCCACAACAGAGGTTTCATATTTCTATCTCTGCCTGTTATCATTTCGTCATGTCATTTAAATTAGGTTGATTAGATTACATCACTATTATTTTATATTTCCCTGTATATTTTCGGTCTTTTGTGCCTTTTGATTTCATTTCCCTATATGGAAATATTCTAGATTCTATACAAAGATTTTTTTTTTCTATAGTTCTTGGACGACAGCGTGGATTTGGGACTACAACACGTCTTCAAGATGACAGCATGGGCACGCTAGCATCTAAACTAAACAACCTCTAAAATCTATCTCTGTGACACCAAGTTTTCAGTTTTGTAGTTGATTTATGTAACTTGTTTCTCTATTTCTAGTTTTCCATTATTTTGTAATTCCTTTTCTCAAAAGCAATAGCAATTTCGACTCCATATGTTCTAATTAGATCAGATTATTAGTCTAGTTAGAACACTGGCATAAGGTATAAATTAAGCTGCTTTAGCATTTAGGCAGTTTAATTTTTCCATTATAGTTCCATGGGGAATCTTGATTGCAAAATCCCAAATAAAATTTTAACAAAAATCTAAGATTAAACCCCTTGTTCCTTCTGCACTCAGATTCAACAATGAGGCACCATGAAGTTGAATTTGTCCAGATTGCCTCTAGGTGGGCCATTGTAGCTTACTCCTTTTAAACTTCAGAAAGCATGCCTCATTAATGAGAGATTTTACCAAATACTAGTTACAATATTTTATCGCTATCTTAAGGAATCAAATCCAAGATATTGTGATATTAATATACTTAAATTGCATTTCCTAAGTGCATAGTTAAAAGTTGACAGAAATAGCAGTTGAAGGCCATCTTGAAGTCAAAAGGAGTGCATTCAAAAATCCATCCCATCAACTTTTGATTGTTAATTATTTTACAGGACTGTTGATTTAATAATATTCTTGTTGATAAATTTTCACACAGACTCATACATGACTGCCAATACCATATACATGGCAAAACAATTCCCACAATGAAGTCCTTTATTTACAAATTTGAGACTATGTTAGTAGTTTGTTGTTCTCAAAATCAGTTGCGCTTGTTTTTGTAGACAACCCCTACGAAACTTGTCCGTTTCGTAGACTACACTCTAAGTTCGCTTATCGAGACAAGTTCTTTTGGCCTCCCGTGAAGTCCTCTAACATCGTTGAAACAGTTTGCGACATTCCCCTAGATCGATTATCAATCTTGACTATTTTGGGGGTGTTAGAAAAATTTTGTTTTCACATGCATAAGCGGTTAAAACCGCCGCCCATGCATGTTTCAGGTTTGTTAGTCACATATGCAATAGAGGTTAAAATCGCCGCTCAAGCATATGTTTCTTGTCAGTCGATTTCAATGCAAGGGCGGTCATATCCGCCGCTCCAACATGACTCTCTGATGTGTAGTGTCAGGGTTTTTCTATTACACAGGTAAATTGCAGAATGTTGGATGATATTCACATAGAGCAAAGGCTCTTAAATAGGTTACAAGTAATTACAAAGAAAGCAAGTTTCTATATTTAGAAACTGCCAAAGACTCCCAGAGATCGACACACGATCTTGTCATAATTACATACCGTTACAAGAAACTGACCATTAACTAAAAATAGGAGATTCTAAGTATCAACAAATAAAAGAATATCTTAATACCCTCCATTAATGGTCAACCTATTCACTACACCAAGAGACCCCCTGAATTTTACAAACTTGTCAGGACTAAGGGACTTGGTGAGAATATCAGCTGTCTGATCCTCAATCAAAACATACAACAACTGAATTGATCCGTCTTCAACCAACGATCTAATGAAGTGACAATGCGTCTCTACATGCTTGGTTCTTTCATGGAAGACGGGATTCTTGGCAAGTTTGAGAACTCCCTGATTGTCACAAAACAGGGGAGTCGAACCTGTTTGAGATAGTCGCATATCTACAAGCATCCGGCAAAGCCAAACTGCCTCACAAGCTGCCTTCACTACACCTCGATACTCAGCTTCTATGGAGGAGAGTGCTACAGCCTGCTGCTTCTTACTGGTCCATGTGACGACACCGGATCCCAAACTGAACACATACCCAGAAGTTGATTTGCTGTCATCAACTGAACCTGCCCAATCTGAATCTGTGAAGCCTCTAAGGCTGGGATCAGAATTCCTTGTGTAAAGAATGCCAAAGTCAAAAGTGCCTTTCACGTACCACAACACATGCTTAGCCAATACCCAATGAACAGCCTTAGGAGCTGTCAAAAATTGTGAAATGTAGCTGACGGCAAAACTGATGTCTGGTCTAGTAGTAGTCAAGTAGATAAGACTGCCTACTAGCTGTCTAAACAGAGACTCATCAACCACTGGTGAGTCAGACTTAGCAGACAGCTTAAGTCCTTTTTCCATCGAGGTGGAGGCTAGTTTGCAGTCTTGCATTCGGAACCTATCCAGAAGACTATGAGCATACTTCGACTGAGAGATGAAGATGCTGTTCGGAGTTTGCCAAACCTCAACACCTAGACAATAGTGTGAAAGTCCCAAATCTGTCATATCAAAGGATTTGCACAGGTCCTCTTTGATCTTATCGATCAGGTGTGTTGAGCTACCAGTAATGAGCAAGTCATCCACATAGACAACGAGCAACAATATATCATTACCAGTATGTTTGATGTACAAATTTGGGTCAGATGGACTCCGCTTAAAGCCATGATCTGTGAGGTACTCGTCGATTTTGATGTACCATGCTCTTGGAGCCTGCTTCAAGCCATAAAGTGCTTTGACCAGTCTACAGAGTTTCTGTTCTTGTCCGGCAACCTTGAAACCAGGAGGTTGCGTCATATAGACTTCTTCCTGCAACTCACCATTGAGAAAGGCACTTTTGACGTCCATCTGATGGACTTTCCATCCAAACTGGGCTGCTAAGGCAAGGACGAGCCGTATGGTACTCATCTTGGCTGTAGGAGCAAAAGTCTCCTCATAGTCGATGCCTTCTTTCTGTGAGAAACCCCGAGCAACAAGCTGTGCTTTGTACTTGACCAGGGTTCCGTCAGCCTTGTACTTAACTTTATACACCCATTTGCAGCTAATGGGTTTCTTCCCTCGAGGAAGATCTGAAAGGACCCAGGTGTGGTTCTTCTGAAGGCTCTGGAGTTCTGATTCCATCGTCGTATCCCACTCTGGAATACCTTTAGCCTCTGAATGAGTCTGAGGCTCATAGACACTGTGCAGGTTGCCCATGAGAGCAAAGCTTACTATATGCTGTTGTTTGCTCTTATTCCGGGAGGATCTACCCTCAACAAGTTCATCATCATGAAGATCGGCAATCGTCTAAGACCACCATTTGGGGCAACAGGTAGATGGGCCAACGTCAGGTTCAGCAGGAGGTTCTGGAACAGGTGCATCACGAGGACACTCAGGATCATCTTCAGGGATGTCAAACTAAGAATCATCGAAATCTGAAGAATTATGAGCATCCCTCCCAGAAGGTGGACCTAATGGAAGATGGATACCCAAGTCAAGAGCCTTCAAAGGCTGATCTTCGAATTGCTGCATAGAAGAGGAAGAGAAGAAGGGTCCCCTCTCTTCATCAAAAACCACATCACAACTGAAGATGAGACTGCCTGTCTCAATGTCAATGAGCCGATAGGCCTTGTGGTTATCACTGTATCCTGTGAACATTAATTTTTTACTATTGGAGTCCAGTTTAGAGCACTTGGCATCGGGAATCCAAACATAGGTAAGAGAGCCAAAGATTTTCAGATGACTGACCCGCGGCTTGCGGCCAGTCCAGACTTCTTCTGGAGTTTTATCCTTAACTGCATAGGTCGGAGACCGGTTAAGGAGGTAAACTGCAGTGAAAACTGCTTCTGCCCAAAATTTCTTAGGAACACATCTGTGCTCCATCATGGAACGGGCTAACTCAATTATAGTGTGGTTGCGCCGCTCTACAACACTGTTCTGTTGAAGAGTGTAGGGTGTGGTCAATTGGCGTTTGATGCCATGTGTATCACAGAAGTTGGAGAACGCATTTGAACAAAATTCCCCCCCCCCCCATTATCTGACCTAAGAGTTACAATGGAACAACCAGACTCTTTTTCTACTAAGGCCTTAAACTTTTGAAAAACTGAAAACACATCTGATTTTTGTCTAAGAAAGTAAACCCACATTTTCCTACTGAAATCATCAACAAACAGTAAAAAGTATTTGCATCCAGTAACTGAAAGAGTATTCATAGGTCCACAAGCATCAATATGAACCAACTGAAGTACCTTGGATGCGCGCCAGGAGTCGCCAGTCGGGAATGGCGTGCGGTGTTGTTTCCCGGCTTGACACAATCCGCAGACACCTAAGTTCTGAGCCTGAATCTCAGGGAGCCTATCTACCAGGTGCTGTCGGGAGAGCTGAGACAGGTAGTGCACATTCAAGTGCCCATACCGCTGATGCCAGAGACTGGTAACCGAAGAGTGTTGAGCTGCTAGGGCTGATTCAGGAGGACCATCTGAATCCACAAGTCGATAAAGACCATGGTCCTCAATGCCAACAGCTACAGTGCATTTGGTCTCCCGGTCGATGATCGAGCACTTGTGAGCGCTGAACACCACATCAAGTTGTGGAGAGTGTTTCATGATCTGGCTGACTGAAAGCAAGTTAAGTTCCATACCAGGAACATAATACACGTTGAGGAATATGATTTTCCTCCCACCAGACTGAAGCTGAACAGTGCCCTTACCGGCAACTGTGTACACTTCTCCACCACCGAAGACCACTGAATCACTAAAAGGGGAGAGTTTTGTAAACCAATCACGACAATGAGTGAAGTGATGTGAAGCACCTGAATCAATGTACCAGGCAGAGGATTTTGCATGGTCTGCAGGTATTTTAGCCATGAAGGCGTAAAACGCAGACTCCTGCTCAGTGTGCTCCGCACTGTTGGCCTTCTGTTGAGACCCTCCCTGCTTCTTCTGTTCAGAAGCGATACGTGCGCGACAATCTTTCTTGATGTGTCCAAACTTGTGACAGTAGTTACACTGAATGTTCTTCTTACCGCTGTCCTGAGGGTGACCTGAGCCGTTCTGCTGTGGAGACTGACTTTTGCCTTTATTCTAAGCCTGAAACTTGGCTACAAAAGCCTGCTCTGAAGAGGACGAAGAAGCACTACTACCAAACTGTTGTTTCCAGCGATCCTGCTGCAAGAGGATAGTACAGAGTTCTGGAAACTTCAGATCAACATTAGCTGATGTAATGTTGAGTCTCAATGAAATGTTCATAGGACTTAGGTAGACTTTTCAAAGTGATCACAACCATGTCTTCTTCCTCCATTTTTTGACCAATAGCCTCCAGCTGATCTCTGATCTCCTGGATCTTGTTCAGGTGCATTTGCAAAGATGTCTTCTCATCCATCATGATAGATAACAGTATATTTTTCAAGAAGAACGCACGGCTCTTGTCGGAGGTTTCATGCAAACCCTTCAGATGGTCCCAAATCTCCTTTGCTGTCTTTCCAGCCAGAATCTGAGGTAGCTGATCATCTGTGACTGATAGCTTAATGAGCATGACTGCTTCACGGGTTTGTTCGTCAAACTTATCCTGGTCTTTACCCGCCGTTGCAGGACGAGTGGTAGTGCCTAGAATGATCTGAGCGAGGCAACGATATTCAAAGATGGTCATCATTCGCTGCTTCCAAGTGTTGTAGTTGCGGCCGTTGAACCGCTGACTGCCTTCCAACATAATATTGGACAAACTCGCCATTCCACACGCTTTTCCAGGCATGAAAAACGACAAACAGAAGTGGATGCGAACTGAATTCCGGACAGAACACTGCAGGTACACCGAACTGAACTGAACTGCACAAATTTCAGAATAGGTACGCTGCACGAAAAATGGTGCATGGAAAACGATGCACCCAAAAAAATCGGACAAAGACCCAGAAATCTGCTCGAAAAACCCACCAGGAATGTCTTCGAAAAAAAATTTTGTCAAATTTTTGAGGATCAAAACCCTAGACGAAAAAATTTCGTGCCCTAGGCATTCAGAAATTTCAGAAAACCAAAAAAAAATTCGAACGAAGACCCAGAAATCTGCTTGAAAAAACTAGGAATATGTCTTCGAAAAAAAAAATTCGTCAATTTTTTGAGGGTCAAAACCCTAGACGAAAAAATTCCGTGCCCTAGGCACTCAGCAAATTCGAAAAACAGGAAGTCTGCAGAAAAAAATCCGGCCTCACCGAAAAAAACAAGAACCAAGCAAAGAGCCCAAAACAAATTCGAGATTCGAAAAAAACTTGAATAATTTCGAATGAAATTATGTTTTCGAAGTCGAAGCAAGCTTTGATACCATATTACACAAGTAAATGGCAGAATGCTGGATGATATTCACATAGAGCAAAGGCTCTTAAATAGGTTACAAGTAATTACAAAGAAAGCAAGTTTCTATATTTAGAAACTGCCAGAGATCAACACACGATCTTGTCATAATTACATACCGTTACAAGAAACTGACCATTAACTAAAAATAGGAGATTCTAAGTATCAACAAATAAAAGAATATCTTAATATTTTCGCCGCCCGAGCAGATCCCGCAAAATCGACAAATTTGAAGTTGGCATTAATGGCACTCGTGCCATGTTTAATGCATAACTTTAAGGTCTTTGAAAAGTGTTTTATACTCGTTTTAATTTGCTTACTATTCATTTTAGAAACCTCCAACAAGATTGATACCTCCTTCACGCCAATTTTCTTCACAATACTCGCGTGCACTTCGGATCTAAGTGGATTCTATTTCTTGACTGCGTTTAGGGTTTTGGTTTCTTGCCAAGTAAGTCATTACTTTGATTTTTGTTTTCGTTTTAAAGACTAGGGTTTTAGCATGTGGTAAACGTCTTTGTTTTTGTTTTGATTTCCCTTTTATGGATTAGTAAAACTGTATCATCTGTATATGTATTTTTTGCCGTTTTTCTTTAAAACCCTAGTTTTCGTTTTGTTTTGAATGCATTGTTTAATGGGTCCGGGCTTTTACCGCCCACATTAAACTTAGGTTTTTCCAATAGTTTCCTAACGAGTATGAGCGGCCTTTACCACTGCCGATACAGGTTTTTCCCTCGCATTGTGTGGATACTTCATGTAAGGGCGGCGATTTTCGCCGCCCCTACATGAACCTTATATGTTGTTTTCCCTTGCACAAACTTTATATTACCCCAATGTGCAATAGCGGTAGAAACTCCCGCTCTCACATATATAACTTGGAGTTTCCAGAACACCTGCACAAGCGGTCTTTTCGACCGACTCTACACTAAAATTTTTTCCCTCATATGCACTAGCGGGCATTTTTGCCGCTTGTGCACATCCAAATCAAATTTGCTTATTCCCTCATGTAAGGACGATCAAATTGACCGCCCCTACATCAAACATGTTTATCTTCCCAAATACATGCAATGGCGGCCCTTTTCACCGACCTTGCACATACATGAAAAGTCCAACTTTTTTCAACATGCAATAGCGATCAAGTTGACCGACTTTACATGATAAGTGAATGGTCCCTTGTGCAGGAGCGGTCATTTTGACCGCCCATGCACATTTTCCTGAATTTTTTCTAACACTAGGGAAAATTCGCCTTTCAAAGCCTATTGACCCACTTTCGCCTTTTACCTCGATTTGCACGCTCTCAAGCCCTTCAAGGCATGTTTCCCTGTTCATGATCATCAAATCGCAGTAACCCCAATTTACCCACTTTTTCCCCTAACTGCAAGATCATGGCTTTTTGCAGTTTTTGACAAACGTCTGTGGTAGATACCTTTTCCAAAGTTCTCTCCAAAGCTGATGTCGAAGCCGTCTCCATCCAAAGCTAAAGTCATGAAGTACAAATACCAAGGGGTATTCCCTGTTACTTCAGTACAATCTAATGTTGATGAGATCAGGGATACAGAGATAGGACATGTAGACATGACAGAGTTAGTGGACAGAACTAGACACTCAAACCCTTCTAGGCATCTGCAGAAGATCATTAACAGCAACATTCACTTGGTTGCCTCTTTTCCAGTTGATGCCCATAATCCCGAGTTTGTTCTTCAGGTGGCCAGCGATTACAACAGGGATACTAGGACTGTGTCAGATTCCCAAGGGAATGTGATTATAAGACTAGATGCGGAATTTCTTGACAAATCTTCATGTGTCCTATTGAAAATATTGGACAAATTAATTTTGCTCAAGGGCAAAGAGACTATGATGAAGATGTGGAAACCGCGAGAAGATACATAAACAGTAAATGGTTAAAGATTCCTCGGAGCAATCTGACCAGATGGCCGAAGGATCTCCCGAGGAGTGACTTTGTAGAGGAGGTCTGTGACTTGATTACACTTTTGAGTCGAATCAGAGGGCTTCCTTCTTCCTCCAAGTTTCAGGAATGGATGTACACGTACATCAAAGTGATTCCAGAAAATATTTTGGAGAGAACAGATTAGCAATGCTCTGCATGAGCAATTGGTGAAAGTCAATACCACTTTCAAGTTTTATATGACCTCATATCTTGTGTATGCTGCTGCGAGCATTAGGAGTTTTCCTGGTCTTACTCAGGTTGGTGACAGGAGGTTAGTTCCCGTGTATGAGTATTATCCTCAAATCACTCTAAAGGGATCAATCCATCATTTCCGTAGGGTTAATGATGCTTTCTTTTCAGTGTTTATGTGCTTATGGGACAATGAGCTTGTTCAAAAAAGGATTTCAGATCAAGCTTCGGAAGTTGTAAATTCTTTTGGCTACTTATTCTTACAGTTTCCTACTTTCACATATCTCAGAGTAGGGTATTATCCTGGTTACCCCTATATACTTCCACGATATCCCAGCGACAGGATTGTTCTCATGGAATTATGTAGGCAGCTGATTATGGTACATAATAAGCAAATGGAGGTTGAAAATGTTGAAACTGAACAGCTACATGTTGATAAATCAGATAATCTTCAACAAACAAATGTGCCTGAAAAACCTAGTGAAGAAGGCGAAAAAGAACAAGGAGATACTGAGAATATAGGAGAGGAACCACTTGGTGATTTTCAGTTATCCCCACAACTGGGTCTACATCCAGAGTCTCAAGTTACTACGCCTCAGCTTCATGTTCCAGTTTCTAGTGTTTTTCCTATAGTTTCAAATACTCCTATTTCTCGTATTTTGGTTGTTTCCTCTAATAATACTCCCCCTTCATTAAGAACAAGTTTTGGAACAGTGTTTGATTCATCTGGGTCCATTCCTAGTTTGTCTTCCTCGTCTTTTGATATCGGTGAACAAACTGTGTTAGAACATTTTCTAGATAGTTTTGAAAAGGTTGTTAATACTACTATTGTTTTTACTCCTACTAGTCCCATTGTTACAATAACAGGAGTAAGCATGGATTCGGCAAAGCAAGTGATTGATTCCTCTCCTAATGTGGGTGCTTCTATACTTCCTCCTTGGTTGTCCGCATATACCCCGAAGAGGAAAAAGCAAGCAATTTCACCAGATGAAATTGATATAGAGAAGTTGTTGCCTTTGAAATCAAAAACTCTGAAGAAAAAGCCTAAGACTGTTTCTAGGCTTATCAATGAAAAAGGGATCAGATATGCAGAAATTGCCAAGCCACCAGAAGATGTTACTATTGACAATTTTGATATGAATGATTATGTTGTCTCAAGAGTTGAGCTAGGTAAGCTAACTCATGAAGGTATTAAGGCAGATTTTCAAACTACCGCCAGCACCTTGCTTGAGAAATATGATGAGGTTAAGAAGGAGAAAGAGCAATATAAAGCTAGAGCAGAACAACTTGTCGTTGTTCTTCAAAAAATAGTCAAGTCATCTGAAATTGTGGAACCCATGGCGGTAACTGTAGAAGATCCTCTGATTCAGAAAGTGGAAAAAGCTCAGGCTAGAGGAAGAGTGGTAGGAGATATTGTGGAACGTTTGCTAGCACAAGGACGAGTTTTGTTGAAGACCACCGTAGAAAGAAAAGAAAAGATGGATAAAGCAAAAGCTGAGCTTGATAACATGGTTGACTTACTTTCTCAAGAACTGCAGGATCAGGAAGAAAGCTTAGAGGAGTGGATAGAGATGAAGAAGATTAAGATAAAGAATCTGAATGCCATTGGAGTCATCTCAAATCGAGAATCATATCTTAAGACTAAGGAATCTCTTGTTCATCGTATCAATATAATAAAAGGCTTACTTGATGACTTACGCCAAGCTCGTGAAAACAGTGAAGACAGCAATGTCTTGCTTCTACACAGGTTGGAAGAGCTCCCATGCACTCTGATAGGTGAAGGTCATAAGTTCCTCTCAGCAGATGAAATGATAAGCTCTTTTGAAAAGATGGTTCAACAGAAATTCAAGGATAAAATGCCCTCAGTACTTTCTATGGACAGCCTTTATGATCAGCATTCAACTTTTGAAAACCTGAAGGACAACCTTGACAAGCATGAGAAGGCAATAAAGGCAGTGAAAGATGCAGTTCTCTAGGCCCGTACTATATCAAAAAATACGGCCAAGCCAGATGTGTGTGAAATGGTAGCAGTGCAAACCATATATCAAAACTTTTTGAAGAAGAATGATGGAGGAAGCTGAAGTTCCTTTTTGATACCTTAGTTTATTTTCATTCTTGTATATGTAATTTGAATTTTGTTATGGACATACTCATGTTTAATTTTCCAAAATGTAATTACATGTGAGACAAAGTAAGTCTCAAGTCAAATAGGACTCTTTTGTTTGAATAAGTCAAAGTAGTTGTAAATTTCCTATTTTTGCTCTAGGCTCCTCCCTATAAATAAAGAGCGCCTTTATTGTATTTATCATCTTTTAGTTATTGAAGCGAAACTCTGCCAACTTGAAGAGCATATTGAGACTTTGTGTTCAAATTGTAAATCATATTTTATCAAGTGAATAGAAAAGCAAGCGATCGTTCAATCTTTGCATTGGAATAACTTGTGGTGTATTGGAAATTATTCTTATGTCCTTTTCCTTATACTATCTTATCTATTTGATCGAATTGTAGTGTGAGTTTGGATAATCTGGGAGATGTTCTAAAGCTAATATTGGAGACTTTGTGCTGTAATAATTATCTTTGGGTTTGTGATTTTATGTTTTCGAGTAAAACATATTGGAAAGACTTTGAGCTGCTGTTATCTTTTATGATCGTGTGTTTTCATTATAGTATTCGGTGAAGACTTTGGGCTGCACCTTATCCTATTTGTTTCTGAATTTTAAATCAGCAAAAGAAGCAACGATAGACTTTGTGCTCTCGTGAGTTTCTTGGTTATATTTGATTTGTATTGTGAAGCTGCTATTTTAAATTGTAAACATCATTTCTGAAAAAAGAGAAATGGATGATATGGATTCACCCTGAAGATTAGTGTTAGAATAGATAAGTTTGAAAGTAGTTAAAAAAGGGAACCTCCCCTTGCTGAGAGGAGAGATTTATCTCATCACACTGTGGTTGATATAACCATTTTGCCGTCAGTGAGTTGACAACAAAATATTCACCCAACAGTTTTTGGTGACTCCGCTGGGGAGAACGCACAACTTAGAGCCTCACGCTTTGAGTTGAAGCATTTCATCCTCTTCCATTAGTTTAAAGTTGTTTACACATCTTTGTTGAGTACACTGCATTCTGGCAGGCCCACGGTATACGAGAAGCAAGAGAGGTCAAGGAGTTATTGATCTTGTATTTGAGTTGATGCAGCAAAATAACTTCGGTCTTTTGCCTCCACGACCTCGACTTCAACAAACTAGGAGTTTTCCTCCTACTAACACTAGGTCTCAAATACCAAGTGAAGCTTCTAGCTCCAGTACTAACAGAGTTTTGTCTGTTCGAATCCC
Source organism: Cunninghamia lanceolata (assembly GCA_027924645.1). Classification (NCBI taxonomy): domain Eukaryota; kingdom Viridiplantae; phylum Streptophyta; class Pinopsida; order Cupressales; family Cupressaceae; genus Cunninghamia; species Cunninghamia lanceolata. The sequence goes on from BSBN01001203.1 coordinate 7,932,216, forward strand.
TCAAAGGTTTGTTATCCCACATTTCAATCAGTGCATAATGGCAGCTCAAGGTCCATGGGGTAATACTTTTGGTCCTTTGAATTTAACACCACCTTTGCATGAACTACCTCGTAGTTCAAGGAAGAATTTCCCTAAATTCTATGGCGATGGGAAAGTCCATCCGGATGAACACATTGCAACTTTTTGCATAGCTTGTGGTGTGCTTGGGGTGGAACATGAAGATGTGGCAGTATGACTTTGTAGAAACACTGCAAGGTGCTGCTGCAGACTGGTTTTATCATCTTCAAGCTCAAACCATAACGAATTAGAATACTTTCAAAACCAAGTTTGAAGCCAGATTCAAGCCTACGGAAGATGCACATGCCTTGTTAGCTCAACTAACACAGATGAAGAAAGAGCCACATGAACCTATGCGAGATTCCATTGCCAAGTTCAACAAATTGACAAATAGGATTCCTACAACAGCTCAGCCAACGGCGGAGAATCTTAAATGTTTCTTCATCAATATTCAGCTTCCCAAGGTAAGCTTTCTGTTAAGGCGGGCTGGCCCTACAAATCATCCTGCAGCTCAAATTTTGGATACGGAAGTTGAAGATGATCTTATCCTTGCGGGTAAGATAAGAAGAGATTCTAACAGAAACAGAGGTCAATCCTCTACTGATAATCCTTCCACAAGCACCATAGATCCTATGGTGCGGAAGTTAGCAAATGAGTTGCTAGCTTTGAAAAGGCAAATGTCTCAAGGTATGTCTGCTCCTCCTTATAGTGATATACCAAGGAGAACATTTCCTAACAATTCATACCAAGGCAATGCTGCCAGAAATCAAGGGCAACAAAATTGTCTTCCTGCTCCTCCTTATAGGGACACACAGGGGAAGCTTGCCATTGAAGCAGCGCCGGTCAACTCAGCAGTTGGCTATTATGAAGCAGAACATGACCATTCTTTCCAACCCGAGTTGGATCGGGAGAATGATGCTAATCTTTTTATAGAAGGAGAAGAAGAATTAGCTGGCGACTCTACCATTGGTTTTCTGAATTACCAAGGTGAAACCGAAAGAGAAGGAGAAGTATATGATGGAGCATATGTTGTTTTTACTAGGTCCCAAAATAAGTCAAATCAGCAAGCTGATAAAGGAAAGACAAGAGAGCAACCTCAGCCGGTGATCTCAATTGCCAAATGGGGAACTCCGTTGCCTTTTTAGTCAAAGGACCCAGTTGTCGATAAGCAAGTACATCCTTGAGACTTGAGACTTGTCATAGTAACTTGAGACTTTGGATGTAGATCCTGTTGTGGGGACAACTAAAAATCACCAAGTGGTTCCTCTCCTATATTCTCAGTATCTCCTTGTTCTTTTTCGCCTTCTTCATCAGGTTTTTCAGGCACATTTGTTTGTTGAAGATTATCTGATTTATCAACATGTAGTTGTTCAGCTTCAACATTTTCAACCTCCATTTGCTCAACATTAGTGTCTTCAATACCAGTTTCAATAACATTAGAGGTCCCTGCAACCTCCTTCTTCCTTCCCTTTGACACAAATTTGATTTTTGTTTTATGTGTTTTAAAAGAGGAAGGAGTGTCACTCTTGTTCTTTGTCCTGTTTTTCACTTTCTTACCTGTTTGCTCCTAAACTTCAGTCTCTGACCCTGTAAGAAATTCTTTCAAGCTAATCCCTTTGCTTTCTAACCATATATTTGTGTTAGCCAAGATTGGCTGAAATCTTTTTCTTATAGAAGTCTCCTCTTTGACTGACCATTTGACCTCTGGAAGAGGTGAGTTTTCAACATTTTCAGTATTATATTTAGGATCTAGAACATCCCCATCATCTTCCATTCCCTCCGGAATGTCCGCAAGGCCCAGCTCTTCTATCTGACTCAAACGAAATCTGCAAAAGTCTAACTTCCTGATCTCATTTTGTGTCCTGAGGTCAGCCCAAATATCTTCCACCATTGGCATGTGGAAAGTTGACTTTCTCTTGATTCTATCTTGTACCCTCCTGAAGTCAAAACGATCCCTTTTCTTGAAAGTTTTCATGGTGACCAGTTGTATTTCAAATTCAATTGTTTTGGCCTTAGTAGCCGACTGAACTGAGTACCTTCCAATTTCTACAGGAAACTTAATTCCTGACTTTTCAGCTCCATTTGTTTATTATGTACCACAATCAGCTGCCTACATAATTCCATGAGAACAATCATGTCGTTGGGATATCGTGGAAGTATATAGGGGTAACCAGGATAATACCTGACTTTGAGATATGTGAAAGTAGGAAACTGTAAGAATAGGCAGCCAAAAGAATTTACAACTTCCCAAGCTTCATCTGAAACCCTCTTCTGAACAAGCTCATTGTCCCATAAGCACATAAACACTGAAAAGAAAGCATCATTAACCCTACGGAAATGATGGATTGATCCTTTTAGAGTGATTTGAGGATAATACTCATACACGGGAACCAACCTGAGTAAGACCAAGAAAACTCCTCATGCTCGCAGCAGCATACACCAGATATGAGGTCATATAGACCGTCCTAGTGGCTGATGTTCCAGCCTCTTATGGCATTTTGCTTGGGCGTAATTTTTGTAAAGATGTGGGTGGAGAACTGAACATGGACCTATCCGATGCAAGGATACCTGTTAAAGGTGTCATGCAAAAGTTGCTTCCTGAGAAGGAGGCCAAATATATTGTTACCCAAACTGCAAATCCCAAAGCCCAAATTTTGTTTGAGTCTTCGGGAATGGGTAATTATTTTTTGTCTACTGAAGATACTTCTAGTTCATTTGACGAGAGTTCCGACATTTCAGATGTAGAATCAGAGGATACTTCTAGTAAATCAGACGAAAGTTCAGATGAGAGCATAGTGATGTCGGAATCTTCTCTTTCCGACGAAGAAGAATCTTCTAGTAACAAGAACATCAAAGTAAGAAATTCAAATGATGTTTGGGTTTTAGAATTTGATGGCAATTGTTCTTCCACCGGATCTGGAGTTGTTTTGATATCTCCACAAGGTGATATCTTTCCTTTCTCTTATAAGTTGCAGTTCGATAATACCAATAACACCGCTGAATACGAGTCATTGTTGCTTAGAATGGAGGCTGCTCGTGTTAAAGGTATTAAAAATCTTCATGCTCAAGGTGATGTTGAACTTGTGGTTTGTCAAGTAAAAATCTTTATTAGACCAAAAATGAAAGGTTGAGGCATTACCGCAACCGTGTTTGAGATTGTATTGAAGGTTTTGATGCTTTCGACATTTCTGCAGTACCGAGAGAGTTTAATGATTGTGCTGATTCATTAGCTGTCTCTGCCACCCTCATGGTTCCCCATAAGGACTTCAAAGGTAACAAGTACACAATTGAGTTGGTTTTCCGGCCAAGTGTGCCTGATAATGCTAACCATTGGCAGGTCTTCAATGGTGACAATCAGATCAATGCCTTCTTAGAAAAGACAGATAACTTTGATGAACTTTATTTTGATGGTAGTGATTCTCCGCCACGTGAATATGTTTCTGAAATAGATTCACAAACTGGTGAGGAGTTTCTTCGGCTAAAAGGGAATAAGATTCCAAAAGGTTTGGTATCTTTAGAAAAGTTATTTGATAAGCATGATAGATATGTCAAATAGCAGCAACAACTTGATTCAAGTTCATCTATGGAATTTGAACAAGTAAATTTGAGTTCTAAAGCAGATCCCAAAATGGTTAACATTGGGAAGTGTTGCACTGCTGACGAGAAATTCAAATTCACTACACTTCTTCGCCATTACAATGATGTTCTAGCATATTCTTATGATGATCTGAAGTCTTTCAGACCTAAGGAGATTCAGCATGAAATCCCTCTCAAGGTTGGGTCATTGCCTCACAAGCAGAAACAGAGGCAATATAATCCCAAAATATCAGGTACTATTCTTTCTGAAATCCAAAAAATGTTGAATGCAAGAATAATTTTTCCTATTCATCATTCTACTTGGATTGCGAATATTGTTCCTGTGAGAAAGAACGGAGAAATCCGTATTTGTGTTGACTTCAGAAATCTCAACCAGTCTTCTTTAAAAGATAACTACCCTTTGCCTATTATGGACCAAGTGTTATAGACTGTAACTGGTTCGGAGATGCTGTCTATGTTAGACGGTTTTTCAGGCTATAATCAAGTAGAGGTCAGCGAAGCAGATCAATACAAGACTGCTTTCACAACACCTTGGGGCACGTTTGCATATCGCAGGATGCCGTTTGGTTTGATCAATGCTGGCGCTACTTTCTAGAGAGCAATGGACCTCGCTTTCAGAGATGAGATGGGGAAATTCATTGTGGTATATCTTGATGACTTGACCGTTTTCTCCAAACAACGTCAAGATCGTGCATATCATTTGCGACAGGTTCTGGAACGATGTTGACAAAATGGTATTTCTTTTAATCCTAAGAAATCAGGTTTTGGGGTTACAGTGGGTAAGCTTCTCGGTTATGTTGTGTCTAGAGAAGGTACTAAAATTGACTCAGAAAGAGTCAAGTCTATCCAGAGTCTTACTTTGCCTGCTAGTAAGATTGCAGTTCACTCTTTCTTCGGAAAGGTGAATTTTCTACAGAGATTCATTCCAGAATTCGCAGAGAAAACCCGTCACATTGTCAACATGATGAAGGGTAAGACTACTTTCCGTTGGAGTGCGGAAGGTAAAGCAGCATTTGACGACATCAAGAGGGCCATAGCTCATGCTCTGGTTCTAGTTTGTCCTGATTATACCAAGGACTTCATAATATATAGTTATGCTTCTGAGCATATGCTTTCAGCCATTCTTGTTCAGCAGAATGAATAAGGTGTGGAATCTCCTATTTCATTTATGAGTTGTCCTCTAAAGGCTCATGAATTGAAATACTCAAATATGGAGAAACATGCTTATGCCGTGGTCAAGGCGGTAAAGCATTTCCGGTTTTATATTTTGAATTCACATACTGTTGTTTTGGTGCCAGACACAACAGTGAAGTCGATCCTGACTCAACAGGAGTTTGGGACCAAAAGAGGCAATTGGATTGCCAAGATTCAAGAATTTGATCTTGATATCAAACCTACCAAGCTTGTGCGTGGTAGAGGTTTGTGTCAGTTGATTGCCGACAATGTACCAAAAGAAACAGAAGATGAAGAAGAAGTTGAGGATATCATCTGTAGTAGTGACAAAGAGAACAGTTGGCATATCCTCAACTTCTTCTTCATCTCCTGTTTCTTTTGGTACATTGTCAGCAATCAACTGACACAAACCTTTGCCACGCACAAGCTTGGTAGGTATGATATCAAGATCAAACTCTTGAATCTTGGCAATCCAATTGCCTCTTTTGGTCCCAAACTCCTGTTGAGTCAGGATCGACTTCACTGTTGTGTCTGGCACCAAAACAACAGTATGTGAATTCAAAATATAAAACCGGAAATGCTTTACCGCCTTGACCACGGCACAAGCATGTTTCTCCATATTTGAGTATTTCAATTCATGAGCCTTTAGAGGACAACTCATAAATGAAATGGGAGATTCCACACCTTCTTCATTCTGTTGAACAAGAATGGCTAAAAGCGTATGCTCGGAAGCATAATTGTATATTATGAAGTCCTTGGTATAATCAGGACAAACTAGAACCGGAGCATGAGCTATGGCCCTCTTGATGTCCTCAAATGCTACTTTACCTTCCGCACTCCAACAGAAAGTAGTCTTACCCTTCATCATGTTGACAATGTGACGGGTTTTCTCTACGAATTCTAGAATGAATCTCCGTAGAAAATTCACCTTTCCGAAGAAAGAGTGAACTGCAATCTTACTAGCAGGCAAAGTAAGACTCTAGATAGACTTGACTCTTTCTGAGTCAATTTTAGTACCTTCTCTAGACACAACATGACCAAGAAACTTATCCTCCGTAACCCCAAAAACTGATTTCTTAGGATTAAGAGAAATACCATTTTGTCGACACCATTCCAAAACCTGTCGCAAATGATATGCATGATCTTGACGTTGTTTGGAGAAAACAGTCAAGTCATCAAGATATACCACAATGAATTTCCCCATCTCATCTCTGAAAGCGAGGTCCATTGCTCTCTAGAAAGTAGCGCCAGCATTGATCAAACCAAACGGCATCCTGCGATATGTAAACGTGCCCCAAGGTGTTGTGAAAGCAGTCTTGTATTGATCTGCTTCGTTGACCTCTACTTGATTATAGCCTGAAAAATTGTCTAACATAGACAGCATCTCTAAACCAGTTACAGTCTGTAACACTTGGTCCATAATAGGCAAAGGGTAGTTATCTTTTAAAGAAGACTAGTTGAGATTTCTGAAGTCAACGCAAATACGGATTTCTCCGTTCTTCTTTCTCACAGGAACAATATTCACAATCCAATTAGAATGATCAATAGGAAAAATTATTCTTGCATTCAACATTTTCTAGATTTCAGAAAGAATAGTACCTGATATTTTGGGATTATATTGCCTCTGTTTCTGCTTGTGAGGCAATGACACAACCTTGAGAGGGATTTCATGCTGAATCTCTTTAGGTCTAAAAGACTTCAGATCATCATAAGAATACGCCAAAACATCAATATAATGGCGAAGAAGTGTAGTGAATTTGAATTTCTCATCAGCAGTGCAACACTTCCCAATGTTAACCATTTTGGGATCTGCTTCAGAACTCAAATTTACTTGTTCAAATTCCATAGATGAACTTGAATCAAGTTGTTGCTACTATATGACATATCTATCATGCTTATCAAATAACTTTTCTAAAGATACCAAACCTTTTGGAATCTTATTCCCTTTTAGTTGAAGAAACTCCTCACCAGTTTGTGAATCTATTTCATAAACATATTCACGTGGAGGAGAATCACTACCATCAAAATAAAGTTCATCAAAGTTATCTATCTTTTCTAAGAAGGCATTGATCTAATTATCACCATTGAAGACCTACCAATGGTTAGCATTATCAGGCACACTTGGCCGGAAAACCAACTCAATTGTGTACTTGTTACCTTTGAAGTCCTTATGGGGAACCATGAGGGTGGCAGAGACAGCTAATGAATCAGCACGATAATTACTCTCTCGATACTGCAGAAATGTCGAAAGCATCAAAACCTTCAATACAATCCCAAACACGGTTGCGGTAATGCCTCAACCTTTCATTTTTGGTCTGATAAAAATTTCTTACTTGACAAACCACAAGTTCAGCATCACCTTGAGCATGAAGATTTTTAATACCTTTAACACGAGCCGAGCAGCCTCCATTCCGAGCAACAATGACTCATATTCAGCGGTGTTATTGGTATTATCGAACTACAGCTTATAAGAGAAAGGAAAGATATCACCTTGTGGAGATATCAAAACAACTCTGGCTCCAAATCCGGCGGAAGAACAACTGCCATCAAATTCTAAAACCCAAACATCATTTGAATTTCTTACTTTGATGTTCTTGTTACTAGTAGATTCTTCTTCATCGGAAAGAGAAGATTCCGGCATCACTATGCTCTCATCTAAACTTTCGTCTGATTTACTAGAAGTATCCTCTGATTCTGCATCTGAAATGTCAGAACTCTTGTCTAATGAACTAGAAGTATCTTCAGTAGACAAAAAAAATTACCCATTCCCGAAGACTCGAACAAAATTTGGGCTTTAGGATTTGCAGTTTGGGTAACAATATATTTTGCCTCCTTCTCAGGAAGCAACTTTTGCATGACACCTTTAACAAGTATCCTTGCCTCGGATAGGTCCATGTTCAGTTCTCCACCCACATCTTTACAAAAATTACGCCTAAGCAAAATGCCATAAGAGGCTGGAACATCAGCCACTAGGACGGTCTATATGACCTCATATCTGGTGTATGCTGCTACGAGCATGAGGAATTTTCCTGGTCTTACTTAGGTTGGTGACATGAGGTTGGTTCCCATGTATGAGTATTATCTTCAAATCACTCTAAAAGGATCAATCCATCATTTCCGTAGGATTAATGATGCTTTATTTTCAGTGTTTATGTGCTTATGGGACAATGATCTTGTTCAGAAGAGGGTTTCAGATGAAGCTTGGGAAGTTGTAAATTCTTTTGGGTGCCTATTCTTACAGTTTCCTACTTTCACATATCTCAGAGTCAGGTATTATCCTGGTTACCCCTATATACTTCCACGATATCCCAGCGACAGGATTGTTCTCATGGAATTATGTAGGCAGCTGATTGTAGTACATAATAAATAAATGGAGCTGAAAAGTCAGGAATTAAGTTTCCTGTAGAAATTGAAAGGTACTCAGTTCAGTCGGCTACTAAGGCCAAAACAGTTGAATCTGAAATGCAACTAGTCACCATGAAAACTTTCAAGAAAAGGGATCATTCTGACTTTGGGAGGGTACAAGATAAAATCAAGAGAAAGTCAACTTTCCACATGCCAATGGTGGAAGATATTTGGGCTGACCTCAGGACACAAAATGAGATCAGGAAGTTAGACTTTTGCAGACTTCATTTGAGTCAGATAGAAGAGCTGGGCCTTGCGGACATTCCGGAGGAAATGGAAGATGATGGGGATGTTCTAGATCCTAAATATAATACTGAAAATGTTGAAACCTCACCTCTTCCAGAGGTCAAATGGTCAGTCAAAGAGGAGACTTCTATAAAAAGATTTCAGCCAATCTTGGCTAACACAAATATATGGTTAGAAAGCAAAGGGATCAGCTTGAAAGAATTTCTTACAGGGTCACAGACTGAAGTTCAGGAGCAAACAGGTAAGAAAGTGGAAAACAGGACAAAGAACAAGAGTGACACTCCTTCCTCTTCCAAAACACATAAAACAAAAATCAAATGTGTCAAAGGGAGGGAAGAAGGAGGTTGCAAGGACCTCTAATGTTACTGAAACTGGTATTGAAGACACTAATGTTGAGCAAATGGAGGTTGAAAATGTTGAAGTTGAACAGCTACATGTTGATAAATCAAATAATCTTCAACAAACAAATGTGCCTGAAAAACCTGATGAAGAAGGCAAAAAAGAAAAAGGAGATACTGAGAATATAGGAGAGGAACCACTTGGTGATTTTCAGTTGTCCCCACAACAAGATCTACATCCAAAGTCTCAAGTTACTACGCCTCAGCTTCATGTTCCTTGTTCTAGTGTTTTTCCTACAATTTCAAATACTCCTATTTCTCCTATTTTGGTTGTTTCCTCTGATAATACCCCCCCTTCATTAAGAACAAGTTTTGGAACAGTGTTTGATTCATCTGGGTCCATTCCTAGTTTGTCTTCCCCGTCTTTTGATATCGGTGAACAAACTGTGTTAGTGTCATGTCCCTATATTAATAATTTATAATTGAATCCAATATGTATTATTCATTCAAATTAAAAATATGAATAATATTATAAATGGAATATATTTAATATATTTAAATAATATTTATTTAAAACAATTAACAAGATATATTATTATTATATTTATAAATAACACATATAAATAATATAATATAAATCATATATCAGTTAGTATAATGATATAATATAAATAAATTAGATATTATAAATATATCTAATAATATAAATACAAATATTATTATTATTATTTTATATTGTAATATAAATATAAATAATATAATATAAATCATATATCATTTATTATGATTTAAATGATATAATATAAATAATATAAAATTAATAAAATATCATTTATTATAATGATATAATATAAATACAAATAATATAAATAAACATCTTTTAACCTATCCTCTTATGATAAGGGAGTTACGTATGGTTAGAACTAGCTTTACCACAAAAGGGAATTACTATAAAGTAATAGAAATTATAAGAGGGTAAGTATGTCTTTTACCACCAAGCATAATAAGAGACGTGCCTCTTCGAACATATCCCTTGAAAGGGAAATAAATAAAGGTTGTGAGATAGAAGGAAAACATCATGGGAGGAAAATATAAAAGAAAAGACAACATATAGAGATATGTATATCAGCAGCAAATGGGAGGAATGATTCCAGTAAAAAATAAATAAATAAATAAAATATATATATAGATAGTAGATAAAGTATGTGATGTTCTGACATTGTTAAAAATTATATTCACGATAAAACTATAATAATAATGATACCATAATAACAATAATAAATAATATATATATATATAATAGTAATATTATAATGATAATGAATAAGTAATATATTATATAGTTATGTTAATAATAAAATAACAATAGAATTCAAGTGCTGGCAAGCAATCAAATATATATATATATATATATATATATATATATATATATATATATATATATATATATATATAATACTATTAATAACATATATAATAATATAATATAGAGATATTGTTAATATTATAACAAATACTATAATATATAAATATTAAAGAATAGGCATGGGGGCATTACAAATATATCTCATGTTGTATCATATATTACTGTATAACACCATTCATAATAATAATGGCAAATTGTATATTTTGGAAATGTCTGTGGAAACTGTATGTATTGCGTTTGTGATTCAACCAGGAAGGGAGAATGCATAAACCTTAGTCGATTGCCTATAAACCCCATATAGGTTCCGTCCCCATAGGCCCAAGACCAGGATTGGGCGTTATGCCCCTTAGGCCTGAGTCAAGGGATTGGTTCATGGAGGGATGGGGGTCCCACATTGTAACATGCCCCTTAGGCCCAAGACGAGGGATTCGGCAAAAGGACCAGCCCCCATAGGCCCGAGTCAAGGGATTGGGCAATAGGACTGTGGTAGGCCTTAGGTTACTAAGGGCTTATGTGTTTACCTCCCCTGGCATGATGAATGTTTTCTTTTACCTATGTGTTTCAAAATGCAAGTGTGTTTATGTTGGACTGATGAATACTAGATATTAAAACTAACATGTAGCAATATGGACTTGAATATGCATGATGCTACAGGTACTAATTCAAAAGAAAATGTGATCTATTCAACCCAAGGTTACCCCATTAAAAGAGAAGAAACCCTAAACCTAATTAACAAGTGAATTCTAGGGCAAGTCGGGTAGGGGACATTACAGTTAGAACATTTTCTAGATAGTTCTAAAAAGGTTGTTGATACTACTGTTGTTTTTACTCCTACCAGTCCCATTGTTACAATAACAGGAGTAAGCATAGATCCGGCAAAGCAAGTGATTGATTCTTCTCCTAATGTGGGTGCTTCTATACTTCCTCCTTGGTTGTCCCCATATACCCCGAAGAGGAAAAAGCAAGCAATTTCACCAGATGAAATTGATATAGAGAAGTTGTTGCCTTTGAAATCAAAAACTCTGAAGAAAAAGCCTAAGACTGTTTCTAGGCTTATCAATGAAAAAGGGATCAGATATGCAAAAATTGCCAAGCCACCAGAGAATGCTACTATTGACAATTTTGATATGAATGATTATGTTGTTTCAAGAGTTGAGCTAGGTAAGCTAACTCATGAAGGTATTAAGGCAGATTTTCAAACTACTGCCAACACCTTGCTTGAGAAATATGATAAGGTTAAGAAGGAGAAAGAGCAACATAAAGCTAAAGCAGAACAACTTCCCGCTGTTCTTCAAAAAATAGTAAAGTCATCTGAAATTGTGGAACCCATGGCAGTAACTGTAGAAGATCCTCTGATTCAGAAAGTGGAAAAAGCTCAGGCTAGAGGAAGAGTGGTAGGAGATATTGTGGAACGTTTATTCAACTACTTTGACTTATTCAAACAAAAGAGTCCTATTTGACTTGGGACTTCCTTTGTCTCACATGTAATTACATTTTGGAAAATTACACATGAGTATGTCCATAATAAAATTCAAATTACATATACAAGAATGAAAATGTCAAGATATTGCAAACATTTATTGTACCTATAATATAATGTTTCAGGTAAGAATCTGTATCAAAACATTATTAGACATAGCAATTACATATAAATAAAAACTTTAATGCATATAAGAACTTTACAGTATGAATCTTATAACATCAAAGACAAAACTTTGAAAGATTAACAACTGTTTGTTATAAACACATTTATTCACTTCCAAAGCTGCATTTCAAGCTCCTGATTCTCCATATTATCGCCACGAGAGTATATAATGATCGTACAAAAGATTACAACATTCCAGTCCAAAACATATCAAACATATGCTGTGTGAAGCAAGAAAGGATGAAGGATGGCCAGAGTACAAACAATACTGTCTGGCTAACTAAACATTATCTCTCTAATAATGCAAATATGTGGAAAAATTGCTAAGGTGTGTTTTCAGTTTCAGTTCTTGTTAACTCCAATCAAGTGGCCAAATTTTGATTTCAGGTTTTCCAATTTTTCAAATCTTCGGGATTGTTTTTAATACATGACTTTTCAAATACTTATTGTATATTTTTATCCATTTGGACTTAACGCTTTCTTATTGGGTTCTTCTGGTTCCTCATTTTTAAATATATATTTGGCTTTAGCTTTTCCCCTTTGCTTGCCAGACCCCTTTTTTGACTCCCGATTAGTTATTCTAAACTTTTAGTCCTACTGACTTACTTTTGTCATCCAAGGACACTGTTTCCTTCCTTTATTTGTTTCCTGAAAAGAGCATGGAACTGTATAGTTATTAAAAAAATTCATTCTTTCCTTCCTTCCTTTCTTTCCTGACAAGAGAATGGCATTGTATAGTTCTTAAAAAATATCATTCTTTCCTTCCTTTCTTTCTTTCCTGACAAGAGAATGGCATTGTATACATCTTGAAAAATCTGAAATTTAGAAACCCGGTTGTAAAATTATCCTTCTTTCCTGAAATTTAGGTACCCAGTTGCAAATTATCCTTTCTTTCCTCACCCATGCTTGGAAGAATTTATATATGATAAATTTCCGAAAGAAAGATATCTTCACAGAGCAGAGATGAAATTCAACATTCAACCAGAACAGAGTTATGAGCTTAATTTTCAAAAAGTCAGCTGCAGAATACAATAACATCATCTATACATCCTAGACCAAAGGATTATTTAAATTTTGAATTTGGTTATGGAACTCTTTGCATCTTTGTATGAGTGACACCATCCTTCAAATAATTAGGCCATTGTTTGATGTCCATCCATCTGTCTTGATACACTTTTTTATTTTTTATTTGGAGTATTACAAAGTAGAAGCCTCTGCACTTGCAAATGTGTGTCAATGAGTTCATTAAACACTAAATAGTAAAAAGAGTCCCCATCCCCAGGGCTGCAGGATGTGTCTCTCAGAAAAAATAAGGGCAGAATTTTTATTAGTTTGAGTTATAAACAGAGCTAAATCCAGAAAAAATCTGTGTCAAATATAGTGCACTGCAGAAATCTCAAATTTCAATTGTTTTAATTCAGTTGTTATGGGAGGCCACTTATCATGATGGTACTTCTATCAACTAGGACTATCATCCAGCGATGTATCCACAATTTCTAACTTTAGCCGGTGAAACCCAGTCTGCAATTTGATTGAAATAGTATTTCTAACAATCATGCAATGTAAGACGAAGAAGAAGAAGAATTTTAATTCCGTCCATTTGACTAAGACAGTCTGCGCCAGATGGGACCACAAAGCATCAACAACATTGTGATAAATGTTTCGAAGAATGAGTGGGTACATCAAGAATTGTTCAAGAGCAGCAGGCCTTAATTAGAGCAGTGCGGCTTCTTTCTTTACAAATTTTGTTCAAAAATTACCAAGCCTACACAAAATTTTCCTATTCAAATAAGGTGTGAAAACAATACATCCTTCAAAAGGACCTAACGTTGATTTCAACAAAAATCACCCTATATACGCTAAAATTCGCTTTTCAAAGAAGGCATACCATAAATATATCCCTCATAGTTATCAATGTGCTATCTGAAAGCTAATTTTGTTGAAAATTTACTCTGTTTACGCTAAATTTCCCGCTTCATAGATAACATGCCACTATTCCCTAAAAATGTAAATGTACTATACAGAAGCAAACAAGATAAAACCTAACATTCCGCAAAATCAACCTACGCAAATCTCTTAAGAAAACACAACAGAATAAATCAGAAAATTTTCACACAACAAGAGCGAAACTGTCGTCAAAATAAAAAAAAATTCAACCTACAAGCATGAAAAATTAACACCCTGACCAAGCCACGTTTTAGAGGGAAAAAAAGGGTATATTTAGGGTTTTTCTTTCATTTTCATGAGCTAAATACGTGTAAAATGAGTAAAAACATAGGAAAGAAAATTTGTAAATTTATTTGCTTACCAGGAGTCGCCATGTATGTGATTTGAATAACGCAGAAGATTGCTTCCGAGACAACTTTACTCAGATCGATCGATCAAAATTTTTTTGTTTCTATTATTTTCTTTGAATAAACTGAGCACTCAGCCTGTGCAGTTTGTGATTATGGACAATATGGGAAGGCAAATACTTGACAAGAAAAAGAAAGATTTGGCATCTATCATCCCCAAATTTGAAGTTCACGGTTCAATACTGAAAATGCTTGAGGGTAAAAGTGCATGCTGTATCCGACCTTTTATGCCGTATAAATAGCCGATAGGCTATTGATGTGGAGAAAGCTTTATCCGGCGAGTTTTTTTTCCGGGCACATTTCGATCACATCATTTGCAAAGAACATTAAGTAAGAAAAAATGAATGCCATGTACTTGTGTATTGCCAGTTTTTATTAAGTTTATATATTTTAACTTTGTTAAATATACATTTTCTGAGGCTCCGGGATTTCGATTAGCAGTGGCCATGCACTTGATTTGCTGTAAATTTTCACACCAAACTGATTCATCGTCCATTCTCAATTCCTTCCGTACACTCGCCGTCCATTATAATTTTTGTCCACAATATATGAGATCTCTGTGGTGAAGAGCGTTCAATGAAGAATAACTTGGATTTGCACGCAAAAATGTCTCCCTCTATTTTTGTATATATTGAATGCCCTAAATGAATCCGAATTGTGTATTGCCGCTGGTTTATATGACAGGGATGATTAATTTAGGTTTAAAACAGTAATCCACTTTGTGTACATTGTTTTTCTAAGGGCAAGGGAACGAGTTTCTTCTTTGTTTTTTTAATTATTATTAATAATTTGGATCAATTGAAAACAAAAATAATGTTTTTATAAAATTTGGATAATAATAAGATTATTTGAAGTAAATTTTAAGTACAGTTATTACAATATATAAATATCTTCTTGTTATTTTCATATAATTATTTTTATTTATCTATTATAATAAATCAGTCCAAAATTTTTAAGGTAAGTAGATTTTGAATATCTCCAAACATTTGTTTGGTAGATTTGAAATAACTGATTCAAGAGGGTTATTATAAGACAAAAAGAATGTGCTGCACCTTTAATAATATGATATTATTATGTGAAGTTATGTTTGAAATTACATGCTTGATCATAGCCCTAAGTCTATCACATAATGGAACACTTGCTACCACTATGTTTATGCAATTAAGGTTAGTTATGTAATCCCACGATGGCTAGGTGAAGGTAAAATTTGAAAACAATTATCAAAAGGAAGGTTATGTATGTAGCCACATTTTCTACTTAAACTAAAAAGCACTTTGAATACACAAATTTTGGTTCAATGTGACATACACACAATTCAGAATAAAGTGTCGGTTCTTATCTCTTCTTTTCCGGATTTAGCAACACTTTTTTCAACATTAATGACTCCCCTTGCTCAAGTTTCTCTATACATTTTTGTGAAGCCACTCTCTTCATCAACTTGTACTACATGGTTTATTGCTTCGTTAGCTCTTCCACTATTATGTTGTGTTTGAGGACGTTTGAATGCCCTATGACCAGCCTCTCCACATCGGTAACATGTACATGTATATCCTCTTCCTCTGCCTCTTCTATAATAACCTCTTCCTCTTGTACCCTAAGTATAAGTACTATTCTATGTTGTACTTGATTATCCTTCTTTTGTTTGTTGCCCTCTTCCACCACACGATTGTCCCCTACCTAATGAAAATCTTCCTCTTCCTCTAGAGTTGTTTTGTTGCTTTCGTGACAACTTATCATCTGCCTTCAATGCACATTGATAGGCTTCTTCTATGCTTTTTAAGTTCAACAAACTAGTATTAGAACGTGGTCTATT
Source organism: Cunninghamia lanceolata (assembly GCA_027924645.1). Lineage (NCBI taxonomy): Eukaryota > Viridiplantae > Streptophyta > Pinopsida > Cupressales > Cupressaceae > Cunninghamia > Cunninghamia lanceolata. Next base: position 7,948,270 of record BSBN01001203.1, read on the forward strand.
TATATAACTTGCTATCTTTTTTATGTCATCTTCTATGTGTCTAGTCCTTATGGTGAGTTTGTAGAACTCCTCGGTGTATTCCTTTACATATGCTTCCATTGTCTCAAGTTTTGTAACCTTTTGAATAAACTCAAGTGATAATCTGAAGGCAAGAACTTGGCTTTTAGTTTTGACGCCATCTTATTCCAACTTTAATCTTATCTTTCCCTTTTCTTTGCCTTTTAGTCTATACGTAGTCCCACCATAAGGCTACAAGGCCTTTTAACCTTGTGCAGGAAAATTTTACCTTTTTGGATTCTTCTGTAGATTCATAACCAAAGTATCTTTCCATCACTGCAATCCAATCTATCAGTTCTTCACCATTCAAGCTTCCATTGTAATAAGGTGTATCTAACTTAGGTGTACTCTCAATCTTTGTCATGGCTCTGAGAAATCTAATCTAGGTAGCATCCACCGCTTCTTCTTCATATCCTTGAGCTTCTTGAGTCACCTCTTCCTCTTCATCACTCACATCTTCAAGATGAACTGCCCTCCTTTGGGCTATCTCTATTACAGCCAATCTTGTTAGGATCTCCCTCACTCCTTGAGATAAATTCGTAGTTCTAAGTGCTCCAACTCTCCCACGTAGTCTACGAGTGCCCCACCTAAAGTCAATTTGTATCCAATGTTTTCCCAAACACTAATAGAGTTTTTCAACCCAAAGAAATAGCCTTGCTCTGATACCAATTGATGCAATCAAGGATCATGAACCCATTGAAGGGTTGATGATCCAAGCAACATAACAGGGCATAACAAAATATTTGACAAATAGGCAGAAAGAAAGAACATCAATTTTATTCTATAATAAATATAAGCAACCTGAACAATTCAATACCTTCTCAGCCTCCTGATATTACATGAAACAACAATGTTTAATAACAAAAACACAACAAAAATCCACACCTACAAAATAATATTAAATTTATGACTTATATTGGAATTTAAGAATTCCCAAAACAAAAATAACTCCAAGACTAAAACAATCACAACTTGCCACTAGTTTTTACACCACATGACAATTCTATAAACAAAAACTAGAGATTGTCACTACATTGACTCTTCCAACGATCACCAACACCAGAAACCTTCCCTTCCCTTTCTACTATGCTCAAATGTCTCTGCCTCCCATCTTTTTAGAATGATCCCCAATCACCAATTTTTGCCAATAGAAAAAAACACCCAAGTCGCAAGACTAGCCTCCACATAAGCAAAAATAAGGTAGCTGCCAATCGAGAAATTAAACACATAGCAATATGCCTATCTTTTTGGAATCACCAGCATTAATTCACCATTCAATATAATAAAATTTGGACGTCCAACAGAACTAAGACAAATAAGCTTAGAATTGAACGAACCAAGTTTGCTCCTACATCAATAATGGTTCACAAGAACCCGTCTCTCATGAGCATTAATGGTCCATTTATCACTCATTGCATCTAGATGATGCCCACAAGGGTGAAGCATCGTGACTTCACAAGAGATCACCCATCTCAATACTATTGTAATTCAAACACGCTTAGCCATAAAGTTTCTCCCAAGATTAGGCTCACTTACCTTGCTACTACATTTGCAAAGCCTTCAACAAGTGTTGTGCCTTGTGAACCATTCATTACAAATGCAATGAGTGCTACTCCATTTAAAACCTTCAACAAGTGTTGTGCATTATAAGTCATTCACTATAGATGCAATGAATGTTAAGTGGACTGTTCATGTTTATGAGAGATGGGTTCCTGTAAACCACTAGTTGTGAAATATGAGTCGGTGAACATTGACTCAAAAACTATGCAATTGAATCTTGAAAAAACACCACCTACTTGAAAAAGATTAGTCTATGTTTTTTCTTCTTGGTATTACATGTAATGTAATGAATAATATCTTGGATTGAGATAGCTTATTTATATACCTCTAGTTAATAACACAAAATTCTCAAGAAAGCATTACCATCATTTCTTGTATTCAACTTAAATCATAATTGATCAATGAAACGAAGTTGTAAAGCCATGCCTTCACTTTCTTTGGTTTAATCTCCATAAAATGTAGTTTCAATACTAAAACATTTAGACTTGTTTGCTAAGACAATGTTTATTCACGAGTCAAGAATACACTAGCATACCCTACCCCAAAACACGAGAAAGTCAGGAGATTATTAGTGTGCTCTCTTTAATTGGATATCATCTTAATAATCTATCAAGAAAACCAAATTTGCCGCTTGATGAAAATTCCAACTGAAGACAATTCCCATGTATATTAACTTTTAAAGACTAATCCCCTGTATATTAACTTAAAGTTAGATAAACTCTTTAAAAAACAAAAATTTTAAAATTCTTTGTTCTTTCATAATTTTAAATCTTGTGCATATTCCTATATGTATTCTATAGAATAGGGGCATTCACCATCATGTACATTATAAATTTTACCTAGCTTCAAATAAATCGGTCATAATTTAAATCATGCTCCGTAGTTGAGCATCAAAGGTACAAATTAGAGAAACCAAATCACAACGTAAAAAACATTAAGATTAATCCTAGATTTGTGCTCCAGCATAGTCAAATTTTCAGTAGTGTTATTAATTTATTTGCTTAAAATCTTTGTTCCATTGGATATTAATTGCATCTCAAGCAATAAAAATGGTTGGACAAATCTATTATTTGACAAGGATTTACTGGATAACCTGAAGAGTTTTTGTCCAACATCGCTAATAAATCCCATGGGTCTTCAGCATAATACAAATTGGCAAAGAAAAATATCTATAAAGCATTTGCTGCTTGAAACAATTTTAGAGTTTAAAATGTCTTTTTAAGAATTGCAAGAAAAATAATTTAAGAGAACCGTACACGGGATGAAAAAATTGCTTCCCATAAGTCAGACACAACATGAATTTGGTTGCAAACCAGCCATGAGTACACATATACAAGAATAAATATTTCTATGATTTACAATTTTGTGTCCGACTTAATGGATGATAACTATTTTCACTTCCCACCTTGAATCAATTGGCATGAAATATTACAGCCCTCCAATCTTGCCATCTGATACACAAATATAAATAGTTACAAACTTAAATGATATTGCCCATTGTAATGAAATCCATCAACATTTTCTACTGTGTTATGAATTTCGAATGGATGTAGTCCAGAGTAAATCCACATCAGAGCATACTGTGACCTTCTCGCCTCTTAATATGTTTGATGTGCTGATTAGCGAACCAAATTTCATTGGAGTCTTATCTGTAAAATTACGGCAACCACAAATGAAATTTTGGAATACAAGTTTCAAAACAAGATACTTTCCTCCCTCTATGATGCTCTAAATTGCAACAAATTCAAATAATTTACCTCAAAGTTAAGACAAAAGCAATACATTTTGTGCCAAGGATTTTCACTATTTTACTATGCTGTTCACTAAGATAAAAGAGACATCCTTATTGAGAGACACAAAATTGATGCCTGATCAACCAAACGTTCTAGTTATACTTACTTAGATCCCATTTCAGGCCACTTGTCGTCGTACTTTGAGATGGTCCTCCAACAGGAATTAGACCACAATGCGGTCCTTCCACTGAATGATCTACTAAAATTTCATGTTGATGCGTTTTTGGTAGAAGAAAAAGAAGACTGTCATTGCTCAAGAGAACAATTCGCATTTCTGAAAATCTATAAAGAACATTTATATTTCCTAATTCGTGGTCAAATCGTCCTCCAAGTGCTCCAACCACAATAAGAACCAACTGGAAGAAGGATGCACACTTTCAGATAGGATGATAAATTCATAGCAAGTAAAATAAATAATAAAAGATGACAGTCACGAACAAGAAGATTCCAATTTAAGGTAAACCATATGGTAGTCGTAGAATGTCTAGAAAAGTAAATAACATAGTAAGATCATCAGCTTTATGATTCTTCCAAGCAGGCCAAAACTCAAAAATTGCAACTAACTCCTTTATAGAACTTCACTGCATACATAATCAAGAATACTATAGGACAAAACTATAACGATGTTTCAACGACAGTCCTTTCTATGATCAACTCTTAATGAAATGAAAATCCATGTATAAAACAAATAATATATCATAAAACATTTCAATCTACTGTGCTGAACAAGCTGGACGAAAGTTGAAACATTATTTCGAGTTACTACTGATCAACTCTTAATGAAATGAAAGAGCATGTATAAAACAGAGAATATATCAGAAAAACATTTCAATCTACTGTGCTGAACAAGTTGGACGAAAGTTGAAACATTATTTTGAGCTACATACTTTAGACTTGTCCAAATCCGGGGTGCAATCTCTGACAAAGGCCACACATTTGTGGAGATCTGTCGTATCCTGATCATAAGATTCATCCAAGATAGTTGATCCCTGAAAGATTCAAAATTAATGATTTAATGTATGATAATGAAATATAAATGGCACAAGCTACATTATGAAGCTTGAGAGTGTATATTTCATATTTGTATCTATGATATCCTAATAATATGCTAATCAACATATCTAAACCCTGCCAGATACATTTAATCAATGTAGACTACTAAACAACAAATGAAATTCACATTATTAGTACGACTGTATCCCGGGTAGATTCCTCTCAGGCCTACAACCTGGACTGGTGGTTCCCTCCATAAACAGCTCATTGAAAATATCTTCAGAACATTCAAGTGGAGAAAAATTATGTCTTATATGGCTCATCCTCGGCCAATTGACCTTGTGACAAACAGGAGAGGCTAATCCAAAATTTTAAATAATAGATTGCTCTACTTACTCTACATTCATAGTGTGAATTGTACACAGCAGTGTGACTGTTATTTAAAATGATGGATCATAGTGTGTTGATTGAAAACTACATAAGGAGCAAGAAAGTTCAAATCAAAAACGAAATCAAACTAATTGCAAATTGACCTTTTCAAAACAGGATTCCTTGAGAAAGAATGCTAACCATTCTTCCTTACCAAGTATGAATCTCATAAAGTTCGTCGAGAAATCACATATCAAAAAGAAAATTAATTACTTATCACAGAGAATTGTTCTCAAATAAAAAGCTCGTACCACTCAAGAAAATAAGTACTATCATTCCAATTCCATTATTCCTTTCTTTGATGAGTTACTGCTCAAGTTTCAGTGAAGTATTTTAATATTGTACATATTCAATTAGCAATGCATGTGGTAAAACATATCAAGATACATATCCTTTTAGAACATCTCTTTTATCCAGCTGTACACTTTAACTTCAAAGGATTATTTCTATGTGAAAGTAAATATTTCTCATAATTCTCCCGAGGCATCGCACTCAAGCTCAAAAGGCTTAGTGAAATCCAGTACAGCCAACACCGGGCAAGAACTCATCACCTGCTTGAACTTGTCAAAACACTATTGTGCCTCATTGGACCAAACTAACACTCCCTTCTTCGTCAAATTTGTAAGTGGAGCAGCACTCTGTGAAAATCCCTCGACAAAGCGGCAGTAGAAACCACAAAGGCCAAAGAATCCCTTAAGCTGCGAGAGATTCATAGGTGGTGGCCAATCAACAATAGCCCAAATCTTATCTGGATCCACTCTAACTCCCTCTGCACTGATGATGTGGCCCAGATAAAGCAATTTTGTCATGCCAAATTCACATTTCGACTCTTTGGCATACAGTGATTCCCTCTCCAAAATACTCAATACCTCCTCAATGTGTTGGAGGTGCTCCTCCCAAGTCCTGCTAAATATCAAGATATCATCAAAAAATATGAGGATGAATTTCCTCAACTGTTCTCGAAAAACCCTATTCATACAGGACTGAAAAGTAGCTGGAGCATTGGTAAAACCGAAAGGCATAACCAGGAACTCGAAATGCCCATAATGGCAACGGAAAGCAATCTTCTCCACATCCTCCTCTCTGACCTGAATCTGATGATAGCCAGATCTCAAATCAATTTTGGAGAAGTAGCATGCTCTATGCAACTCATCAATGAGCTCGTCAATGCATGGTATGGGGTACTTGTTCTTGATGGCCTTTTTATTCAGGACCCTGTAGTCAATACACATTCTCAACGTCCCATCCTTATTCTTGACTAAGACAACTGCAAAAGCAAAGGGGCTCTTACTAGGTCTGATATGCCCCATGTCGAGAAGCTTCTTGATAATCTTCTCTATTTCATCCTTCAGCCTCTTAGGATGTCTATAGGGAGTAATGATTATTGTGGCTTGGCTCCCTCCAACTCAATCATGTGCTCAATGCCTCTATCACGAGGCCTCCTAGTGGTATGCTACTGAAGACCTTACTATGTTTGGTTATCAGTTTCTGTATATTAGGGTGGTAACTCTGTTTCGATTGCTCTGTAACTGTAGGCATAATAACACACTCGGTTGCCCACGCTACCTGATCATGTCTGAGTAACCGCTCCATTCTCCTAAGAGATACCACTCGAAGACCACCATCTGACATTCCCCTGAGTACATGTTTCTTTCCATCCACCTCAAACTTCATCTCCATGGTACTTAAGTTGAGGTAAAACTCTCCAATTGTATGAAGCCACTTCATGCCAAGGACCACATCCATATCTCCCATGCTCACCACATAATACTCAGCCTAGAACTCATAATCAATAACTTGATAGTTAAGTTGGAAATTCGCCTTTTGCAAGTTATAACAAACCCATCTTCTACCCTGACCTTGGATCCCTCAAACTCCTATCTTGAGTCCTCTCCTTGCTACCAGACCCTCATCGATGAAGTTATGTGTAGCCCCTGTATCAAGAAGTGTAGTCACTCTCTACCCTTCCAAGACTCCTCGAATCCTAAAAGAACCCTCTTTCTGAATGGCAAAAAGGTGGGCTATAGGTCTATCATCATCCTGCTACTTTTCTGACTCATCTGAAGAGCTCTCTCCCATTGAACTTTCGAAATCCGTGTGCTGATCTACCTCTTCATCTACAGATTCTTCAGCTGAAAAGTATTCTATCTGCTTAGCTTTAGCCTGAGTGGCACACTTGTGCATTGGATCCCAAGGTTCTCTGCAATGAAAGCATAATTTCTTCCTCCTAAGTTCATTGAGTTTATCATTATCCAACTTAGAGGATACCTTCTTAGGCTGATTTGAGTCCCTATGGAAACTCTTCTTATCCTTATCCCTCCTATGCAAGAACCTTTTTGACTGAAATTTGATTTTATAAGATGAGAATCCCATATCCTTTGCCTTTTTAATTGCCTCCTGAAGTGTGGGTGGATTAAATCCCTTAATCCATCCTCTTGAAGGTTCGGATAGACCATCTATGAACAGCACAATAAGTCACCTCTCTGAAATGTCAATGACTGTAATTGACAATCTCTGAAAATCAGCAATATAAGCATCAACTGCTCCAAACTGCTTGAGTTGTGCTAACTCCTTGAAATGTAATTCGGGATCCCCTTTGTCAAACCTGTCGATCAATCTCTCCGTGAACTTAGCGTAGGACACAATCTGATCATGGCCTAATATGACTAGTCCATGGTACCACCATTCATGTGCACTCTCATCCAAGTGTAAAGTTGTGCTAACTCCTTGAAATGTAATTTGGGATCCCCTTTGTCAAACCTGTCGATCAATCTCTCCGTGAACTTAGCGTAGGACACAATCTGATCATGGCCTAATATGACTAGTCCATGGTACCACCATTCATGTGCACTCTCATCCAAGTGTAAAGTAGCATACTCAATGGCATCCCTCTCAGTCATAGAATTGAGCCGCAAATAATTATCTAGCTTCTGAACCCATGCTCTGGCTGAAGTTTTACCTGAATCGTCGAAGTAAGGAATGGTCATCTTACCCTTTTTCTTTTGTAGGTCCTGGTTCTGATGTCTCAATCTTCCTTCTCCATGAGGTCTACTCCTTTCCCTGAAAGTCAAGTAGGTTCGAAAAGGCATATCTTCTTGGAACCTTGCATCCATAGCTCTCCAATCTCTCCAATACCGAGCATGACGAACCTGTTTAGTAGGTTCATTCACTTCCTCTGGTAGATTGTTTTCCTGAATAAATTGAGGCATTAGAGGCCTCATGCTAGCTGATCCAGCATAAGTACGCTGAGGGGTAACTTGGTTGTTAACTGAGTGATCTACATTATTGCCATTATTTGCATTGTTTCTATCATTATTACCATTGTTTCCTTTGTCATTCTAATCAGCTCCACTATTATTATTATCACTGTTGTTTGGAATCAATCTGACGAGAATTTGTGTAAGTTCAGTCTAAGATCGGTCCATTCTATCTAACATGTCTCGCTGCCCTCTAGCCAAATCATTCACTGCATGCAGCAAACTCGTCATATCAGCTCTCCCTTCATCATGGTGATCCCTGCTAGACCTGCCTTCTCGATCACCCATAGTTTCCGCAACTATTTCTTCTTCTATGTAGGGTTCTAATTGTTGTTCCTCAAACTCTGAAGGCCACTCTTCGCACTATTTCTGTTCAGCTTCTTTCTTCCTTAGTCTTTCAAGGTATCTCTTCTCCCCATCACTTCCTCTCATAGAAATTCACATGCAACACTTGCTCATCCCATGAAACTGACATGCAATCATGTGGGTGCTCTCCAAACTGACATGCAGTTGCAAAATAACTGAAATGCAACTCTGTTCAAAGTAGCAATCCATCAGGCTGGCAGGAAAACCAACTCTAATACCACTGTAATAACCCACCCTTATTTTTTTCTGTGGTTTAGCTGAACCTGGTGTGTTTTGTGTTTTGAACATAACATATGTTTTTTGCATACAATAGCATTCACTTGAAATAGAACTTGAAAGATACCCAAATGCTTATTTATGCTGAAAATGCATAATACACTAAAAAATGAACAATACCCATATTAAAAAATAGCAATAACATCAAAATGCCAACATACCCATTTGCTGGTTTGGTATTATAATTCTGATTTTTGAAGTAATACAGCAAACAGAAAACCCTAGATGATTGCCAAAAGGTCCAAACCCACATTTCTTCAACTCCCAAGTACCAACAGAATCTTTTAGAGTGCAAATGCCACCAAAAAGTGAAGATGGGAGTACAATAACATGGGCGCTTGGGTCTAGAAAGGCCACATCCTTTTGCGGGGTTGGTATGGCCAGATTAGGGGGTGAATGCAGCAGCAAACCACTTCAAAAAACCTGCAAATCCCTTGCCAATCTCCAACATACATCTGCCACTAAACCCATTCAGTTTCAACGCCAACTATAAGGCTTTTTCCAGCCAAAAATAAGCTTTAAATCCACCTCAAATGATACAGCCTGTATTGGAAAGGTACAGCCCCAGCAGCAGCTCTTTTACACAGCAAAATACTTACAAAAACTGCCTTATTTCATAGGAAAATCTCTGCTCATTCTTCTATCAAAATATCTGCAAATAAACCCTATTTAAACTGTAGAAATCAAATCAATACATTCCCAACATAGCCCCTGTGTGAGACTATCAGCAAACAACCTTGGGATGTCTTCCAATCCTGCAGTTGTTGATCCTCATGAGGAATTTCGTCCTCACAAAGCCAAAGGAGAACCAAAGTTCTACCATCATTCAACTGTAAAAGAGAAATATTTTTCAAGCATGAAGAAAGAAATGAACGCTCAACTCTTCTTTTTATTCTCCTCCAAAAACCCACGCTCAAATTGGGAGTTGAAATTAATATTTTATTCTTTTAACTTTACCCCCATAACTTCATAAAGTGGGCGCCCAAAGTGAGATAAATATGTGACCTTATTTTTATAAAATATTTCCACCCATTTCATAAAGTCACTTTATAAATATTTCGTTAAGTTAAATTTAATTTAACTTAGGAAAAATAGTGCACCATTAAAATAATGATTCAAATGACCTCCAAATATGGATTTCGTAGCACTGCCACACTGGCCAAATGAAAATGAGTGAGGTCCAATAAAGTCGCACCGACTCGCACCAAGTCCCGGGGGACCCTGCTAAAAATAGTAAATTCGGCCACATGGCCCAAAAACACTCTAGAAAGAGTTAAGGGTGATATCCCGCCAAGAAGAACTCAATTCAAATCCCCCAAAGTGTCGACTGAACCTCGAGAAGTGCAACCCAACATGGGTTCCCTAACCATCCATGTTAGTCTACAGGAACCCGATGATAGACTAACCCTAAGCACTGAACTACTTAGGAAGGGGACATTACACTAATGGAAATGAAGTTGGTGGGAATCTCAAAATAGTAATACGTTAAGGTAGTGAACTCTTAGCGGATCAATAATGTTTTAATTACTGACTTGAGTGAAATGTGTGCAAGCAATTATCTCTCACCCTGTATTGCTTTCTGGTTTAAGTGTCAAGCGGGATGGTCTATAACATCTACCAAAGCAGGGTTAAATTTCTCCCACCTATCCACACACTGGCCAACAACAACCAATTCCACTCACAAAACACCCCTACACAAATATTCCAGCTATTATAATATGAAAAGCCTATTAGACACCAAGAAGAAACAAAACAACACTATTCATAGACTACTCCAAAACCCCTCCATATATCAAGTAAAGATTATGAAAAAACAACAAATACAAAAGAGGAGAGGAACCAAATTTGATCTCACTCTTAGCAAATTTTGCCTTTGTTTCTAGCACTTCAAGTTTGAAGCTAAAATTGATTCTTTTTCAGGTTCAAATTAAACAACAATTCTTTTATCAAACAATACATTCTTGCTAATTAGTGAATTAAAAGATTCCTCTATTCACTATATGCAAAAAGTACAGGTGACCTAAGCATAGAAACATTACCAATTTATATTTGCTTTTAAGGAATCTGTCATGTCCCTATACTAATGATTTATAATTGAACCAATTATGCATTATTCATTCAAATTGAATGACATTAAAATATTGCAAATCGATTAAATAATATAGATTAAATTAAATATTATATAAATCCTTAAAAGCAATATTATAAATTAATACAAATATAATATATAATATATTATTAAATATAAATAACAATCATAATTATTAATATAAGTATAAATATTAATAATTTAAATATTATTATAATATATATTATTATATTATATAAATATTATAAATTAATTAATATAAATTAAATAATATATATATATTATTATAATGGGAATATATTTAATTAATATTATCAAATAAATATATAATAAACATTGTAAGAGGGGCCGATCCATGCATGATCGACCCTCTCCTAAAGTAGCGCCTAAGCAATAGGCTGCGAACTAATAGCCCATATTATATGGGCCAATATTATTAAGGTAGTCACCGATAAAAACAGCGAATCATTCAAGGAAAAGTTATGACTGTTGGAAGGGGTATACCCCTTACCAATAGTCATACGGTTTAAAAGATATTAAAGGGTTTTTAAGAAATCGATGGGAGGAATTGGAATAGGAATCATCATCTCATTCGAAGTGAGATCAAAATAAGAGTATAACCAAATCTCAAGCAGATGGAATAAACAGTCCAAGCAATATTTCTGAGTCTAACATATATTATGAATACAATTCAAATTCTATCAAGGAAGCAAACATTCAATTATCAATCAATCACAACACAAAATACAATCTAAGTGATATCAAATCATCTAAGAGACGGCAATAAAAATTGAATACAATTCTGATATATAAATATAACAGCAAGAAGAAAATAGATAAATATGATATACAGTTTGGAAATGGAAATATATTCATAGCAGATTTAAATCTGCAATATATAAGGATCCATCCATAAGAGGTGGAAATACTCTAAAACTGATATAGTTCCTAAAAGGAAAAACATTGCAAGAGAATTCTGATTTGATAACCGCCTTGTGAGAAATCAAGGCAATCATCATCATTTGTGATGCATAGGATCACTTGTACATTCTTAAGGAGAGCAAATCTACGAATCGGTATGATATTTCTAACTCTTATATATATAACGATACTTAGTCTTGCCCATGATATACGAGGGGCGTTGCGTGTCTTGCCCCATCATTAATCTTTGTCTATTGCCCCTATGAGAGGGTTTGTGTCGTTAGGGAAGGGCGGTTTATTATTTTATTATTATTAATAAGTCTTACACGGTAGGTGACTCCCAAGTGGTGAAGTATTGTCAGGTGTGCAATGAAACCCTTGGGCCTATGGCAGTGGAGATTAATTTGTTATTAATGTCTTACACAATAGGTGACTCTCAAGTGGTGAAGTATTGCCAGGTGTGCAATGAAACCCTTGGCCTATGGCAGTGGAGCATTGTTATCTAGCGCCTTAACGAGTATATTCCCTGCCTCCGCTAGGGCTGAAAATTAGGTTAGATTAACAACCGGGCATGACGATTGCCATTCCCAAAGTATATCAAGAGGCAAAAGACGTATCAAGTATAAGTATATTAAAGTATGACGTAATACATTTGAATATATGTACTTGTTCATTATTATTGGTTCGTGCAAATAACATTATATTCTCGTTCTTTGTTATTGATTATGATTATGATGTATTGATTTCATTACTAAATTGATCTTTAATAGTGCTAATGTCTTTTTCTAGTACTATTCTTGTGTGCAGGTTAAGAGATCAAGGATATCCTAAAAGGGGACATTACAGAATCACTGATCTCTGGTGCCACGAGAGTTTCTGAGAAATGGGGTGTGATCCCTCCTTGGATTCCCAATCCGGGTCACCTGTCCCAAGCCACTTGCCCATCAATATTATCAAGGCTTGTATTGACTCCTTCAAAGTGATTCATGAAAATACTTTCTATTCTGCACTCTAATTGGCTTTCTCTTTTTTACCAACATCAAAGGCAAAGGAGTTTCTTCCACATGGCCATTTGTAATATTTCTGATATCTGTACTTAACATTTGTTAGAGTTTTACTGGTGTTGCTCTAAAGGTGCTCTTCCTTCAGCAGTGCAGCAGTAAACTACAGTTTCGCCTCACCAGAGAACCATACCCAGCAGCAGCCTTGGACTGTGTGCAGGTGTGTTGAAGGCACAGTCAAGAGCAGCATCAGCATGGTGCAGCAGTGAAGGCAGAGTTCACCTTAATTTCTGTGCAGCTGAGAGATCAGCATGGAGAGGATGCAGTTATGTAGGAGAAAAAGTTAAAAATGCTCAGTTATGTAGGGAGTTGTCCTCTTCGAGATTAGCACCCGATTAACTACTTGAGATTTGAGTAATTTGTGGATGTAATACCATGATAGGAAATACAGACAGGCTATATAGAACAGTCCTTTACAAGACTATATTGCATTTTTTGGTTTTTGGAGATGTGGTAGCACATTGAGAAGATTATTATGTAGTTTTGTAACAAGAGATTGGATTGTGGACGTCAAGAAAGCGATTCTAAAAAGCTTATTTTCTCAGGTGGAATGCATATTATTTAATCAAGAAATTTTTAGCTGGAGTATGTGGGAGGCTGGGAAATTGAGAATAGATTATTAAAAAGAGGTACTGCAGTTTATATACAGAAAAGAGAAATTTTGAATATTCATCAAATTCATTGTGATTCAGCCATCTTATTGGCATCCTGGCCGTAGGTTATTGGGACCGGAAGCCTGATCTGCTGAGATTGATAAATCATTACTAGTAAGGAAGTTCATAAAATAATTTACAGTTTCTGATTTAAACCAATGTAGATCATTGACATAAAGTATCAAAAGATTTCACAATTTGTGACTGAGTACTTGCTGTTATAGAGGCTCAGCCAAAAGATAACAAAGTTTTTCCATTTCATTTAATTACAAGTACTTAGTATTAAAAATTGACTGCTCATGTCTGCTAATTTCTCACAGAAATTTTGAAAACCCTTGCACACCAAACTTAGTTCACAAAAATGAAGCCTACCCTTAGATGGAAGACAAACACTGAATGTTGGCCCTAATTAGGAGATATTTTGCAATAACAGGTTTGACTCTCTTCAAAAATGCAGTGTTGTTTGCACATTATTAAACACAATAATTAGTCATACATGGTAAGAAAGGAAAATAATAAAATACTAATAAAGCAATAAATGAAATACTATGCACACGACATAAAAGAGACACAAAGTTTGTATTATGGGAAAATTCCTCCAATTGAGATAAGAAATCTATGTCTTCCATCTGGTCAAAGATGGTGGCTCAACTAACTTTATCATGGTCACACCTTACATAATATCTCATAGGCTCCCACCTAGGTTACCAGGTTCTGTATGTACCTAAACAAAATAAATAGTCATACATAGCAAGAAAATGAAATAAAGAAATAAATGAAACAACCCGGGAGTACCCGGGCAGGACCCACAATCACGGGACGTATTTGGGTATACCCTCGTTTAACAATTGGGAACCTCCCTAGGTATATTGAACAAACCAGAACAAGCAAAACCAGGAGTATCTGAGCAGGACCCACAGTCCAGAGACATTGATGCAGGAGCATCCAGGTTAATATGCAATCCAGCACCACCAAAAACATTCATGAAGTTTTTTTTTCAGTCTATGTCAAGTTTTGTCTGTGTTTTGTTGTTTGTAGTTCAAGTCATTTGCTTTCTTTGAATGAGATTCAAGAAGAATTTCAAACTTACTCTTGTTTCAGTCCTCCGTAGCAGTGTTTTGGGAGTTATCTTCATGCTGTTTCAGACTTATTTTCAGCTTCTAAAAAGTCTATCCTTCAGTTAAATGAGCTGCTACAAAATGGCAACAAAAGCTGTAAGAGTGGACAGGCAAGGTTTATATGAGTGCTACAGGAAACATTCAGCATTACATATGTTTCAAAATCAACTTCACATGGCTTAAGAATCTTCTTGTTGCAGTTTTGGACCTTAATCAAGTTATAGTAGCGATACCTTTGTTGTTTATAGTTGCTGAAACAAGGTGTGATAGGTGTTGTTTATACTCTAGATTGAATATTAGATGTTTTAAAATGTTGCATCATGGTCAATCTATATGGATATGGTGTCTAATCTCAAATGAACGCTCAGCAAATGCCGATTTGTTCACAATTATGTTTGTTGTCAGCACTATACTCTTTGCTCCTAGTGTGAATGGATTGACCTGTTTCACCAATGTAAAGGGTGCCACTAGAGCACTCAATTTTATATACTCAAGAGTCAAATAGAGGTTCTCTATTATATTTTGCAAGAAGGGTCATATTCTTAATTTTCTTGTGAAGTTGGAAAGAGGTCTTAAAGCCTTTCTTCTTTAAAATTTTTGAGACTTGCTAGAGATATCTTTAAGGAAGAAAGGCCACACAGGTATCGGTGGAGTCATCAATCTTCTCATAAACCTCCTGGTACTTGTTGGCTTGGCTGAAAGCCCTGGAGATTTATTTGTTCCTATACCCATTTAAATTGAAAACATTGGTTAAGTGTGAGATTTCTTGGTCAATATGATCTTCATCACAAACCCATAAGGTTCTCGTAGCAAGAGTTTTTACGATACTTTCATTTTGGGCTATGGAGCATGAAAGTAGAGGTCAATGTCAGTGGCTTTTCTATACACCTTATGGGCTATGGAACCATCAAGTTTCTTAAGGAAGAGAATGTCTAGGAAAGGAACTTGTTATGTTCCAACTCCTTGGTAAGCTCGATACTATCCACAACACTGTTTAAATGCGAGGGTTTTGCCAAGACAATGTTAATAGCATAGATTCGTGTCATCAATGTAACATTTCCACCATCTTGGCTATAGAGGAAAAGGTATTGAGGGGTTTTTCTTCAAGATGCTCCATGACTAGAGATAAGGGGGGGCTCCATAGCCACTCATTTGATCGATGGTGATGAGGTGGAGCATGAAAGTCAATGTCAATGGCTTTTCTATACACTTTATGGACTATGGAACCATCAAATTTCTTATGGAGGAGAATGTCTAGGAAAGGAAGTTGTTTGGTATGTTCCAACTCCTTGGTAAACTCAATACCATCCACAACATTGTTTAAATGGGAGGGAAACCCTCAAGTTTGCCAAGACCATGTTAATAGCATAGATTTGTGTCATCAACATAACATTTCCAATTTTCCGCCATCTTGGCTTCAAAGGAAAAGGTATTGAGGGCTTTTTCTTCAAGATGCTCCATGAAGCTACTAGAGGTAGAGGGGGTTTAATAGCCACTCCATCTGATTTCTCTCATCCAGATGATGAATCGCGATCCAAAACTTTGATGAAATAAAAATATGAAGTTTTTTTTTCATAAGCTCTCCATTTCAATTATCAATTAGCTCTGTTCTGTATTTAATTTTGCATATTTTGTGCAAATTATGGCTATTTTTTATTATATTTCTTGGACAACCTTACCCAGCCAACCAAATCAAAGTAAAACAAAATCAATAATCGCCTGTACCTGAACCAGCAACTTAGGCGCCACCAGATGCTGCCAAAGACCTACACACACTATGAACTTGCAACTATGCTCCATAGGATTATGTTTAAAAATTGTAGGACAAGAGTCCCTTTTATGGATTTTCATGAAGATAGCTATGCCTGATACAATAATACAGATCATTAGATCTTACAAATTTGAAATTTGACCCTTGGATCTTGCACGTAGACTTTTAAATAATCCCAATGTGCATTACACATGAGTGGATCCAAGAATCTGTAGGGGATAAACCCCACAGAACATTATCTTTCAACTGCCTCTGTTTCTCTTTGCTTAAGGGCCAAGGACTTAACTTCTATATATTGAAAATCTGTTGCTATCCCTAAACAAAGGAAAAAATCAGAATCTTCCTTTTCCCATGTGCTGCATAGTTTTTGATGAATGATTAATCCTTCTGTAGTTTTGAATTTATCATGCACTTGTGAAATTTAGAAAGCAGCACATTTCAGTTCTTTCTTTTGATACTTCTTTGATTTTCTTTCTTCTGTTGTTTACTTGCAGTACTTAAATCAATATTTTAGTCTAAAATCTTGGGATAGAATACATCAAGTAAAGAAAAACAGCCAATTATCTAAAAACACAAAAGATGCATCATATTGCATATTCAGGTCTTTTTCTACAAAGATAACAGACCAACCTTCCCCTATCTTGTATCCCACTCAATAATATAACCCGACAAACAGCAATATTTTTTCCCTTTTAGAAAGCACATACTAGTTGTTAAAGTCATATCTGCAATCCTGATAATACAAACTCAAACCAATTAGCCTTTTGTGGGCTTACATATTCAGAATCTGGTTTTAAAGCATGATTTCAAATGGTACTAATAACTGAGTTGATCTCACAAGGAATTTCAAATTCATAACTACTGCTAATTATCCTCAAGATTATCATGTCCAAAGATTTCATTCATAGAAAGAAACCTACCATAGTTTCATAGAACACTCGAACCTCAGGCCGAATTGAATCCAAATCTCCCTTTATTGCATCTGGTTTGTACCTGATAACAAGAAAGATACCGTAATCATTAGATCACAGAAGCAACTTTAAAAAATATCTGAGACTTGTTAACAAACTCATTAACACAAAAAGGGATTTTTAAAAAATGGCCTTCATCCATTTTTACATGGCTCCTAGATTTTTGAGTAGGCATTGTATTTCTAACTTCAAAAGAAGACAACAAAATGCATTGAAGACATGCATATATATTGCAGTGATGGTATTAAAGGTGCAGCTAAAGAGGAGAAATTCACATACTTGAATACAAAAAATATGCATCAAATAGGTTACAGAAATTTGATCACTTCAACGATAATCAGAAATAGATGCCAATATCTTAGATGGAAATGTCATGCCTTGAACTTCATGGTACTGTGGTTCTGAGATCTTCCAAAAAATTCTAACCATGTGCTAATTTCCAAGGTTTCTACTTTCAGCTTTCAGCCCCCACAGAGAAAAATTCTTGAGAATTTAAACATCCTAGAAATAGTTAAAGCATACGCACACATTTAGATATAAATTCCACACCCTGAACTTCACAGTACTGTAGTACTGAGCTCCTCTGTCAAGTTCCAAATGTGTGCCCAATTGAAGGCTATTTTAGTTGAGCTATTATCTCCAACAAGAAAATGCCTACTAAATCAAAAATAGTCATTGGAAACCAAAAGAAAATCATACAGTGATACTGTGTTCCTCATGGTTTCATAATTAACTTAAAGGCACAGCAATTTAAAGTCTGTCAACTAGTTGGATCTGCACAGCTGAGTCCCTAAGATTACATGTAAAAGTAATGGAAAAAGTGGATATGAAGATGTGGAATGCCTTGTGGATGTAAGCAATATAAATGAATTAAAATCTGCGATGTATAAAGTTGATTGTCATGCAAAGATCGCCAATTACACATTGCAATATTGTATATTTCATCTAATGTTCATGGGCCAAAACAACTACTTTGGAGTCCTCTATGGTTCTGTCCCTTCCCCTTTAGGAGGAACTCCTGAAACTAAATAATAACTAAATAATGTCCCATAGAGATGTGATGTTTTCTTGAGAGAAACATAACTTCAAGGAGAAACAACCGATGACAAGCAGATATCTTGAGAAAGGGAACGCATGCAACCCTGCTGCTGTAAAGTATAGCGTTGAAAAAACACTAATTTAAAGTTTTGCTATGTACAGCTCCCATGGTGTGAAAACAGTTGGAGAAAAAGAAAAACAATCCATCCTACAAATAAATAATTAATATCCTATCTCCTCCTGTTGTCAATGATGCATTACAGAGAATTCAAAAAGTTAACACACTTTCCTGTCATCGCAGGATTAGAAAATGATTAGATATTAATAAAACGCAATGGGGAACTAACAAGACAAACAGAGTACAATACAACTAGGGGCACATGTACCCAGTAATATGTTTGCACCATATGGGGCTATGCAGATCCACTCCAACTTTATAGCAATGTATCTCCACCCAACTGTAACTTCAAAATTCAAATAACATGCTGGATATAAGGTTGCATTTATTTGCATCGTAACATTTGATATAGCCCTCAATGCCCAATTTGGGATGGCAAAATAGCATACTTATTGAACAAAAGAATTTTTTTTGGATGTAAATTCTTTCAAAAATTATCGACTGCCGAAGTTTGAAGACTTCAAATTTATTATCAATAAAAGAGGTATTAGCTAATCTCTTAGTGTTGGTGTGAATGGGTTTATTCCCTAACCGATTTCCCTTTTAGGTCCCATTCACACCTACTTAGTTAAATTTACTTACGGCATTTACTTTGTGTCTCAAATCATGAGATCATGACACTTGTCATAATCTCATGTTGTTCTATATCTCACCCTTGCCTATCATTTTCATTGCTTCTCTCTTGTGTGGAAGGTTGTTTTGGTGTTGCAGATGATTCTTGCTCCTATGAGTCCTTTTGGTGATTTCAACATGGTATCAAAGCTCGAAATATGCAAGCCCCGTCATCAGAGCTCAAGATCCGCAAGCCCCGTCTCTTTTTAGAGATTTTTAACAAGCTTTTTTCCATACATTGCATCTTGGCCCAAATCTAACCTCACGGTTGAGTCCAAAAGGCCTAAATTTGTATGAATTTACAATAAACTCAATAGGGTTCGGGGCAACTGTAGTTTTGGCCATTCTTTGGAGGGCATCATCTTTTCAACTGTACAAAATTTGCACAATCATACAACTGTACAATTCACATGACCTTTGCACAGTCTGTAGTACTGTTGTCTATCAAATCTACGAAATATTCTTTGTGTCAGCCTACATGACAACTAGTCGTATTGCAAGGTATAGGGCCTACATGACAACTAGTCGTATTGCAAGGTATAGGGCCTACATCAAATCCATACCTTGTGCTACACCAATTTACCCTACGTCAAATCTGTATGCCTATCTCTACCCCTACAACAACTTTGTACCCTGCACTAGATCTACATGATGTTACGCCTATTTTTGCAAGACCGTGACATCAACACCAGACAAGTCGCACCCCATCGTGATATCAGTAGGGCGCCTCTTAAGCCCAAGCAGTTGCCTCTAGTCATATGGGGGGATCAACCAATGAGGGCTTAAATTTTCAATGTTGCATGTGTTTTTTGGCATAAGGAGACAATTTTTTCGGGAGCCTTAACTTTCTCCCATGGTGTCAGATTTTTGACTTCTTATAGGGGACTTAAATCTCTTTTTAAGCACTTCGCAATGGTGCAAGTGATTTTTCCAAATTTTGCTCCAGAGGACAATAATTTCTTAAAGCTATTTTTTGCACTTTTTGCAACAAGCATAACTTTTGCTCATGGAGTCAAATTTTGACCAAAAAAAATTGAAATTTATCAGAAAATCACAAGGAATATGTTTGTAACCTCTAATTTTTTGTTTGGTAAGCATGTTTTTGAAAACTGTAAAAACCACCATGTATTATAAATGATCGATTTAAACCTGTCCATTGTACAAATTGCACTTAAGTACCCATTGTTATTTGTCAAAGAGTTGCAATTACAACATTAATATATTTTGGGGGGCTGTAAGGCACGATTTAAGTGCCCATTACCTTTTTTGTTCTCTTAGTATTTGTTGCTAATCATGGCAAAACCTAAGGCTATTGAGCTCCTCACTCTGCACAACTATCACACATGGAAACTAAAAATGGGACAACTACTACAAACTAAAGGACTATGGCAAATGTTGGTTGAAACGCCTCCAGAATTCACTAAGGAGTTTGAAAATTTGCATATAAAAACAAGTTGGATGAAGCCGTGGGGTTAACTGGATTGCATCTATCAAATAATTTGTTGTTTCACATTGTGGAGTGCACTACACCTAAGTATGGGACAAATTTGATGATTTGTTTGGCTCCATTAATGAGTTTCATGCTTTGCAATTAGAGGCAGATTTAGCATCACTCTCTCCAGATGATTTTCCTTCTATTGAGAACTTCCATGTGAAGATCAAGTTGTTATTATCACAGTTGAAAGGTTAGTACTTCTATTGAGGACTTCCATGTGAAGTTCAAGTTGTTCTTATCACAATTGGAAGGTTGTGGACAAGAGAAAACAGATAACGAGTGTATGTTCTTGATTTTGTCTAAGTTGAAGGGCCCATTTCAAGCATTCTCACCTACCTTCTACTCCACTACGGATGCCTTAGAGACTAATTTTAAGATGCCCACTTTTGAGTTGTTTTGTGAGCATTGTACTAGAGAACAAGCCAAGCTTATTCAGTTGGATGCACTTGCTAATTCTAAGAGCCAACCATTGGTAGTTCAATCATCCAAGGGCAAAGGTAAGTATAGGCAGAAGCCTAAAACAGAATCTACTTCAAGTGGTGAGTCTCCCTCCAAACAGAAGCAAAAAAACACTCAAAAGTCCATAACTCCCTCCAATTCTTCCAAGTTAGGTGAATCTTCCTCCAAGACGAAAAAGAAAAGAGGTGATCCTTGTACTTTTTGTGGAAAGCTTGGACACAATGAATCCAAATGTTGGCAAAGGTGCAATGGCATGAGATTTCTATCTCCAAGCCCTCTTCCACAGGTAAAGTGTTACATCCCTTTTTGTTTGAACAATTAAATATTAATTATGTTGTTAGTTGAGAACAACTGTTTTCATATGAATGTGAAATTGTTCATTGAAAGTGTATACGATGATTTTTCTTTAATTGCAAATATTTTATTATATGAAATGGATTGATAGAAATGATATTAAATATTATTTGTACCATGGAAATGATTTAACCTTCCATAATTGTCTAAGTGGTTGCAGGACAAAACAGGTGGCTAAGAAAAAGAGATATCAACAAGGAGAGGATAATAACTGGAATCGATTAACAATAATTTAGCCAAAATCCTAAAGTTATCGTAGCCTTGGCCAAGGCATATGAATATTTAAATATATAAATATATTTAAATAAAGAAAAAGATTTATCTCTTATGTTTATCTAATAAATTACCTTGGGGCTCACCTTGTGGAGCGCTTGAAGTTTATGAAGTGGTCTTGTTTGTAACTCTCATTCTTTCCACTACATGGAGCGGTTCTATTTTGATCGATTATTCTTTCTTGGCATGCATCTTTACCTTCATATAGGAGAATAGAGGGAACATCCACCATTCTTGGGAACATACTTTTGTCTATGATTGCTGTTCTGTTTTAATGTGAGCAAAGATTGGCAAGTAAGACATGTGTGATGTTATAAAAAAAAACCTGCATTCCCAAAAGAAAGAAGGAAACATTAAAATAACAACAATGTCGAGCAAGGGTGAATGATGACGACAGAGTAGTGTCAGATATATGTATATATAAATATACTAGAAAATTCTTGGCCAAGGTTACGATGCAGATAGGCATCTGTCAGCGATCAAGTACCAGATATACCTCTGGTCAAAATGATCTTTCTAGTTAGGAGGTACCTATAGGGAAGGATCGATGAGGAGGTATAGGTCTTAACACCAGGCTCAGAGGTACATTGTTGTTAATCAATTCGTGTTATTACCCTCGTGAAGGGTCAGGTTTCTTCAGATGAAGAAGCATGGGAGACCAGTTGGTCTTGGTTGGGTGGATAAAACCCTTGTTGATATCTCTTTTTCCCAAAAACAATCCAAAAGAGGGTCTGCAAACAAATCAACAGGAAGCTATTCAAGTTGTACTTTTCTTAATCTCCTTTCTTTTTTTAATATTTGAATTTCATTGAAGAAAGTTAGTTAAATTATTTTGTTACAAGTGTTCTGTTAGAAAGTTTATTTCAGCTAAAAAGAAAGTTAGTTGTGATTCAGAACTTTATTGCATTCAATGCTATTTCATATTGGTTAGTTAATCTTTCTGCTGAAATTCTGTTATTAGACAAATTACTATTTTTCTTCAATTAGAGAGGGTGTAACATAAAGGGTAAGCCCTTTTTGTACAGGCTTTACAAGGTTCATCTTCACATGATTGGATACTTGAATCAGGTGCTTCTCACCATATGACATATTCACATGATCTACTTTGTTCAATTTCCGACAACAATACTTCTTGGATTGCACTGGGAAACTCTTCATAGATTCCTATTTTGGGACCAGGCACAATACAGTTGACAGATGGGTGCATCAATGATGTTCTCTTGGTCCCAGAGATTTCTACTAACCTTCTTTCCATCTATCAGATTTGTCATTCTGGTGAGGGAATGATAGTTGAGTTCACACCACATGATGTAGTCACAAGAGCTTAAGATTGTTGTTGCTACACAGAGTGTTGATCATGGATCCCGTTTGTACAGGTTTAATAGCTTTGAGTCTTCTTCAAGATCATCCCTCACATGTCGATTCTTTGAGCAAGCTCTGGCACAAACAATTTGGTCATCTGAATTACAGGTATCTTCAGCAGTTGAACACTCAAGATATGGTGATTGGCCTTCCCAAAATTTCATGCGCTGAGGGAGTTTGTCAAGGTTGTGTCCTTGGCATACATCGTCACGAACCCTTTCCCAAGGGTAAGGCATCTCATGCCAAAGCACCCCTCGAGTTGGTTCATAGTGATCTTATGTGCTCACTTTTATTGATGACTTCTCACGACGCACATGGGTGTACTTTCTCAAGTACAAGAGCAAGGTTTTCACCACTTTTAGGACCTTCAAAGCATTTGTGGAGTAGTTTCATCTTTCTATTCGGCAAAATACACACAAATAACAAGGGGGAGTATGCGAAGCAGGCATTTTAGGATTTCTACAATGAGCATGGTATTCAACATTAGCACACAATTTCCTTATACTCCTCAACAATATGGTGTGGTCGAGAGGAAGAACGGGAATTTATGGGAGATGGCCGATTGACTGATTCAATCCAAGTCCATGGCACCCACTTTTTGGACTGAAGCAATCAATTGTGCTAACTACTTTTAGAACTATATGCCCCACAAGGCAGTGTGGAATGACTCACAAGAAGGTTTTGTCCCATGTCAAGCTTGATGTGTCTTCTTTCATAGTATTTCGTAGTGAGGCTTGGGCATTCATTCCAAATAGTCGACGTAAGGCTATGAAGAAGAAGAGTCAACCTTTGATCTTTATTGGCTATTGTGGGGATGTGAAGGCTTACAGATTGTTTGATCCTGCCACTCAAGATGTCTTCTTTTGGTGAGATGTCCAATTTGATGAGCACTTCACTCAAATGCATACACCATCACCTACTTCTCCCTAACTATCTACTCCTCCATTTCTTCAAGACACTTTGCTTCTTGAGGATGATGAAGATGATGGTCTTGATCCACCACCTCCTAGTGCATGGCCTTTGCCCCATTGGGCCCACACTACTCTTGAGGAGGTTGGACCTTCAGTTGGTGATCCTACAAATTCTCACCACACTCGTTCATAGATAGCAAGTGTCAGTCTTTTGAGTCATACACTTTCAAACGATCCTCAAAGGTTTTTAGATGTTGCGGGTATTCCAGAGTGAGATCGTGCTATAGCCGATGAGTATTCTTCTTTGATGAAGAATCGCATGGGATCTTGTACCCCTTCCCGAGGGAAGAAAATTGGTTTGGTGCAAGTGGACTGAAAGCTCTTTTTAAGCACTTCGCAATGGTGCAAGTGATTTTTCCAAATTTTGCTCCAGATGACAATAATTTCTTAAAGCTATTTTTTGCACTTTTTGCAACAAGCATAACTTTTGCTCATGGAGTCAAATTTTGGCCAAAAAACTTTGAAATTTATCAGAAAATCACAAGGAATCTGTTTGTAACCTCTAAATTTTTGTTTGGTAATCATTTTTTTGAAAACTATAAAAACCACCATGTATTATAAATGGTCAATTTAAACCTGCCCATTGTACAAATTGCACTTAAGTGCCCATTGTTATTTGTCAAGGAGTTGCAATTACATCATTAATATATTTTAGGGAGTTGTAAGGCACGATTTAAGTGCCCATTACCTTATTTTGTTCTCTTAGTATTTGTTGCTAATCATGGCAAAACCTAAGGCTACTGAGCTCCTCACTCTACACAACTATCACATATGGAAACTAAAAATGGGACAACTACTACAAACTAAAGGACTATGGCAAATGTTGGCTGAAACACCTCTAGAATTCACTAAGGAGTTTAAAAAATTTGCATATAAAAACAAGTTGGATGAAGCCGTGGGGTTGATTGGATTGCATCTATCAAATAATTTGTTATTTCACATTGTGGAGTGCACTACACCTAAGTATGGGACAAATTTGATGATTTGTTTGGCACCATTAACAAGTTTTATGCTTTGCAATTAGAGGCAGATTTAGCATCACTCTCTCCAGATGATTTTCCTTCTATTGAGGACTTCCATGTGAAGTTCAAGTTGTTATTATCACAATTGAAAGGTTGTGGACAAGAGAAAACAAATAACGAATGTATGTTCTTGATTTTGTCTAAGTTGAAGGGCCCATTTCAAGCATTCTCACCTGCCTTCTACTCCACCACGAATGTCTTAGAGACTAATTATGCCCACTTTTGAGTTGTTTTGTGAGCATTGTACTAGGGAATAAGCCAAGCTTATTTAGTTGGATGCACTTGCTAATTCTAAGAGCCAACCATTGGTAGTTCAATCATCCAAGGGCAAAGGTAAGAATAGGCAGAAGCCTAAAACATAATCTACTTCAGGTGGTGAGTCTCCCTCCAAACAAAAGCAAAAAAACACTCAAAAGTCCACAACTCCCTCCAAGTCTTCCAAGTTAGGTGAGTCTTCCTCCAAGACAAAAAAAGAAAAGCGGTGATCCTTGTACTTTTTGTGGAAAGCTTGGACACAATGAATCCAAATGTTGGCAAAGGTGCAATGGCATGAGATTTCTATCTCCAAGCCCTCTTCCACAAGTAAAGGGCAAGCCCTTTCTGTACAGGCTTTACATGGTTCATCTTTACATGATTGGATACTTGATTCAGGTGCTTCTCACCATATGACACATTCACATGATCTACTTTGTTCAATTTCTGACAACAATACTTCTCAGATTGCACTGGGAAACTCTTCATAGATTCCTATTTTGGGATCAGGTACAATACAGTTGACAGATGGGTGCATCAATGATGTTCTCTTGGTCCCAAAGATTTCAACTAACCTTCTTTCCATCTATCAGATTTGTCATTCTGGTGAGGGAATGATAGTTGAGTTCACACCACATGATGTAATCATTCAAGAGCTATAAGAGCCTAAGATTGTTGTTGCTACAAGGAGTGTTGATCATGGGTCTCGTTTGTACAGATTTAATAGTTTTGAGTCTTCTTCAAAATCATCCCTCACATGTCGATTCTTTGAGCAAGCTCTAGCACAAACAATTTGGTCATTTGAATTACAGGTATCTTGAACAGTTGAGCACTCAAGATATGGTGATTGGTCTTCCCAAATTTTCATGCGCTGAGGGAGTTTGTCAAGGTTGTGCACTTGGCATACATCATCACGAACCCTTTCCCAAGGGTAAGGCATCTCATGCCAAAGCACCCCTCAAGTTGGTTCATAGTGATCTTATGTCATTTTCGACTATCATTTTTAGGGACCAAGTATGTGCTCACTTTTATTGATGACTTCTCACGACGCACATGGGTGTACTTTCTCAAGTACAAGAGCAAGGTTTTCACCATTTTTAGGACCTTCAAAGCATTTGTGGAGAAGTGGTTTGGTCTTTCTATTCGGCAAAATACACACAAATAACAAGGGTGAGTATGTGAATCAGGCATTTTAGGATTTCTACAATGAGCATGGTATTCAACATTAGCACACAATTCTTTACACTCCTCAACAGAATGGTGTGGTCGAGAGGAAGAACGAGAATTTATGGGAGATGGCCAATTGACTAATTCAATCCAAGTCCATGGCACCCACTTTTTGGGCTGAAGCAATCAATTGTGCTAACTACTTGTAGAATTGTATGCCCCACAAGGCAGTGTGGAATATGACTCCCAAGGAGGTTCGGTCCCATGTTTGGCTTGATGTGTCTTCTTTCAAAGTATTTCGTAGTGAGGCTTGGGCATTCATTCCAAATAGTTGACGTAAGGCTATGAAGAAGAAAAGTCAACCTTAGATCTTTATTGGCTATTGTGAGGATGTGAAGGCTTACAGATTGTTTGATCCTGTCACTCAAGATGTCTTCTTTCGATGAGATGTCCAATTTGATGAGCACTTCACTCAAACGCATACACCATCACCTGCTTCTCCCTAACTATCTACTCCTCCTCCATCTCTTCAGGACACTTTGCTTCTTGAGGATGATGAAGATGATGGTCTTGATCAACCACCTCCTAGTGCACAGCCTTTGCCCCATTGGGCCCACACTACTCTTGAGGAGGTTGGACCTTTGGTTGGTGATCCTACAAATTCTCACCACACTCATTCATAGATAGCAAGTGTCGGTATTCCAGAGTGGGATCGTGCTATAGCCGATGAGTATTCTTCTTTGATGAAGAATCGCATGGGATCTTGTACCCCTTCCCAAGGGAAGAAAGTTGGTTCAATGCAAGTGGGTTTACAAAACCAAATATGCAGCAGATGGGTCCATTGACAAGTACAAAGCACGTCTTGTGGCTAAGGGGTTTTCACAAGTTTAGGACATTGATTATTTTGAGACCTTTGCTCCTATTGCCAAGATGGATTCTATTTGTCTTGTGTTTTCTCTTGTTGCATCACAAGGATGGTCAGTTTATCAAACGGATGTGAAGAGTGCCTTCTTGCAAAGTGATCTTCATGAGATCTACATGGTGCAACCTCCAGGTTTTGTGCAAGACTCTTCACTTGTTTGCAAGCATTGTCATTCATTGTATGGTTTCAAACAAGGCCCTCAATCTTTTGATACTTGTTTTTGTATGAGGAGGATGTTTTGATACTTGTTTTGCATGTAGATGATTTGATTCTTGTAGGTAGCTCCACCTCCATGATCTAGGGTGTCCAAAGAGCATCGATGGAGCAATTTGATATGACCAATCTCGGGCTTCTGCATTTCTTCCTTGGTCTTCAGGTTCTTTAGTCTTCAATAGGGATTTCCACTTTTCAACAAAAGTATGCTCTTGATTTGCTTCAAGGATTTAGCATGGCCAATTGCAAGCCTGCCCCCACTCCATTTCAATCAAGTGTCACACTGTCTACTAGTTGCAATACACCCAGAGTTGATGCTACATTATATTGGCAATTGATTGGCAGTTGATTGTGGTTGACACATAGTCATCCTAATATTTCCTTTGTGGTTGTTCTTGTCTCACATTTCTCTGAAGATCCTCATAAGAGTCATTGGAAGGAAGCCAAATGTCTCTTGAGGTATATCCAGGGGACTTCACATTTTGGCATTCACTACACATTGAGAGCTTCTCAAATCGTGGGCTTCACTAACTCAAATGGGGCTAGTGATGTCGACGATAGGAAATCTACTTTTGGTTTTGTCTACTTCCTTGGTTCTAGATTTCATTCTCATCTACAAAGGTTGAGTATCGAGGAGCAGTTCTTGCTAGCCGGAAGGTTCTTTGACTTCACCAATTGATTACGGAGTTGGGCTTTCCTCTTGAACACCCTACTACTCTTTGGTGTAATAATCAAAGTGCCACACACATTTGACACAACCCAATGGAGCAAAAGTGGACTAAGCATATTGAGATCCACATGTACTTCATTCAGCAACTCATCCAAGATGGTGTTCTCAACTGAGTATTTGCCAATTGAGGAGTGAGTTGCAGACATATTAACTAAGCCTTTGGCATCGCCTTGTTATCTTTAGTTGTGATTGATGCTTGAGGTGAAGGAAGTTGTCCTTGGAGGGTCATCTTAAGTCCTCCTTCCTTCACTTGTACATGTTCTCTTTTCATGTTTTCTCTCTTTGGGGCGGAGTTTTTTCCTACGGGTTTTCTCTTTGTCTCGATTTGTGAGAGATCTTTTGTTCATGGGTACCTCATCAAGCCTTGTTGCCAGGACCTATCTTTGAGTCTTTTTGCTCTTTTCCTTTTCCTCCCTCAGTTGCACTTAGGGGGGTGTCAATGTGAATAGAGTTATTCCCTAAATGGTTTCCCTTTTAGGTCCTATTCACACCTAATTAGTTAAGCTTATTGGTGCCATTTACTTTATGTGTCTTAAGTCATAAGATCATGACACTTGTCATAATATCATGTTGTCACATGTCTCACCCTTGCCTATATATACAAGGGTCCTCTATATACATTTCATTCCATTGCATTGTATACTATTTTATGAGTATTGGCATTATAGCATTTTCATTGCTTCTCTCTTGAGTGGAACATTATTTTGGTGTTGCAGATGATTCTTGCTCCTTTTGGTGACTTCAATCTTGGCACCAAAATGATTCTTTATTATGTCTGCAATAGCAGGATCAATAGGATGGTAAGGAAAACTAGAATGACATAAAAAACAAGGAAATAGAACAATAAAAGAGCCAAAAATGTAAAGCATGTCACAGATGATGTATTTAAACATTCTGGTTTCCAATTTTACAAGAGGCGAAAAAATGTAAACATTATTGGTATCATTAGAATTAAAACCTATTGGAAACAAAGCACATTCCGGGCTAATTTACCCTTGGTTTGACTCCTAGCTGGTCCATAGAAAATTCAACAAAACCGAGATGAAAATCACACTTTTGCAAACAATTACAGTAAAGTATAATTAGAGACTTCTAACTTCTA
This sequence comes from Cunninghamia lanceolata, assembly GCA_027924645.1. Classification (NCBI taxonomy): domain Eukaryota; kingdom Viridiplantae; phylum Streptophyta; class Pinopsida; order Cupressales; family Cupressaceae; genus Cunninghamia; species Cunninghamia lanceolata. The sequence goes on from BSBN01001203.1 coordinate 7,977,735, forward strand.
GAGTCCTAATAAAGCTCATCTCCCATTGGTTGAAAGACCTTGAGAAAGCAATTCTCCAATGTTCACTCATCTCCCCATCAGTTGAAAGAAGTCCTCAACCATATAAATGCTAAATAGGCTTAGTTCCTTGAGCCCCTACCATCAATTGAAGAGTTCAACAATGCTCACTTCTCTCCCTTTGGGTGGACTCCTTCAACCTACATATCACTTAAATTCCTCAATCAATTGAATGCATAAATGTCCCTTAGTTCCATTCCTTAGTCGAGGGAAGTCCTCAACCTCCTAAGTCCATTAAAATTGCTACAAAGTATGTCTGGATAAAAACTTAGAACTATGTCAAAATGTTTAAAAACTTCAATGCTTAAAAAACGCTTCATGAATCATACTAAAAATTGATGAAAAGTAATCCATCCAAACAATTCTTGGAATCTCAAGATCAGTTCACACAGCATCAAATGTTCTTCAAATAAATTTGGCAAAAAAAATTATATTAGGGAAAGCTTACATGTAACATGAGACTGTTGAATTTTTCATGGACCAGCTAGGAGTTGAACCTAGGACCTTCCATTTGCATGCTGAAGTGCTCTACCAACTGAGCTATTGGCCTTTTGTTAACCAGTCCATCGTCGGTCCAGGTGTGGATTATTTCCAACACCCCCCCTTAAGCCACACTTCAGGTGCTTGGGGCTCCTAGCCTGGCTCTAATACCATGTTGAATTTTTCATGGACCAGCTAGGAGTTGAACCTAGGACCTTCCATTTGCATGCTGGAGTGCTCTACCAACTGAGCTGCTGGCCCTTTGTTGACCAGTCCATCATCAGTCCAGATGTGGATTATTTCCAACAGAGACCTTGACCAACAGTGAAAGCAGTTCCCCCGTGCTCCCTCCTCTCCCTATCAGCTAAAGGAATTCCTTGGCCAAACAAATGGTCCATAGGCTTAGTGCCTAATGGCCAAAATGCCAGTTTTGGGGTTCGCTGGGCTCACTCCTCTCCCTATCAATCAAAGGAAATCCTCAACCAAATAAATTGTTTGCTGGCACTCACTCCTCTTCCTATCAATCAAAGGAAATCCTCAACCAAATAAACTGTCTGTTCGCTGGAATTCACTCCTCTCCCTATTAATCAAAGGAAATCCTCAACCAAATAAACTGTATGTTCACTGGCACTTACTCCTCTCCCTATCAATCAAAGGAAATCCTCAACCAAATAAACTGTCTTTGGGATTAGTGCCTAGCGGCCATAATGTCAGTATCAAGGTTCTCTGATGCGCTCAAAGCAAATTTTCGACCAAATAAACAGTCTATCAGTTTAATCCCTAAGGGCCCTTACACTAGCTGAGGGGTTTGCTGACGCTCAGTCCTCTCCCTGTTAATCAAAGAAAATCCTCGACCAACTAAGGGTGTCTATTGGCTTAGTGTCTAAAGGGCGAGGAGGGATTTACGGAACCTTACTCCACTCCCTCACAGTTCCTTAAGCAATTGAATTCCTAAATCAATTGAATGCATACATGCCCTAAAGCTCCACTCCCTGCCGCATAAGACAAGCCATGATCCTCCTCACTCCATTACACAAAACACGTCTGGATAAAAAGCGGCGTAGAAAGGTATAAAAACATCAACGTTTCGGATCAAACTTCCTGACTGGTACTGATAATGGACAAAGTAAGCGCATGCAAGCAATTCAAGAGGTCTGATGTTCAATTCACACAGGCTCAAATTCTCCTTGATTAGATTTTGCAAAGGCATTCAATACCAGGGCAAATCCTTAAGCAATTGAATTCCTAAATCAATTGAATGCATAAATGCCCTAAAGCTCCACTCCCTGCCGCATAAGACAAGCCATGATCCTCCTCACTCCATTACACAAAACACGTCTGGATAAAAAGCGGCGTAGAAAGGTATAAAAACATCAACGTTTCGGATCAAACTTCCTGACTGGTACTGATAATGGACAAAGTAAGCGCATGCAAGCAATTCAAGAGGTCTCATGTTCAATTCACACAGGCTCAAATTCTCCTTAATTACACTTTGCAAAGGCATTGAATACCAGGGCAAATCCTTAGAAAAAAAAGCTTACCTCTGACGAACCAGAGCGGGGTCTTCCCTGGGGAAGAATTTGGGCATTTCATCGTACAGGCGATTGGCTCCTCCGTCAGCACATATCCGTAGCTGCGCTGCATCACAAAATTTATTTCTTTCCTACTCTCAAAACTATACAAAAAAAACTTCGAATTCACCAAAAAAATTCTTTCCCCATCTCACACTTAAAAAAACGAAATTCTGCACAGAATTTGTACCTCGTTCCCAGAGAGCTGGAGTGAAAGCAGGGAGCTGGTAATTCAGAACTATCAGCACATATGTCCGCTGGACGTCGGCGCATGTGACCGCGGGCTGTAGAAAGTCTGCACTGTGTTCCATCACCTCCATTTCTGCTGCTGTCGGTGAAATTTCATTCCGCAATGATTTAATCGGCATGGGCATAATTTCAACTCTTTTTTTTTCTGGATATTCAAATGCAAATTAAGTCGCCGCCTCTCTTTCATGTAACGCGCAGCTTTTAAGTCGCTAACTTTATTTATGACGTGTTTGAGTTGTAGACATGCTTTTCATGCGTGGAAAGTGGAAATAACGACAAGAAGGATCTTTGTTGTTAACCCAACTACATTCTAAGATCGTGAGGACAAAATAATTCAGCGTTGAATGTTATAAAGATATGCTAGATTTTTTTTTAATTTTTTTTTCTAAATGAAAATTGAAGAATATGTTTCTCAATTTTGTCAATTGGATTATCTCCCAATTTTACTGGTTTTTAATATATTCCACTCTCTTCTTTACTGAACTTTCTGGAATGTTCTCCCGTTTTATATAGGGGTAAATTAAATTATAATTTTTTAAAAGAAATAATAAATAAATAACTTGTTCTCTTTTCTAATTAATCTACGGTCATGCAAAGATTTGGTGATCATTTTTAATGGTGGTAATTTGATTCCTTGGATTGATTATGCCCAAAGGCATTTTACAATGACATTGGGGTGGAGATGATCTAAAATCCTACTCTATTCTTAAAAAGGCTAGACAAAGACCTGCTCTTTTCTTAAAAAGGCTATATATAGTGTTAAGTTTCCTTTTGGTTTAAGTTCAATACAGAAATATTAAGTAATATTAAATAAAAGAATGGCATTCCTTTGTTTTTTTCTCTAAAATTAAGGATATATATAAATTGAGTTTTTTTTAAATTAAGGATAATATAAAATGGAAATCTTAAGTAATATTGAATGGAAGAATCTTAAGTAATATGGAAGAATGGCATTTCTTTGTTTTTTTCCTAAAATTAAGGATATAAACAAAATAGTGAATATACTTGTGAGGTGAGGTTATTGATGTGTTTAATTTGTTGTGAAATTTTTTCTTGTTTAATAAAGATTGGATTTCTATTTTAGGTTGTATCTATTTAAATGGTTGGAAGTTGAGAAGTCATGTTTTAGATGGTTCCTACTCTAAAAAACATGGTTGTTGGCATTGTTATTAAAAAAGTTGGAGTTTGTTTATATGAGAAGTCATGTTTTAGATGGTTACCACTCTAAAAACGATGGTTGTTGGCATTGTTCTTAAAAAGTTGGAGTTTGTTTATATGAGAAGTCATGTTTTAGATGGTTACCACTCTAAAAACGATGGTTACCACTCTAAAAACAATGGTTGTTGGCATTGTTCTTAAAAAAGTTGGAGTTTGTTTATATGAGAAGTCATGTTTTAGATGGTTACCACTCTAAAAACGATGGTTGTTGGCATTGTTCTTAAAAAAGTTGGAGTTTGTTTATATAAGAAGTCATGTTTTAGATGGTTACCACTCTAAAAATGATGGTTGTTGACATTGTTCTCAAAAAAGTTGGAGTTTGTTTATATGTTTGTCCTATCTGTAATTGTGATGAGTCTATCGTTCATCTTTTTTTTTTAAATAAAAATTTGCTCATAATGTTTGGTTTGTGTTTATGGGAAACATGATGGAGTGGGATAACAAAAATGGTATTGCATGGTGTGAAATCCTCTTCGGATTTGTAAAATGTTTTGACAAAGAACTTAACTTGTTAAATTTTTCTATTGAAACCTTGTGATACTTTTGGAGAGCAAGAAATAACAAAGTATTTTTAGGCAAGAGAAGATTCTCTACGGACTCTTGTAAGGAGTTTACCTTCTCTTCCATTATTTTACAGGTTACTCTAACTTTAAAATTTTATAAAAGTAAATTTTACTAGTTACTAAATAGTGGCAAAGTAATGTTACATAAAATAAATATGGCTTGTATGGAATGGTGATCTAACATAATAAAAAATGGTGGTTGGCTTGAAGAAGAAAAAAGTGATGATGATGGTGATCTAATAGATGTTGAACCTACCTACGACATTAATAATATTGCTAGCATCATTGCAGACATGCTTGGTAATGTTTATGTTAGTTTTCAATCTACTCCACAGTCACTCAAGGTTGTCAATACTATTGCTAATACACCTGCACCTACACTTTCAGATTTTGATAGCGGCATGGAAATCAAATAAGCCCCTAAGTTTAATTGTAAAATATCTCAAGAAATATTTTTCAATAATCATGTATTAAGTTCAGGAAATGTATATGACTGTTAATACTATTGCACTGGATTAAGCAAACTTTAATCACCTCAAGTATTGTTACTTTTTGTAGTATTTTACCTAGGTGTTGTTATTGTTTCTATAAGCATACTTTATTATATGTATTGATTCAACAAATTGTTATCAACCTTTTTGTCTCATATTGTAACATGTTTTTATTGACTGTTATATAATATAAAAAATAGTAATAATCTATAGTATATAGATAATTAATCAAGAGAATCGTCATTCATGGCATAGTGCATTGGTTAAATTGTGGCATTGTGATTGTTGCCACCAAGGTTCAAACCCTTGCTAGGTCATTGAGCTCATGAGCTTTAGACCCCCACTTAACCCTCGCTAGGCCGTCGTGCTCATAGGTTCGATTCCTCAAAGTGGTTCTTATTGCCTAAGGCCAAGAGTAGTTATTATTGCCTGGGTTCAAACCCTCTATGGGTTATTATGCTTGCAAGCCTGGTGTGCCCTCATTGAGCTGTTGAGATTGCGGGTTTGATACTACCAACATTAATGCAGGTGTTCGTGCCAGGGGATGAGGTCCCCTGTGTTGTGGCCTCACAGGTTCCTAACTCCAGTCAAAAGTGTTGAATTATCAAAAAGAAATTAATCGAGACAATCATTTAATTTTAAATTAATTTAGAGTAACTAAATAATTAACCAATACAATCATTTTATTTTAGAAATAATGATTTGGGAATAATAATTGTATTGAAATGTAAGCATGATTATTTAATATTTAGTGCATTACTAAAAAAGTTGCGATGGAACAAAAAAAGTAGAGGGGTGAAATCTAGCAGAAGAGTGGGGAAAGATGGAGGAGTGAAGTAGACTAATCAAGTAGTGGTGGGATGAATACAAAAAGCAGGAAGATGAATGAAATAGAAAAAGCAAGGGTAGAGTAAAATTTTGGCTAACCAAACAACCGTGAGCAAAGAAATTCCCCCTTCTAAGACAACAAAGATTCAATGATGCGACTAGGGTTAACATAGAAGGTTCATTCCTATCCTAGATTCGATCAATCTAGAGACCAAAATCAAAAGAATTAAATCTACGAGAAGATCGTCCTTCTCTACATTATAGTGCATCTCAAGAAGAAACTACCTAGGCAAAACTAGACAATGAACTACTGACCTTTATCACTGGGGCTAATAGGATCCCACTAGGAGGACCAAAGATCAAGGAGAATAGTCAAAGGAAATTAATCCTTCAAAATGTGCAAGAGTTGGAGTGATCAAAATCACATCTAAAGAATACACCACTCATCCTAAAATGGTCAAACCTATAGCCTTCCTGGGATCATATTTAGAAATGGTGCAAAGAAAATTGAGGACACGTGGTGAAAGTCTAGAATTTGCCAAAAGGTTTTTTCCAAGTTGAATGCAAATCATAGACACAAAAAGAGGAAATTATAAAAGGGGGCCCTTGGTTTATGGATGAAGTTGGTTTCTACATAAAGGTCTAGGAGCCAAATTTTGACCATGTCAAGCATAATGTCTCAAATACACCAATGTGGATTAGGTTGTATAACCTACTCATAGAATATTGGAGTGCCTTGATCCTTGTGGAAATAGGTAACTCTATTGGAACTTTCATTATGGTGGATACAAATATGATAGAAAGAGAATTTGGGCTATATGCACGCATTTTTTTCCTAAATCTTGTGGAGCAACTCCCATCTCTCATTAAGATCTAGAAGATTGGTGGAATCTAGGTTTAGAAAATTGAAGTAGAAGGGTCAATAAATATTTTCCCTAGCTACTCGAAATATGGTCACATGAAAGATCAATGCCCTAATCCTAAGGAATTTGTCTACCCTTTCAAAATGAAGGAACCTCCCTTTGATACCATGGAACAAACACCTCAAATTCCTAAGAAAAATCAGGCAGAAAAAGGATTATGGGAGGAGAATAGTACAATGAGTGTGCCATGTGAGGGAGACACATGGAATTTCTAGGAAGAATCCTCCTTCGACTTAGCCCTAGAGCTCTTTGGGATAATAAATACAAAAAGAAACTATCCTCCACAATAGGAGGAAATAATTGTTTACCAACAACAAATAGATACCTTGGAGGTAGAAAAGGGCAAGGAATTGGATGAAGCATAATGCACTTGACCTCAAATGAAAAACTTGGGTGAGGAAACTATGAAATAAGTACAAGAAGTACACTCACTAGAAGTAAGAATGATAAGTTAGTCAACCTCTAAAATAGAGAAACCTAATTATGGGGAGCAGAGGAGAAAAGGAAGGAAATCTAACAAAGAATTATTTAGTAAAGAAGGTGAGGTTGAAGGGCAGATGAAAATTAACCTGATGATGAGATTTGGGAAGGGAATACCCCTTCCCAATGACTAATAAAGATCACCTCATGGAATGTTAGGGGCCTCAATGCCCCTAACAAAAGATGCCTGATAAAGCATCAAATTTTGATATATTGCTACTACAAGAAATAAAATTGAGTAAAAAATAAGTATAAATAATGGCTCATAAGTGGAAGCAATGGAAAGTACACTTTGTCAAATTACACATTTTTCTAATTAACGTATATGGCCCAACTATCTGCACTCATAAGAAAAAAGTTTAGGAACATATAACAAATTTTATTAGAACTATCCCTCAAGAATTTGTGATAGTTGGGGAGATTTTAATGTCATCCTGAATGATGAGGATAAAAGAGGGGAGCGAACAAGAAGAATCAATCCTAGCTAAACTTCATGGAGTTTGTAATCAAAGCAAACTTGCAAGACATAAAGCCAAAAAATGGTCTCTATACTTGGACCAATTCTTGTGTAGTGGTGATTAGACATCCTTTCCACTCACTTATGAGTGTAGCATTCTTCATGTCCCAAGTTTTGATCACTTCCTGATTCAGCTACATCTTAAAGAGGAATAAAAGCCAAAAACATGCAGCTTGAAAACATGTGGATCAAAGACCTAGATTTTGCTACCAACATGGGAAAATGGTGGGTTGAAGCTCAAATCCAGCAAGGCTCAAAAATGTTACACACTCTCAAGAAAACTACAATATGTTAAAGGATGCCTCGAGAAGTAGAACAAAAAACATTTTAAAAATATCTTTGAGGAAAAGGAGAGACTAGAAGAAAATTTGGAGAACCTAAGTGAAGAAGTGATTCAAAAAGGGATGGATTAGGAAAGGTATATAAAATAGAAAATAAGTTAGTGGGTCAATATGCTGATATTTTAGCAAGAGAAGAGATATACTAAAGACAAAATTCAAGACAAATATGTCTTATGGATGGGGATGTAGAAACACTAAGTTCTTGCATAACTCAACAAAAACTTGAAGGAATCAGAATAGAATTGTTAACATAAAATCAACTTAAGGGGAGACCTTAGAGAAAGCCAAAAAGATAAATGAGGAAGTAATCCTCAACTTTTAGATACTCCTTGACAACCTAGAAGGATCATATTTGAAGCATCAAAATAAAATTTTGGAACACATTCCCAAATTAGCAAATGAGGACCAAAATATTTTTTTGACAGTTCTCTTCATGGAGGAAGAGATAAAACTTGTAGCTACTCAACTGCATCTAGATAAAGCACCTAGTCTAGATGGCTTCCCTACCAATTTTTTCACAAATGTTGGAACATCGTCGAAAAAGATGCTTGGTTAGCCACAAAAGAATCAAGCAAAAAGGGAACTTTGTTGAAGGACTTAAAGAACACATTTATAGCTCTTATTGCAAAGAAGAAGGTGCCTACTACTTTTGATGACTATCAACCTATATCTCTTTGCAAAACAATCTACAAAAATTTCTCAAAGGTAGTAGCTAATAAATTGAAAGTCATCTTGTATGAAATTATTGTGAAAGAGCAAAGAGATTTTGTGCCAAGTAGGTCCATCTTAGATGGGGTGATAATACCCTAGAAAGTAATTCACTCAGTTAACAGTACAAAAAAGAACATGTTGAAATTTGATATAAATAAAGCATATGATAAGGTGGATTAGAGGTTTCTAATGAAAGTAATGGAAAAATTTAGCTTCTACAAGCATTGGCTGGATTGCATTTTTAGTTACATAGCTAGCTCAAGATACTCTATTTTGGTGAAGGAGAGTCCTTGAAGTTTCTTTGGGGCTTCTAGAGGATTATGCCAGGGAGATTTCCTCCTTATTTGAAATAAAGTCAAATGCACTGGGAAGATTAATTCAAGAAACCTGTAATAATAGATATTGGGAAGGTGTCACAATCAAGGATGTTAATCCCCTCTCCCATCAACAATTTGTGGATCATATGTTTTTCTTTGAAGTTTCCAAAAGAAAAGAGGCAAGAATAATAAAAGTAACCCTAAACAACTACATGAAAGGCTCTGGGCAGGAGGTAAACACCACCAAATCAAAAATCTTTTATCCAAAATTATAGAAGGAAATAATGGAAATTTTGGGCTTCAAAATTAGAAGTCTCCAAAGCAAATACTTAGGCATTCCCCTCTTCAACAAGTATTGCTTGGCAAAGCTTTGGGATCCACTAATGGAAGCATACACGAAAAGGATTCTACATGGAAGAGAAGATGATTGTCTTGGGTAGGAAGAATTCTTATGTTGAAAGTTATCATTTCAACCATTCCAATTTTTCTAATGTCTTGCCTAAAGCTCCCTTCCGCAATTTGATCAAAACATGATCACCCTTTTTTGGCAAGGAACTTTAGAAGAAAAGAAGATTTTGTTGATCACATGGGAGACTATATGCAAACCAAAAGTTGCAGGAGGTATAGGACTACAAAATCACATCACCCAAAATAAGAAATTGGAGGCTAAATTAGTTTGGAACATCTACTCAAAGCCCAACTTGAAATGGGTAAGAATATTGCAAAATAAATATATGGACTCATAGTGCCCTTCTAGAATTTTGACAATCTATAGTCCTCCTAAAGGATCAAGCATCTAGAAGTTTCTCTTGTCCTATAGGCATATCATTATGAATCACCTCACTTAGGAAAGAAGGAATTGTAGGAGTGCAAATTTTTGGAAAGATTCATGGAATGGTTTTCCTTCAATAGAAGAAAGTTAGGACTTTAGTATCATAAAACCTTTCCTCATAATTGTATGGGGGAAAAAAGTAGCAAACTATATGTAGACACATAGATATCACCACATTAATTTCATCATAATCATTCTATTCTAGTCATCCTATTCTCATCCCTATTGTCATATTTTGCCTAGCACCAAAATATTCCTATCCCCCTCTTTCTATCAAAGAAATCTGATCAGAGAAAGCCTAAATAGAAAGAGGAAAGTCTTAAATCCTACATTTCCCCATGTTGTGCCTTGCAAAATTTCCCAAAATCTCACCTTGAGAATCCTTGCAGAAAACCCATAAAAACCCATAAATCCTTAAGCTTCAAGTATCTACCATCGTAGGGATTTCTCAGTTTCATGCTTAGTCTCTTTGTATGTATCTTTGTATGCATTTTTGTATGTATATTCGCATATACATTTCCCGATGTATGTGCATATACAAAGGCAGATACAAGAGAGAGATACAAAGGATTTTCGGTGAGACAGGCCTTATCGGCGGCTCAGTTTGAGGTCTCCCCGACGGTCCGATGTAAAAGCATATACAAGGAAGATGCAAAGTCATATGCAAAGGCAGATACAAAAGACACATACAATGGATTTTCGGCGAGACATGCCTTATCGGTGGGTCAGTTTGAGGTCTCCCCGATGGTTCGATGTAAAAGCATATACAAAGGAACATGCAAAAGTCAGATACAATGTTTGTATGTATACATGGTTGTATGCAATTTTGTTTGAATATTCGCATTGTATATGCAATATGCAAAAGGTGATAAAGAGGGAATACATACGATCTGGACATGAATGAAGAATCAAATGTGGCGGATTTCAAGTTGGGGTCCACCTATTGTATGTATATGCGATTGTATCATCCCATATACAATCCTATATACATGGCATATACAAAAGTTAGATACAACATGGATATACAATGTGAACCCGACTGGGAAATTAAATTTGGCAAACTCAGTAGTGGGCTTCGCAGTTGTATGTTGAAGTGAATGTATATGCCAATATGCAAAAAAACAAAGATACAAGGCCGGACCTATTCTAAAGTTCCATTCTGGTTGATAATCCATTGAGGTCCACCTATTGTATGTACATGCGATTGTATCTCCTATATACAATTGTGATGTACAAAGACACATACAATGGATTTTTGGCAAAACAATGTGTATTGGTGGCTCAGCTTGAGGTCTTTCCGATGGCCAATAAGGAAGATGCAAATGTGCAGCGGTGGGTCCCAGGTTCAGTTTAGTGGCCAATCAGATAGTGCCACGTGTCAAGGCTGATCCAAGGGCTGATTCAAAGGCAAGTGCAAAAGGTGATACAAAAGTAAAGGCCCGCTTTTGTATGTTGGCAATTGTATTGTATATACATTTGCACATACAAAAGCATATACAACGGGAGATTCAAAGACATGCAGATGCAAAGCGATATACAAATGTAAGATGTAGTTGACCGTAACTTTGACCGCCCATATCTCCTTCATCCTGAGGAATTTTTGCATGCTCCAAAAGGCAAATGTGCTTGTTTTTGCCTCCTCTTTCATCTAGCGGGCTTTGAGGAGGATATCTTCACTTTCAGAATGTGATGCAAATCTGCAGGCTCGATCGACTGGATGTTTCAGCAACCTATTTGGCATATGCAGGGGCTGTTATTGTTGCATTTATTCCAGTTGGTAGGCTTTGCAGGTGGATTCATGGCAGATGGCTTCACTCTTGAATGCGTATGGGCTCTGTGTCTTGCTGATAGATCTTCATGTGTAGTTTTGGCGACAAGACATCTTAGCGGCCAATTTAAGTTTTGTAGAGATCCCTTAAACACAGAATCGATGACAATGCAGAGAATTCAAAGGGTCAGAGATTTAAAGTGTTGTAAAAGCTTTGTCAAGGGGCGATATGTCCCATCAACCATCAATACAAATCTGATCTCTCAACTGCCATGCTTCAGATATTTTATGTATTCATTGTTGAAGATAGATGATTGAGCTGCTCACATTCAAAGCCCCAAAATATCTTCCACCTGCCCTGCTCCAGATATTTTATTCCATAACTTCTTGCAGGTGGACATCCCTTCTGGCGATGATATTTCTGACAGAGCCCATGGGGAGAATTCCTTGTAACCGACTTAGGTCAAATGCAAAATGCTATATATGCATAAACATGAGATGTATAAGAGGTTGGAAGATTTAGTAATATGTGCTTCTGATTCCAAACAGAGCATTCCTCTACTGTAACCTTGCCTTCTGATTAAATACATGCTGGTTATTTTACCTCTTCATGCTATTTTGACTCTGTGTGATCTAAGAATGATGTGTTTGTGAATGTTTAATTCCTTCTAATCATCTCTTGCTCCCTGCCTCTGTTAAAATCAACTTGATCTGTGTATGTTTATTGGTTGTATCTAGTCATTTTGTGCATTTTCTCAGTTCTGTGAGGGTTCTTTTATTCAACCTGGTGTATCACCTAATTTCTATTTATGTTTCCATCTACCCCTTTCCCCTGCAGCATTAGCACTAGGTTTAGATATATTCCTCTAAGCATTAGGCTTAGAAATAGGAAGTTGGCCTTCTCCGAAGGTCTGATCTCAGTTTGCAAGGTCCCACACTTCGAGATCATTCCCATTGTGTCATTAGAATGCTTGGACTCTCTCCAAGCAGGGTGCAATTCTATGTGACAGCAATCCCGTCAACTAATCATCTCGTTGATTTGTCAATTTCATCATGCTCATTCACCATGTCAATTAATTTATTACATTAGATTAATTAGTTAACCCCATTCCCCCTAATATCACCCCACATTTAATTAATTGATTGATCATTATTAATTAATAAATTAGTTTCCTAATTAATCTATGCACACATAATCATTTAAAATAAATAAATAATTCTAATTATCCTCACCCACAAGTCACTCCATGTCAGTTTATCCAATGCCACATTTCACTCATCAATCTAATTAGTCAATTTAGTTATTCGATTAATCAATTTAGTTAACTAATCAATCAAAAGAGTTAACTAGTTAGTTAGGTTAGTTCACTGATCAATCAAATTAGTTAACTAATTAATCATTTTAGTTGACTAATCAATCAAAGGAGTTAACTAGTCAATCAAGTTAGTTAATTAATCAATCAATTGAGTTAACTAGTCAATCAAACTAGTTAACTCCAAATCAAATCTCTAGTCCTCAAAATTGATTAAATTAATCTTGACCATTTATTTTTCATCTTCCAAATCTATAAATCCATCTCTTTGAGCACCTTTGAGGTCTAGCACCATAACTAATGATAATCTTTGTCCATCTTTGAATCTTTAAATCGAGTCGTCATCATGCTGGAGGAAAGCTTGTATTTCTTGTTGAGCATCTATAATTCATCTCCAAGCATGAGAAAATCCATTACAAGATCAATTGAAGGTTTGCATATATTTTAGAGCATATTGTTTGTTTGATTTCTTTCATTGCTCTAAATTATTTATGAACACATTCGGCATGTCTGGTGGGACTTACCCCTTTGTCTACTCTATTTGCTACATATTTGAAATTTGATGCATTTTGTGAATATTTGTGTGTGGTTATAGGTGTAAGTTGTAGGTACAAGATCATCCATAGTTTGAACCATAGCTAGATATGAAAAAATCTCTCCCGTTATGATCCTTTAAGTGCTTGTATGCCAAGCATCATACTTACACCATCATTCACACTCTAGTCACATTTTAGGCTAGCTTCCTTAGATAGTGGTGTTGCCTTATGATTTTAATTCACAATTGCAATAATATGTTGGGTGCCATGATTGCACATCATTTAGGCAATGTTTATACGCTCATGTGCAAGCTAACAAGGAAATCAATCTTAGTTTATTTATTTACTCAATTATCTTTTCTTGTAGCAACCACCATTCCATGGCCATTTCATATTCGATTGTATTTTAATGAAAATAATGCAATGTTGAAAATGTGTTTCTCTACACTAATATGCCTAGCATATAATTTTTATTTTCCAAGTATCACAATGAAATAGTTTGGAAAATGAACTTCACATGGTTCATCTGCCTGTTGTTTCCATGACTCAGTCAACACTGTTGTAGCCAGTATTGTATTTCTATTTGAATGACACGTGCTTCTAATTGTTGGATCTACATTTTAGTGTCCATACTTTTTTTGATGTCACCAGCATTTTGTGGCATTGAATTCACCCATCACAATTATAGTTGAGAATTATCTTGATCTAACCATGATAAAAAATCTTACACATGCCATAATTGTGATTATATTTATTCATCTTGTTAAGGATTGTGATCAAGCTTCTCTTAGCAGATAAAATGCCAAAATGAAGAACTTTTTCTAGGCTTTGTATTGGGCTAAAGATAATCTTTATTTGGATGAGGGGGATAGTGTTCTAACAAAGAACTGTAAAACTTGTGAATTAGTCGAGTTGCATATTACACTTGCACAAATTAGAGTGAAGAATAAATTGTGAACAATTTCATTGATTGTATTGCTTTCATTGTATTTGCATTACAAATAGCTTAGGAATTAGTACAATATATATAGCAGAAGATGAGCCATCTAGAAAAGCAACTGCCAACTAGAAAAATAGGCATGCAACTCCATGCAAGATTGCACAACTAAGCAATCAACTTTAATGCAAGATTGCACAACTAAGCAATCAGCTTTCAACAACCTAACAACTAGCAAACTTATCTATAGGAATATCCTAGAATAGAAATTCTACACTAACACCCCTAATTACAAAGAGGAAAGGAGAAAACCAAAGTGGAAAAACTCCTAACAATTTATTTAAACTTAGAAAGAAGAAAGCTTACCCAATTACAAAGAAGAAAGGAGAAAACCCAAGTGGAAAAACTCCAAACAATTTATTTAAACTTAGAAAGAAGAAAGTTACAACTACCGATGAAGAACTGTAGATAAATCCAGCGACATGATATAGATCAGAATCATAGAAACCATTGCACGAGTACCTCTAGGATGCTTTGAAATTACAGTTCAGTATTTTAGTCTGTACTTTTCAACTGGATGGGGTTGAATAGATAGACACCTGGTCTCTGAATACAGAAGCTAGTTGTCGGAAGATTTGATAGTTGCAGAGATGTTCTTCGAATGGTATGAAGCTCTGGTGGTTAATTAGCAACTTTTATCCTTTATTTATTCAAAAGCATAATGAAAGGAACCTATAATAGATACTTTAAGTAGAAACCCTCAAATTTTCCCAGATCTTTATCATGTGGTGCTCGCAAAGCACGTATAATTTTAAAGAAACAAAGGTTTTTACAAAGCCCCAAATTTTTCCAGATCTTTATCATGTGGTGCTCGCAAAGCACGCACATTTTTTAAAGAATATAACTAGGAAAAAAAGCAAGGAGTATGCAAAAAAAAAAGGGGAAGTAACATGCATGTATCTAGAAACAAAGGTTTGCATATGCCTCCATTGTGGTGAAAATCTTCACAGAAATTTGCATGCACATAGAAACAAAGGTTTACATCTGCCTCCATGATAATAAATTCACACAATATAAAACGAATTTGCACTCAAACTAATCTAGCTCTAATACCATGTAAAATTTGTGAATTAGTCAAGTTGCAAATTACACTTGCACAAATTAGAGTGAAGAATAAACTATGAACAATTTCATTGATTGTATTGCTTTCATTGTATTTGCATTCATTTTATTTGCATTACAAATAGCTTAGGAATTAGTACAATATATATAGAAGAAGATGAGCCATCCAAAAAAGCAACTGGCAACTAGAAAAATAGGCATGCAACTCCATGCAAGATTGCACAACTAAGCAATCAACTTTCAGCAACTTAACAACTAGCAAACTTATCTAGAGGAATATCCTAGAATAGAAATTCTACACTAACAAGAACAACTAAGCTAAATGATGACAACAATAAACTACTCTGAGCATCAATTGTATTCCTCGGTTTTAAAAATTTGGGTGTGGAGGTGTATGGTTTGGGAATGAAATGGATATTTAACAAGAGAATTGATAAGCCCTTTACTCATAGGTAGGCTTGCACTTGGTGCATGCTTCCATGATCAATGATGTGGAGGGGAGGGAATTACAATTGATAGTGAGGTAATTGGAGTTCTTAAGTTTTAGAGGATGGGAGATATAGAATTTTTTTTGGAGGATACAAAGACCCTTGAACCATAGGTGGGGTTGCATTTATTTGTGTGAGTGTTTCAAGGTTTTTGTTGTTTACTCCCTACATTTTCCTCTACCTTCACACCTAATTTGCAAAATGCTCTCTTTTTTTCTCTATTGTTTACATCCAAAAAGAGGACCAATTCAAGAAATTATGGTGAAAACTCCTCAACCACATCCCTGATTTGCAGCTTAATCTCCTCATCAAAGCCTCTCAAAACTTTCTTCTAGTAGTGGATTAAATTTTGATTTGCATGTTTTGATGTCAAATTGTATAATTTAGATCTTGAGCACGTTGTTGAATTGACACCTAAGAATGAGAGCTTGAGCATGAAAGAAGGTAAATTTTCACTCTTGATTTAGCTTATTCATTTCTTATTGTAGCAGAGATATATTTATGTGTCAAATCTATGTACAACCTCCTCACTTATTATTGTTATTGCCATTATTTATTCGATTTTGAAATATTTCATTGTCTTTATTATTTTTGTAAGTTGTTTCTATTAAATTGGGGAAATTCAATGAGAAACTTAATATTGAAATGAGCAACATATAAATATGTAGGAATGGTGGTTGAATAACCACCAAGGTTAGGCATACCTGACCAACCAACTATAACTATCAAAGATAGTTATAAGTTGGTAATGTTGATAATATTTACAATATTATTAACATAATACAAATAATGATGTAATAAAAAGAAACCTAACAATCCCCCCTTATTACATCATATGCCCAAGAGGCCAAAGCATGAAAGTTATAAAAGCTTCAAACTTCACAACTGTAAGTGATTTTGTAAATATGTTTGCATGCTACTCTTGAGTCAAACAAAACTAGAGTTGGATATTCTATTGCTAAACATGCTCACGGATATATGGCACTAAATCTCAATATGCTTGGTATGCTCATGAAAAACTAAATTACAAACAAGCTTCGGCACACTCTGATTATTGCAGAACAAAGTGGTAGGACCTATCTCAGGAACACCCATGCCTGTCAAAATGTGACGTAATCATATCACCTCATAGACAGCCCCCTGCAATGGGATATTCTACCTCTGTGGAAGAGCAAGAAATAGTGGGTTGCTTTTTGCTCCCCCAAGAAATTAGACCAAATCCCAAAAAGAAAATGAAGCCTAAAGTAGACTTCCTATCATCCACAGAACCTACATAGTATGCATCCATGTATCCACACAAAGAAAAATTTGCGTTCTACTTATACTCCAAGCCATATGCCACTATACCATAGATGTATCTCAAAACCCACTTTGTTGCTTTCTAATGAACAACCATAGGTTCCTACATAAACCTAGAAAGATAGCTGACAACATAGCTAATATTTGGCCTAATATAAGTCAGGTAGATGAGACTCCAAATCAACTGATGATAAAAAAAGTAGCATTCACCTAAGGTGATGGATCATGGTGGTAAAGTTGTAAACTTGTCTCCATTGGGGTCGACATAGGTTTGCAATCTTCCATGTTGAACTTCTCAAGCAATGTCTTGGCATGCTTCATCTGAGAAACATAGATCTAATTCTTTTGTTGCCACACTTCAAGTCTAAGACAATAATGCAGGAACCCAAGATATGTCATGTCAAATGATTGTTTGAGATCATTCTTTCTTGCATCAATCATTTGTAGAGAACTCCCCGTGATGACTAGATTGTCGAACTATACAATCATAATTACAATCTCCCCCCTTGCTTTTTGAGGTAGAGAATGGGATCATATGGATTCCTAATGAATCTATGGTTAAGAAGATGCTCATCGATCTTTATGTACCAGGCTCGAGGGGTATGTTTAAGACCGTAGAGGGATTTGATGAGTCTACACACTTTGTGTTGCTGACCAGGTGCAGTGTATCCCTCATATTGAGTCATGTAGACTTCTTTTCTGAGATCTCCATTAACAAAGGCACTTTTGACATCCATCTAATGAACTTTCTACCCAAAGTGTATTTCCATTGCCAAAACCATATGAATTGCCTTGATCTTGATTATAGGGGCAAAAGTTTAATTGTAGTCAATGCCTCCCTTTTATGCATAGCACATAGCCACAAGTCGGGCCTTGTACTTTTCAATGCTACCGCCTACCTTATATTTGATTTTGAAAACCCATTTGCATCTAATAACCTTCTTCCCTGGTGGAAGATCGACAAGTTCCCATGTATTATTTCTTAGTAATGCATGATACTCTACATCCATGGCATCTTTCCAAGGTGGTGACTCAAGAGCTTGCTAAACTATTTTTGTTTCTAAACTCTTCGTAATTGTACACATAAGGGCCATGTTTACCTCTTCATGACACTTGCTGCAAGTTTTATGCCCACTAAAAGATGTGTCTACAATTGCATCATCTTTAGCATCCTTCATTGTGGCTTGATACCACTTTGTAATATTCCCCCTAGAAATTTTTTCCAAATCCCACACATATTGCTAACTTCACTGTGCATGCATTCCGTCAAACACTTTACATTTGCTTGATATTCAATGTATTTTCAATGTGTTTTGTTTATAACCATTCAATATGCAGTTTGAAGAAATATTCATATAACAATTAAACCCTAAACACTTGAAATCCAATAGGCATTTCAACAAACATATTTGTATGCAATTTAATAACAAGGAACTAACATTATTTCGAAGATGCTCATCAAATATATATTTTGTTTATTCACAGTATATGTTGCTGTTACAAATTCTAGGCATGAACTTTCTTTGGAAACAACCCTAAGATGAAGAAATACACTTGTAATGTATTGTTTTTATGCAATTGATATCTACTGTAGCAATTTGGGTGGTAATACAAGTGTGCTGCTCTAAAATTGATGTAGAAATTGGCTCCAACAAGCTCTCAGTTGACTACTAAACTTTCTCAATCTGTATACTGTAAAATATTACAAGAAACTACTCCCAAATTACCCCCACTTCTACCAAGAAGTTTGTTGTTACACTTACTGTATTGCCCAACAATACAACATTTCTGATTTTCTTCATACAGGCATTTCGTCAAACATTTAATATTTTGCCTAGCCAAAGGTAAAATCATAATAAATTGTTTTAGGTTATTTTGTTTGCAGATCAAGAACAAATCCTTCAATTTTGCATCTCATAGATCATATTTGAACCATAGGCATTTAGACAAATAGTTTGCAACAATGCTATAAATATGAAGTCTAAATATAATATTGTCAACTAGCTGTTCACAGAAGGTATTACAGCATTGATACTTATTTTGACAATGAAATAACATCTACATACCATTTAGAGCTTATAAGATAACTCCTCACACATTGAAGTGGCATTCCATTCCCTTGAAGCACTTGTATTCATTCTCACATGAGACTCAAACTCAACAAATGCAACCCCTTAGTGTTGTGTTAGCTTTAGTGGGCCCTTCCAAAGATCTTGAATCTTCTTTAAAGCCTCCCAAACTTTGAATTGTGTCATTCCAAGAGTAGTTGCTTCCTTTGGATGATACAACCAGCTATGGGAAGCCTTCTATGTGGTATGGCTAGTCTTTAATCAACTTATATTCATATTTTAGATTTCTAAATTTCATTTACCACACATAGCACAAGTACCTCTGAATTTATCTATGATTCCACCACTTCACACACTTCACAAAATCTTCAGTAAATCTTCACACAATATCAAATTTGTATTTATTCACAAATCCCATAAATTTGTATAAAGAAATCTTTTTGGCATAAATCTCTTAAGCACAAATAGGAACCTTGCTTGGATTCACCTCTAAATTAGAAATGAGGGTTTTCGTCCTCATTTCAACATCTTTGCGGCGCCATGTCAATCCCTAGATGGAACCGCTCAATGAAAGACATAGGGTTTTTGTCCTCAGCTTCAAGAAACCATTGGGTTTTTCATCCTATTGGTAAGAGTTTGGCCACATGCATAAATCTCCATAGAGAAATAAACAAACTTTTGAATGCCCCAAATGAGCTCACAAAACCTCCTTTTATAATTTTCTGTCTAACTGTCTAGAAGCTTATATTTTAAAATTCACTTTTTAATTTAAACTCTCTTTTAGCTCCGAAAAAGACTTTTTTATTAAAATAATGATAATTTGACATGCAAGGTCCTTATTTTATGTATCCATGATTTAAAACATTTCATCCTGATTTCAACGAGCTATAACACTAAGGTGCTTTTTAAATATTTCAAATAATATTTGGCGACCTTAGTAAAATAATTAAAATAAAGCCATTAATACACCCATTTTGTGAAAACTATTGGAATGCATCAGAATTGAAAATTGATTGCATTAGAGTGATCCCGATGAAGAATAATGATAAACGGAGCCAACCAAGTGACTTACTATAAATAACACACCAGAGGCCAAAAATAACTTCAAAAAGTGACATGTGAATCCTCTAGACCATTTGAGCTCACTGGTAACATCAAATAACCCCTCTGATAAATTTGACACACACCTAGAAGGTCAGTGTCAATTGCAATGCAAGAAAACCCAAAAATGGGGACATTACACACTTAGGAAGATTTTTGTGTATAGTAGATGAGGATTGAGGTTGTGGAGGGGAAAACACATCCAATAGAAACGAAACCTCTTCTTGAGCTTCTTCATCAAATTCCTCGTCTTTAGGTTCAAGAATTATCGGTGTTTGAGAACTAATAGGTGATGGAGAGGAAGAGGTGCTACATTCAATTACCTCATCAAAAACAACATCCCTGCTAATGTACACCTTTTTTGTGACGGCATCCATAAGTTGATATCCCTTTGAATCTGAACTGTACCTAAGAAAAATACACTTCACAGACTTATCATCCAATTTTCTTCTCTGAACCTTGGGAACATGCATGAAGGTTGTACATCCAAACACTCTAAAATGAGACATAGAGGGCTTCTTCCTAGTCCATGCTTCTTCACGTGTGATATTACCATGCACTTTGGTGAGTGCTTGATTCAACAAATACATTGTTGTATGAACTGTTTTAGCCCATAATGCGAGAGGAAGATTTACATCCTTTAACATGCATCACATCATTTCCACAATACTATGATTACACCTCTCTGCAATACCATTTTGTTGAGGTGTATATACAGTGGTCGACTATCTTTATATGCCATGTTTTTGTAAGTAGTTTACAAAATCCTTACTTGTGAATTCCCCCTTGATCAGAGTGAAGGGCTCTAAGAGTTTAACTTGATGATAATTCTGCGAGGGCTCAAAACTCTTTAAATTTCTCAAAGGTTTGATCTTTGTGATCCAAACAATAGACCCACATTTTTATTATATAATCAGCCACAAAGAGAAGAAAAAAAGGGCATTCTAATGATTGGATGACATTGGCCCACATAGATCAGTGTGAACTAATTCTAAGGGACTAGAGGCTCTTTTTTTGCAGCAGGAAAAAGAGCCCTATGTTGCTTTCTGGCAAGACAATGTGAGAAAAGAACTTCTATTTTATGAATTGGGGGACGTCCTCTCGCCATATTTCTCTTACTCTAGGCAAGAAGATAACCAAAATTGAGATGGCCAAATCTCTAATGCTAAAAAGTTGTGGATGCATTAGTTTTCATTGCAAGGGGGTAAGTGCAAGAAGATGAATATAGATTTCGTAGAAGTCTTTTGCGGATGGAAAATATCACTTGGAACGGATACCCATTTTGAAAATAACAGGTGCCCATTTAAAAATGGGAGCCCGAGCCAAAACGGGCGCCCATTTAGGATCAAGCACTCGAAGCAAAACAGGTACTCATTTGAGATAGGTACCCATTTTCAAAGAGTATTTATTTTTTTGAAACATGCCTATGGCTATTTTTATTTTATTTTTTAGAAACAGGTATCATTATTTTTAGAACAGGTACCCATTTCTAAAAAGTTTGAAATTGCAAACCCACATATTTGTATTGGTTTTAGGCTTGGAAACCCAAGCCTTAGCTTTGGACTTGCAACTAGGAGACCATGAAAACAACAAGAGAAAAAATTAGTTTCACCACTATGGCTGACGACATTTTTTTCACAATCTTTTAACGAGATTAAAACCCATTGTAGATTTGAAAGTCTAGTTTTTAAATATGTAATTTTTTATACTATTAGACATAATTTTATATTTATTGTTTAGGGTTAAAAAGGAGGGGTTTTATTTGTTTTAGGTTTTAAAGGCAAATCCTCCCTTAACCACAAACATTCAAGGGCATATCAACCGAGTTGAATCTCCACTAGTAGGAACATTCATCTATCAGATTAGGCTGCCACTTGGGACAGTGTGGAAGCTCAGATGTATCACACAATATCTCAATTTAAGGCTCAATTTCACTTAAAACCCTAAATATGCAAAATAGTAAGCAAATTATCGAATTATGACAAACCCTTTCAGACCAAGGTGAAAGATAGAGATATTTAACTCATTGTTTTTCGTAGTTTAGAAAATGAAAAAGTTGAGGAAACAGGGACTAACACCCTAGTCCAAGGTGCACTTTTTGTCACAGAATCTGGAACTCCTCTTGACACTGATCTACACAATATCTTTTGTTTCTGCCTCAGAAAAAATGGAGGACACAGGGACTAATGCCCTAGTCTTGGAATGTTCACCGGAGTCCTCTACTTGTCAGATCCTAAATCTCTATTGTCTACAACTTCCTTTCCTCAACTTCTCTCCACGAAACTCAGTACCTATAACCTGCAATCACAAAGGAGTGTGGGAGGGGTTTGTGGTGTTTAGAGGCTTGCCTCAGTCAAGCCCCGGAGAGACATTCAAGTCTTCCAAACACTGTTGTCAAATAAGAGTGCGTATCCCGATGGGATAGAGGCAAAAATCCAAATGATAAATGATTGAAAACACAGTAGATATCACCTTGAAGTGTAGATCTCATGGAAGGAAGATGCTCTTCATTCCATGAGGAGATGGAGTCAAATCTGCAATACAAACACAATAACAACAAAGTACTACTCTACAACACAATGAATGCCTTGAATCACTTTCACAAAATCACAGTGTTCATCTAATTTCCATCTAGTTTGCAAATAAAACCTAATCATGCTTATATATGCAACTACAAACATTCCCGCTAAGAATTTTGTAATTCAAACTTGAGATGTCGGCATAGGACCTAAATAACGGTCATAAAACTGACATTTAAATTTAGGGCAGACCCAAAATAGGGCAGGACTAGGGCACTAGCACCCAAGTCCACCCTGCTATTTTTGTTCAAATATCATTAAAATAGCACCCCCTAGGTCCTATTTGCCATAAGACTTTAGGGTTTTCTATTGGGAGTCAAAATTATCACACAAGATGCTCTAAATGCATTCTAAGGACCTCGAAGTTAAACCTTAAGAGGGAAAAACCTCGAAGGGGACATTTTTCGACATAACATTTAGCCCTCACTTTAATGTATGTATAAATGCAAGGCCAATACATGTATTAAAGTACGGTCAACAAACACAGCAAACATACCAAGCATGGTGAAGACATGCCAAACACATTGAAGACAATAAAAGGCACACAAAACATAGAGAAGATAGTTACAAACACACAAAACACAGAGAAGACAGCATTGAAGACACGTAAAACACAGCGAATATAGTGAGTGCAGTGATTATTTCTTTTTCTTTTTCTTTTTCTCATATATGAAATGCTTATGCAAGTACAAGGAAAGTAAACACACAACCCAAAATATAGGAGGGACTCATCGCCACTGGTCTTTAAGACTGCACATGGGGTAACAGACATGCAATACAAATCTCAGAGTGCAAGAGGGACTCATCACCACTAGTCATTAAGGCTACACTTAAGAACAAAAATGCCATACAAATCCCAAAGCATAGGAGGGACCCATAGCCACTAGTCTTTAAGACTATGCTTGAGAACAAACACGCCATACACACATATAAGACATGAAGAAAACACGACAGACAAGCGATGGAAGAAACCTATTGCTAGGTTCGCAGCCATCTCAAGTGACAAGGTGTCGTTGTACCTCATCATTTAATCTATTTTTAGATGTCAAAAATCCAGGGGCTGTGTCCTCGTCTGTCTGCAACTAGGGATTCTACAGTTACCAATTTTCCTAGCTAATCTTAACAGCTTCTAATTTGAAAAGATTAATCTATCTACTTACTGAATGAATTTAAGGAATGCTGAAATAGAATTAAACAGGAAATTTACTCAAAGCAATTCTTAAAAATAGTAACATGCATCTATCTATCAAAATCAGTAAATACTTTTCATATCAAAAAGCTGAAGTAATAAAATAGTGGTACTAGGCTCCTGCCTTGGTGGTGAGAGTGGGCCCTTGCTCCACACCCTTAGGGCTGAAGGCTACAGTAGAAAATCAGCACAAAAGAAGATCATAACTAAATCCAGTCCAATTCATTCACTTTGCATTCATGAAAAATATTGCTATCACAGAACTAAGATTACGGAGAATCAAAATAATTCAATCATTGTATATTTCTTCTGTTGTTTCTATCAATATATATCAAAATGAATGATGACCTATCACTTATCTTCTCTACCAGTTCCTCTATGAGATGACATCCATCTCTTTATTGCACTAGCTATCTAACTATGGAAAATAATCATGCAATAAAAGAAGACTGAGTGGAACACAAGTCCACTCAGAATTCTAAGTTTGAGTCTTAATACATTTGGGCAACGAGGCCCTGAAAATATGGGTATTGAATCAGTTTTATCCGTAACTCATGTAAAAACTTTATAAAGATAAAAACTCCAGCAGTTTAACTAAAGATGACCCTTCACCACTCAGGTGATGATTTGAGTGAAATGAGGGGTATTAAGATCACTACTGAGAGTGCCTGATTGGCAGCTTATGCTGGAAATATGCCCTGCTCTCAGGAGGCACCAGAGATATCTATCCCTGTTTGCAACTCCAGAGATATGTTTGTAGCTTTAGAGATATGTTTGTAGCTTCGAAGATATATGTGGCTTTCTTTGTTAAGCTCTGGAGATGCTCTTGACTCTCGCAGAGGTCCGGAGAGGCTTTCCTCATTTCTTCAAAACTTAAGGTGTCATGGTACTTTGGTATTGTCTCCAAAGATCATTGAAGACTATCTCCAGAGATGCACAAATTGTTGTTCTTGGCATCTACACCTGTTGATTAAAAAGAGAGAAGTTTCTGCATTTTTCCATCAATTCCATGCACATTAGTCACTCAATCAGAAATTATAATCTTAAGTAATCTATCTCAATTAATCATTAACTAGAACGCTCTTGCTAGCTTATTTGGATGTAGACATTAGGAAATATGGACTCAAGAAGGAGAAAAAGAGAGGTAAAAAGATGTATTTCATGGGTGTAACTTGGCACTCATCATCAGGCACATTATAGGCACACATCAACGATTGGGCTTCGCCACAACAATCACCGAAGACACACTTAAGGGTTAAGATAGTCTCAGATTTGCTCCCCACCTACTCGGAGGACTATTGGAAAATGATAGGATATGCACTCTCCTCGAGAAATACACCACCCCCTGCCTCCACAAAGGGCTTAAGATAAAAGGATATACGCGATATCCCACCTTCGTAGAGGGCTTAAATGATTGCAATAGATTCAAGTTTTACAAACACACTTTAGTAGCATCTAAATTAGACAGCTTACCTTATATATTCCCCCACCTTAAGGTGGTTGATATCATGTAACGATATCAACCACGTTAAGGTAGGAAGAAAACACACAAGGGAACATGAGCTCTCGTAAAGCCCATGCCCCCTAGAGGTGACATGTACTTTACGATCACCAAATGTTCCCACAAACACACAATTTCCTACAAGAAAAGGTGTTAATATCCATATAATCATAATAAACAATAATGCATATGATCATTCACATAAAGAACCAAGGAATGCAATATCCAAGATAGACAAAGTGCATGGAGCAGCAATATTGTTATGTTTTGTAAGTGCGATAAGACAACATCAAGATCACACAGATTGATTCTACTAGCCAAGCGTCGGATAATATATATCAACCCCATTGTCATGTATGGACTAGGTCCATTTTTTTATTTCTCACTGAAGGGAGACTAGGTCCACATCAGTATAATATGTTTTTCGTCATCCGCCTGCTAGATAGAATCACTAGAAGAAGGGAAACAATAAATCAAGAGAGGAGAAACAAGTACCTTAGGGACAATCATGTAGGAGGGTGCCCCCAAGTCACCAACCGCAATGCTATGTCCATAAGACACAACACACAACAATGAAAATAGAGGAGAATCAATATAGAAGAATGATGATACAAATAGAAGAAGGGTCACAATAAAGGTAGTCTCTCAGTATCCTTGACCTTACGAGAGTATCAAGGGTCATCCTAGGAGGCCTAGACAACACATAACACATCACGGGGGAAACACAACACAGAGGTAAAGGGTTAGAAATACTTACTTGCAAGGACAATCGGGCTAGCGGTCGTCATGAATTTTGATCTTTACTTTAATGGTTAAGGTTTTATCTCTTCTTCTCACTTCCACATTTTCATGAGTTTGTAAGGTGTCCTTGTAGGGAAGGTATCTATTAATGATGGTAGAGAGGGGATTTCATGGTTTTCTGTGTCAGTTAAATGTGGTGATATAGGAGCTCTTATAATTCCATTTCCAGTTGAATGAGGTTGTTGAGTGTAATACCTTGGGTTTGAGGGATAGTTTGTTCTTCAATATCATGTGAAATTTCATTATTTTCCAAGGTATGTGAAGGTTCAGGTAAAGGTGCATGATATGTTTCTTTGTTTAAGATGTAGTTGAGAAGTTCTTGAACATCGGGTGGTAAATTTTTAGTTTCAACAGGTTGAAGCAAATGTTCACAAAGGGAATCTGGATCATCCAAAGCATCATCCTGGCTAGGGAGAGCAGGAAGGGATAGCAGAGTAGTGTTAAGAAATGTGTCAATGATATCTTCTTCTTGTGCCAAAATATCCTCACTAAGTGGGGTTATCTTGGGACAAGTCTCTTTGTTCGATGAATCAACCAGTGCTATATCATTCTCATAGGTCTTAGAAAGTATTTCCATTATGTTGTCATGAAATGAGGGGAGAGAGGGAATGATGTTTTTACTACTACTTTCCCCATGATTATTTTTAGAAATGAAATTAGTGAGATTTTTCAAGATTGAAGGGAAAACACCCACGATAGTGAAAAAGCTTTCAAAGTAGGCTATTGTTCGAAGGATATCACAAGTAGTGCTCACGGTCATGTCAATACCATAGATGTATGCTATTTGATGCAAGACTTGAGGATGTTTATCAGTGAATTTGCAAAAGTTATCATAATTCATAATGTACTCAAATAAATCTTCAAAAGATGAATGATGAGAAGAATCCATGGTGTATGAATGCAAAACTATGTATGAAAATGACCTAAAATGCTATATTTTTCAACTTTTTCCAATGCAAATCACTAGGAGAAGAGGTGTTGTGAAGAATTTCAAGAGGGACAGAAAATAATATATCTAATAATAGTCCAACTATGCAACAATATATTTCACAACATGCTTTTGATGAAAAACATAGAGTGATGACAAGCCAAAACCTAGTGAAAATGTGCTAAAATATGTAATTTTTCAAAAAAATTCAATGCCAATGAGTAAGAGAAAGGGTGTTGTAAGGAAAATTGTGATGGAAATCAGGTTATAACAGTAATTTCAGTCACCTAATGCAATAAAATCCATCACAACATGCCTATAGTGCCAATCTAAGTCAAACCCTAGTGAAAATATAGCTAAAATATGCAAATTTTCATAAATTTTCAATGCAAAGGCCTAATAGAAAGGGTTTTGTAAGGAATTTGAGGAGGGGAAGAAAATAATACCCTTGATAACAGCCAATTAATGTAGAAAAATCGCTTACAACACGCTTGTAGTGCAAATCTAAAGACGATAAAGCCAAATCTAGTGAAAATGCAAGGTTTTCAAACCCTAGACATGAAATTTTGCAAGGAAACCACTATGACACAACACTAAAATTAGAAATTAGTCCTAATAAGTGTTTGGAAAGGGTAGTTAAATCTGAAACAAGATTTTGACTACAAACCCTAGCTAATGCAAAACTAAGTTTCAATGAAAAATGCACAATTTCAAGCAATTTTTGACGATTTAAGCATGGAAATGCAATGCAAGTGAATACTAAATGATGAATTTTTGGAATTTTAATAATATCTAATGAAAATAACAAAAATTTGATGAAATTAAATGCCAATTAATTCAAATTATGCTAAAATGCAAGCCTAAGATGCCATTTTTTTTTAAGTTTTCAAATTTTTGTAATTTTTCGAATGCAATAAGATGAATGGATGCAAATCTATCAAACAACACTCAGCAAGGTGCCAAAAAATTCAAAAACATGGGTTCACCAAAATGTTTAGGGTTAAAAAGGAGGGGTTTTGTTTGTTTTAGGTTTTAAAGGCAAATCATCCCTTAACCACAAACATTCAAGGGCATATCAACCGAGTTAAATCTCCACTAGTAGGAACATTCACCTATCAGGTTAGGATGCCACTTGGGATGATGCAGAAGCTCAGATGTATCACACAATATCTCAATTTAATGCTCAATTTCACTTAAAACCCTAAATATGCAAAATAGTAAGCAAATTATCGAATTACGACAAATCCTTTCGGTCCAAGGTGAAGGATAGAGATATTTATCTCACTATTTTTTGAAATCTAGAAAATAGAAAAGTCGAGGACACAGGAACTAACGCCCTAGTCCAAGGTGCACTTTTCGTCACAAAATTAGGAACTCCTCTCGACACTAATATGCACTATATCTTCTATTTCTACCTCAAGAAAAATGGAGGACACAAGGACTAATGCCCTAGTCCTAGAATGTTCACCAGAGTCCTCTGCTTGTCAAATCCCAAATCTCTATTGTCTGTAACTTCCTTTCCTCAACTCCACTCCGCGAAACTCAATACATGTAACCTGCAATCACAAAGGAGTGTGGGAGGGGGTTGTGGTGTATAGAGGCTTGCCTCGATCAAGCCCCATAGAGACATTCAAGTCTTCCAAACACCATTGTCAGATAAGAGTGCGTATCCTAGTAGGATAGAGGCAAAAATTCAAATGATAAATGATTGAAAACACAATAGATATCACCTTGAAGTGTAGATCTCATGGAAGGAAGATGTTCTTCATGCCATGAGGAGATGGAGTCAAATCTGCATATACAAACACAATAACAACAAAGTACTGCTCTGCAACACAATGAATGCCTTGAATCACTTTCACAAAATCACAATGCTCATCTAATTTCCATCTAGTTTGCAAATGAAACCTAATCATGCTTATATATGCAACTACAAACATTCCCGCTAAGAATTCTGTAATTCAAACTTGAGATGTCGACATAGGACCTAAATAATGGTCATAAAACCAACATTTAAATTTAGGGCAAACCCAAAATAGGATAGGACTAGGGCGCTAGCACCCAAGTCCACCCTGCTATTTTTGTTCAAGGATCATTAAAATAGCACCCCCTAGGTCCTATTTGCCATAAGACTTCAGGGTTTTCTCATCGGGAGTCAAAATTATCACACAAGATGCTCTAAATGCATTCTAAGGACCTGGGAGCTAAACCTTAAGAGGGAAAAGTCCCTAAGGGGACATTTTCCAACATAACATTTATTAATTATTTTTTAAACAAAGAGACTCATAAACTTGAAATAACATACATTACTATTTTTTAATAATTTTTTATTTTGAAAGTTTCTTGAAAAAAATTTATGTCCAGGACCAATCTAGATATCATTCTCTACATGATGAAAAAAATAATTAGTGAATTGATTAGTTTAGCTCAAATTATGTTGGTTGTACACGAGGGGTTTTAAAAAACATTAATTAGGGCCATTAAAAAATTAATAAAAAAATATTTATAAAAAAATTACAAAAAAATATCATGACCAAAATTCAACATTCTGTGCATCTTTCCACAAAAGGAATTAGAAAAATACCTTCATTTAGGTCAAATTATGTTGGTTGTACACATGCATGCTTTGGCAAAAAAATAGGGGACTTTTAAAAGCCACTTTTTGTACATCCAATAAAAAAATAGCTTTCATCATCTCGATATTAGAAAAAAATTACATATATGAAAACTAGAAACAAAATCCTACATTTCTTATTTTTACATCCTCTTAATATTTTATGTGCAAGTGCTTCAAATTGTCACTCCAAATATGACAAAATTTGAAAAACAAGAAAAATAATTCCACTTTTTGGCCCAAAAATGTACTCATCTTCTTGCACTTACCCAGGGCCTGGTCTTCATGTGAAACATCAACAAGTTGAAACATCTTTCCTACCCCTGAAGTACAAGCTACAACTGCACCATTGTGATTTTTGTCTTTGATAAGACAAATTTTCTCACCATTATGTTGATCAAATTCAACTTGTAGATTATGCTCTAGCAACTGACTTACAAAAATTAGGTTCTTTGTGAGCCTTGGAACATAAATAACCTTAGTAAGTCTGCATTTGTGAGTTTTTAGAGGCAATGATATATCTTCAATGCCTTGAATATCATAAGAGGTGTCATCACCCAATGAAACTTTCCCATAGGAGGTGGATGGAGTGAGATCACAAAACCACTCTTGTTCACCTGTCATATGCCTGGATGCACCAGAATCAACATACCAAACTGAACTGTTTGAAGTGGAGGCCTTAGTTTCTACAACATACAAGAACTCTTCTTCGTCTGAATTACATGTAGATGTAACATTGCCTTGTTGCTTATTTGGCTTTTTCTTCCAATGGGGATTCTTCTTCTTGTCCCCCTAAAAAGATTTATATGGCTTTCTTTCACTAGATTCGCTATTAGCATAGGATTATACCATCACTCTTTGATTTCATGTCCCTTTCTTCCAAAAATTAGACATTTATTTTTCTTGTTAGAAGAGTTGTATTGACTTGGTTTAGACTGACCTGATGGACCACTTCAACATTCAAGTTGTTTTCCCTTCTGCTTTACTGCAAGGGCCTAATTGTCTTGGGAGTTTGAAGTCTCACCATGGATTGTTTCTTCTTGTTGAAGCAAATTGACCAAATCTTCAAATGAAAGTGTTTTACTAGCCACATTTAAACATGTGACAAACACTCGAAATGAAGGAGGTGATGCTTTCAAGACAATAGGTACAAGAGTAGCATTTGTGACTTCTTCCCCTAACACTTGAAGTGTTGTTCTAATTTCAATAACTCTTCTAAAAAATGCCTCTACCTTTTCACCACTCTGCATTTATAGATAATGTTATTGAGGCTACAAATGGAGGATTTGGTTTTGATTTTTGGACTCAGACTTTTTTGAGGTGATCCCAAGCCTCTTTGGCAATGGTGGTTGTACAAATGTGAGGTTGAATCTCATCATCACTCCAAACAAAATGATCAATTTGGCCTTTTGATATGCTTTATCAATTTTGTTTTTATCATCACCAGCTTGTTAAGCTCTGGTTGCATTTCCAGAGACTACATCCCAAAGGTCTTCGAACTCTAATTGAGTTTGCACTTTCATTTTCTAGGTGGCATAATTATCTCCTCTCAAGAGTTTAGAGTTAGGAAGCATTATTTTAGGTGCACTAGAGTCCATTGTATATAGTTTTGAATGTCCTTATATCTTCAATGTAACCCTTATATCTCCTTGACATTTTACAGGGTCGATGCCACAGATGCCATTGTTGTATCTTTATTACGCGTTAGATGTTGTAATTCGACATGATGACATTACTCATAAATGCGAATCAGAGGCACCGTTAATACAAAATGCTCCTATTTTGGTTTGTTTTGAGTTTCAAAACTTTAAATTTGGCTTGAAAAATACATAAATGCTCCAAATACATTAATTTGAAGTGCGAGAAATAATAATATATTTTAAAAATGATTTTAACTATATTATATTGCACTTTCAATTATTTCTAAAGTTTAACTATAGAAAAGAAAAAGAATTTAATATTTTTGCTTTATTAATAAAATTCTTTTCAAATTCTAAAATTAACTTTTCAAAATATTTAGGGTTTGTAGAGAAAAAGAAACTTGCACCTTTTCTATTTGCTTGATTCCTTCACCAGATTATTTTTTCTCCGTTATCAACTTGTAGGTTGAATTCACCATGAATTAAAAAAATGCCCTTTACTCAGCAACAAAATGATTATACCTTCCTAAACCACTAGTGTTGCGAGGAATTGGAATGCAAATTTCGCCTTGCTTTCAAATGGCTTCAAAATACAGATTCAAACACCTCCAATATGGTTCATACGACTTCAAAATATAGAAACAAACACCTCCAATCTAGTTTGTATGGCTTCAACATGTTGGATCTCTCTTTCTAGAGCCCAATGTAATTCAATCATCTCATAACATATTCAGGTTTGGAGCTAGCAAGCATGTATAGTGATCGAAGTACAGAAGCTGCTTCATTAGAAATGCAAACTCCTAAGGAAATTTTAATCCATAAGAGTTACTCACCCATACCACATCAAGGAATAAGGCATTCATTTGTTGTTGAGCAATAGCCAAGTTTGCTGAGATCATTGCATTATTTGGTCCTCTACTTGCCATAACCAATAACACCCATTTGAACTAGGGAAATGTATGCATACAAGTGCCATAATCTCGCCTTCAAATTGCTTCCTTCAGCATGCACCTCTGTTTTCTCACACCTTCTTACATGATTTTTAGCCTCCACATTTTACCCACACAAGCACATGATTAAAAGTGCTTTGATACCATATTAAATCTGGGAAATGGAATGAGCAACTTGACATTGAAATGAGCAACATATAAATACATAGGAATTGTGGTTGAATAACCACTAAGGTCGGGCATACCCAACCAACCAACTATAACTATCAAAGATAGTTATAAGTTGGTAATGTTAATAATATTCACAATATTATTAACATAATACAAACAATGATGTAATAAAAATAAACCTAACAATTTCTAACATTTCAAGGAAAATTATTTGTCAAAGACATTAAAATCAAAACTGCTAATGCATGTGTTATGGAGTAAAAAGTGGCCACTTGTCTTTTTACCTCTTTGTTTAGCTCCTAGGTTCCTGTGAATACATTATACATTCTAATTATTCATCCCGATACAAAATTCCCCAAAACCAATGTAAACTGGGAACAGGGGGCCCATATCTTATCTTACCCAAGACCAAAAAGGAGCCTCAAGACTCGGGCTCCAGCGCCCAAGTCTTCCCTAATTGGTTGGGGCAAATTTAAATGTTTGTTGGCTTAGGACCTTTAAAAAGGTTTCTCCTTGTCGGCTCTTTTGTTTCAATTTGACGAATGTTAGAGAGAAAACATATATAAGTGTGTTTTTGAATTCATTATGAACCTAGATAGAGATAGAGATAGCCAACTTGAAGCATTGGAGTAAAGAGCATTCAAAGTATTCATTGTGATTCTAGAGCAGATTTGTTTTTTTTTTGTGTGTTGTTGCAGGTTTGAAGTTACATCTATCTCTCCTTATGAGTTGAAGATCCTCCGTTCTCTTAAGAGTTTTATCACATAAGTGATATCATTGTTTTTTTTATAACATAAGCGGCAAATGTGACGAACCAATTAAAAAGTAGCTTTCAAGTGCATGTCAGAGAGTCAACAAAAAAGACCATCACAACAAAAAGGAACCAAAACCAAAAAACTAGAAACAACAGTCTAACAACCGACAAACAATAAACAGAACAAAGAAAACATAGAAAATCCCCATAGGCTAGTTGAAGAGTTGCTCCCAATCCTTAGTGAGAAATTGGTACATGTCCTTGTATTCCTTCAGCTCTTTATCCTTCATTCCATGCCTGGTGAGTTCTATATCCTGCAGCACTACCAAGGTAGTCACAGATCTATGCATGACTTTAGAGGTGAACCTCGCCAACGTCATAAACTTCTTTTCCAACATAGTCATTCTGGTGTTGATACCCTCCGTCTCTTTACCTTTACTGATAGTCTTCTTACCCTTTTTATTTTTGCCAGTTTCTTATTTCTCCTCCGAGCTATCCATCTTTGAAATTTGGGCATTGAATTCAGGGAAATTGCTCAGACCTTCATCCACAGTCTCCAGAACCACAGTGTCCTCTTGATTCTTAGCCTTGGTCTCATCATCAAGGTTTTCCTCAGCACCTTCTGACTCAACAATGTACTTCTACTCCTTGTGCACAAGGGTAGGTTTGACGGCCAATCTGGTCGACCTTCTGGTTGACGAAACCCTTCCCTTACTCTAAGCAACATACTCCCCGTCCATCTTGTCTTCACTTCCATCCCTACCATCCATAGAATCCTCATCCCCTTCCTCTAGATTTTGGACTTCCATGCTGGGGTTATTCTCATAATTCACAGAGAGGCTACCCCCATGTTTTCCAACCTTAGCCTTCTTGTGGGGAGTGTCATCTTTCACCTCACTAACAATGAGTTTCCTCTTGGTGGGTTTAGGGCTGGCCTTCATAGGATCAGTTTGTTCCACATTATGAGTATCAAGGAAAACCAACACAGGGGTTTTTTTTTTCTCGAAGAGGACTTGGCAGTTTTGTGGGAGTGGGTGAATTTCTCAGGGGTCACTTCAATGATGATCACGGGGTTGCTACGAGTGGGTTTTGGTTTGGGTTTAGGCGTTTTAGAGGGGCTGTCAATGTGGGTGGAGATGATGTTCTTGGGTGGACAGAGGGCTAAGTGAAACTTATAAAGTCTGTAAATAAGCCCTTGGTGGAGCAGAATGGGGGGTTTCTCAGGGTCGTTCTTGTGTTGTTCAATGGTGGCTTCAATAGAAACTTCTAGAGAAGATAACACGTAAAAAGGGAAGCTAATGAACTTGTTGCATCTAAAGTGATTTAGTAACACAAACTGGTAGTAGAAGAAATGGAAAAACCTACCTTTAAGTGTGAAATACTTGATAATCATATAGCACACGTTGTCCAAGGGTTTGGGGAGCTGCTGTCTATCAAACCGTCCTTGCAGGTTCTACAACACTTCATCCTTTTTTAAGAACAACACCATACCATCCGAGTCTGAGACTTTGCTGGTCTTCTTGTGTTTCACACCATCTGTGGACATGCTCGTAGCCATCCCAATAACCTCTTTGGTCACTTCAAAACCTATGCCACCAACTTTGACATGTCTGTTCATCCAAGACCGCACAAACTACATGGATAAGTTTTCATCATGCCCTTGCAGGCATTCTAAATATGAAGCCACACCACCCTCCTAGAAGATATGCCATAGGGTCTCGTTCTTCCTGAATTCTTTGCAAGACTCAGGTTCAGTACAAGTCCTATCCCCCCATTTGCATATAGCTACCACTTTTAGTAGAAATTTTGGACAAAAAAGAGGTTCTTTGCAGACTAGTCTCTTTACCACCCTTAGCAAAATTATTTGGCGATAGAACTCTTTGTTGTGAAAAAACTTTATCACAACAAATATGAACCTATGAGCAGCTCAAGGCACAAAGAATAATGAACAACTTGACACCTCTCTAGTTTGAAGTGATATTATTCAATAAATTTGTCTCATGCGAATTAACATGCCATCCTATCTTATGATTACTACAATCTTGGAACTAGGTACTATGGATATTAGGAGTATTGAACCAATCATAAGGCATGTGAGTGACCATGTGATTAACTGCTTGGGTCATCATGTTGCTTTTGTAACATGTCAACGAGATGCAATTAATATTTCTCTCAAAGATGATTTGTCTAAATTCCATCCTGTCACTGGATCTTTTGGTTTCTTTAACAATATTAAAATCATTATTATTAGAATCATTCCTCTTGCAGCTCCTAAGGCAATCCTTAGGCCGAGTAATAGACTTAGGAAATATTAAAATCATTATTATTAGAATCATTCCTCCTGCAGCTCCTAAGGCAATCCTTAGGCCGAGCAAATAGACTTAGGAAATATTAAAATCATGATGTTTTAGGTATAGTTTCCTGCTCCGTACATAGGAATTTTTGAATTTGAGAAGGAAGGTTATTGAGCTTTCTCCAACATCTCCAATTGCTCAAGTTCTAACCTAGGTTGGCCATGCTATGAGCCACTTTGTTGCCTTCACGATAGGTATGTCCTATCTCCTTCCGGGTGAACCCAGTCAGTAAACTCTTAATGTCCTCAGTGATGTCTTTGAGTTTCCATCCGATGTCAGTCTTGCCAAGGGCAACATCAACAATAATTTTTGAGTCTCCCTTGATTTGAAGCTTATCCAATCCTAATGAAAGGGCCAGTTTCAGATCCCATAAGAAAGCCAGACCCTCAACCATATTATATGATTGGGTACTAATGCCCCCAACATAAGCAACTATGAGCTTCCCTTGATCACTTCTTATGACCCCATCCACACTTGTCATTCCTGTTGTCTTTTTCTCAGCCCTATCGAAGTTGAGTTTGACCCAGTCCTTCAGGGGAGGTCTCCAGGTGGTGCTTTGCCTAGCAAGCTGCTTAGAGTTGTCAAAGTTGCTTATGTCATTTGTCAAACCCTAGTTTTTGGCAATCTAGATCTCTAGCTGAGTGGGGGGTTCCTTAGCAGCTTTCAAGGTA
Source organism: Cunninghamia lanceolata (assembly GCA_027924645.1). NCBI lineage: Eukaryota > Viridiplantae > Streptophyta > Pinopsida > Cupressales > Cupressaceae > Cunninghamia > Cunninghamia lanceolata. The sequence continues at coordinate 8,014,098 of BSBN01001203.1, forward strand.
CAGATGGAGGTGTTTTCCAAGACCATTCTGCAGAAGGATAAGAAAACATCCTTGGCACTCTTCACCATTTCCCTGAATCATATTGATTTTGTGTTTAGCCTCTACCCTACAAGGGCATGCTCTCATTATCTATCAATGGTGTTGGGAAGCTTTAATGCTATCCTGGGATTTGACCGAGGCAAGTCCCTAAACACCATAACCCCCAAACCCCTTCTCTTCTTCTTATGTGCAGGTTGCAGGTGCGAGATATGGGAAATATGAAGATATAGGAAGACTGAGCAAGAATCAGGGTTTTAGTTTTTGACAATAGTTTAGGAATGTTCCCCTATGTAGGACTTGGGCATGGGCACCTTAGTCTTTCTTCCTCAGTAGACTTTAGATCTGACATCAAGGCAGTTTTTGTAGCATTTATCTAGTTTACAGTTTTTGAAGATTCCACCTTTCAGGACTTGGGCACTCCTAAAATAGTCCTCCAACACCTTCATATCCAGGACAGGTTCTGTCATCTTCCTGATCCTCCCTGTAAATTTGATTTTTGGAGATTTGTTGTACATCTTCTGTTATAATCAAATCATCATAGAACTAGAGTTTTGTACATAATTGACCTAGGGTTTGATAAAAGGCTTGATTAAATTAGATATTTCCATAGCGCTCCTAAGTACAAGATATGTAGCTAAGTCCACCTCTATTTGGTAGTGATTTGGCTCAGTCTTGTCCTTGAATGTTATTGTGAAAGAGGGTTTAATCTAGTGTGCATGCTAGTCTCATCGTTCACCTTTCTCACACTTAACAACATGTTATGCAGGTATGCCAAATGAAGATTCCAAAAAAAAACTAACTAAAAAATCATAAAAATAAAAATAAAAGTTTTCTAGTGATGAGACCATAAACTATCTCATCTTTAGCCAAATAAAATTATCTCTTTCTTCTTAATAAATCAGTTTTGAAGTGGATTTGAGTATGGTTTGAAAGATTTTTAGTTTCTTTAAGTTAGAATGTAAAGTAGATGTTTGGTTTGTTTTTAGTACTCAATGTGATCCGGATTGCTTCCTAGCTTCTAATATTTCTTCATGAGTATGTGTAAGATGCTATAATGCATGTGAATAGATTATTGAAGACTATAACTCTTGTCAAAGTACAAGGTTCTGAAGACATTTTGAAAAGTTGCTAAGGATTCTTCCAAACTGATAACACACACTTCAAGATTTTTGTAGGGTAGATCAACTGACACTTACTCTTAAAATGATGGATCTAGTTAGAATGGGAAGAAGACACCACGAAGATGTTCCATGCAGACTATAGAGGCATGTTTCCAGTTGTTCTTCCATGTTTCCTTTTTCCACCAAGGTCGGTTCTCATGGCCACTAAACCTCAAATAAACTATTTGTTTAAAATGGCACAATTAGTGCCATGCATGAATTTCTTTACAATATTGCATGTTCACCTTTAGATCAGAAGTTATGTAATTAGTAGACTAAACAATAAGTCTATTTTCTATCAAGTTGGAGCATAAGAAGATTTCCTAGAAATAAGGATGAAGAGAAGATAATAAGTCAAAAACATAGTTTTAGTAAAATAGTGATATCTCCCTTGTTTCTAAATGAAAATTTAAATTTAAAAATGATCTAGAAATTTGGGAATGAGAGGAACTAAACCCAGAAACGGTTTGAGGAAATTCATTAAAGTGATTGAGCAGTTCATGATAGAAAATGATTGACATAAAGGCAATTGAAATTGGAGGAAGCAGTTGTAGTTTGTCTCCCCAATAATAGGATTTTAGATCCACATTCTTGGTAGATTGACTTAGTAGATTAGGAATAAGTATTCTATAAATACATTGTAAACAATTCATCAAAAAAGAAAGAGGAAATAAAAGAGTTGTTTTTATGAAATAATACAGTTTAGTATTTTGGTAGCAATCGTGTAATTTGTTTCATCTTATTCTAAAGGGAATTAATGTCCCACTTAGCCTGAGGAAGAAGGTTAATTGTTTGTAGTTTCATTGCTTAGTTTATTTTCCAACAATTTTTCCATTTCCCCATTTTTAGTTGTATTTCCAAAATTTCTATTTGCAAGCTATTCATAGGATAAATTTGATTGCAATAGAGTTAAACCTTAATTTGTTTCATGCATTTGTTGTTAATTTCATTTGTAGAAAGTGTTTTCATGCAAATTATCTCTCCTCCCTCTTCCATATAGCCATGGACATTGCCCTAGATTGACATTCATTAAATTAAATGATGAGAACTATAGCAACCCTCATCATTTGGTAGTTTGCTTGGATCATAAAAACCAAAAGTTCAATTTTGCTCTCTGGTAGTTTGCTTGTGTCATAAAAATCTTTTAAAAAAAATCAATTTTACTTTCTTGTAGTTTGTTTGTGTATGTTTTTGTGACCAAGCCATAGATTCTCTTCTCTTGCATCATAAGGTGATCTTAAGAATTGGAAATGATTTAGTCACTTGTGTTTCTCGAGTCCATTTGGGTATGCTCTTTCCTCATGCCATAAGGTGATCTTAAAAATTATAAATGACTTGGAATTTTCATTTTCTTTTTTATAGGTGGGCCTGGCTTAGATTTCATCACCAAGTGTCAGCTTGAACCCACATGCCAGTGAGGTCTATAAATTAGGAAGAGAATCAAAAGACTCTTTCTTCGGGGTGCATTTATTATTTGGCTAAGATAGCAAGAAGCTTTATATCTTGCTAAGTGAAGGACAATAGTGGGTTACCCTCTCAAGCCAACCCTTTAAACATAGACCCTAATTTCATAGGCTTGGGCCTCATGTACCTTCAGGTATAAAGAGGAACAACTTAGTTGAACCCATACAAGCCTAGCTTATGACCCTTTTGATTGTTTGTATTTGTGATGCACCATAAGTGATTAGTTTTAGGAAGTTACTCATAAGGTACCTTTGGAAATATAATAGTAGTCCATGTATGCTCTCCTCTCATGTCTTATGATGATCTTAAAGATCAAAAGTGCTTAGTGGGCCTCATCATTGGTCCTATTATCCATGCCTAGGTCTAGGTATAATTGTGGGCTCGCAAGTGTAGACACTCTCACTTGAATAGTTAGGTTGTTCATCTGTTCACTTCGTCTTCTTGTTTGTGTGAAACCAATACAAAGGCCAAGTCTCAAAAAACCATACATCCATTAGTTGAGCTCCTATATCCAAACCAAGCTAGAAATCCTTTTGAGACCAATGATGATAATAGCCTTGGAAAATTGAATGCATATAATGATGACAATTATGATTTATTTAGAGATGAACATGGTCATACCCAATTTGAACCATTCCAATACCAAACCTTAGATGACATCATTTTGAGCAAGATTTCCTAAGGATTTAATTGGTAAACCATGTAAATCTTATGGACCAAGATCCCTTAGACCACAAACATGTTAACTTACTAGCTATCCCCTAGGCCAAAATTGAATATCTAGTAGTCATCCTTATGATAAATTTGACAAGGGAAATACCCTTCTAGCTCGAGATCCTCATAACCAATTCATGTTTGAACTCTAAACCTTGTGTAAGCAATTAATAGCCTTAAACTCCCATGCAAGTCCATCATCCAAACCTTCACCATCCTATCAATCTAATCAACAATATTATCGATCATCTAATCAACCATCTAATCCTACCTTATCTATGAAGGATGTTCTCTAAGGAGTGCAAGTGAGGAACCATAGTCAAAAGCATGACTTTGAGGAATTATGTGATGCCCCCATTTCAATATCATCACCCTTTGGCAAGTACAAGCATGTTGTTGGAAATGGGGTTATCAATTCAAACCATGGTTAGGATGCTTGAGATTCTCCTAGCAGTACCACCTCTAAAAGTCAATCCAAACAAGAGTCTAAATAAAGACAATATACTCCTTTAGGAGAGTCTTTGGAAGTAATGTTTCACAAGCTAGTCGAGGCTAACGAAATTATATTCCCACTTACCAATCCTGTTGATGGAAGCAAGCCAAAGTCCAAATGGTATAGAGAGAACAAGTATTGTAAATACCATAGAATCAAAGGACATTCCATTAATCATTACCTGAGGTTCAAGGATTGCATCCAAGATATAATCGATCGTGGGATTCTTGACCTTGAGGAAGGTACTCCTACATCATACAATCAACACTTGAAGGCACATTGAGATCCTTGTCCAAAGGAATCCAAATGAGAAAAATCCCCCTCCTTCACAAGATCCATAAAATCCCAAATCCATAAGTGTCATAAGTTCCAAAGACATCCAACTAACCAAAGCTTACTATTAGGGGAGTAAATCAAAGGCCTAATTGATATAGGATTTTAGGACCCAACTTGAAAAATGCAAAATCATCTAAGTCCTTGCCCATTTTATGCAATTGCCCTATTTTGCCCATCATAGATAACCAATCTGAGAAATCCTCTATTTCCTTGGAATTATTCATTATCATTCCCATGTCCTCCTCATGTGTTGAAGTTTCAAAAAATCCAAAAATATTCCAAGTCTAGGAAGTTATAAGTTATTTTCTACCGATTCTATGAATTTGTGGACTTTCTAGGTGCTACCAAACATTATCTCCTCACCTCCCATCTAGTTCCTTCCTTCTTTCCCATAGAAAAGTTCCACCAAACTTCATTCGATCCTTCACTTCCTTTATTTCCTTTGTTTCTTCTATTTCGTGGGTTTTTGACCTACTACTAGATGTATTTTGCTTATTTAATATCCTATATCCACCTCCTATTCCACATAAAATTCTTTCTTAATCTTATTGGGACCTTAGTCTTTTTCCCTTCACCTATTTCCTCTAATTTGTGGAATCCTACTTGGCTACCAAACTTCACATTTCAAGCTTTGATATCTTGTCCTCCTATCCCCTTCCTTTTTCTACAAACTCCTATTCTAACCTTTCACTTCCATTTTCAACCTACTATTAGATGTATTCTACTTGTTTAATATCTTGTATTCACCTCCTGTTCCACATAAAAGTATTTCTTAGTCTTATCAGGCCCTTAGTCTTTTCACTTCGCTTGTTTCCTCCAGTTTGTGGAATCTCACTTGGCTACCAGACTTCACATTTCAAGATCTAATATCCTATCCTCCTGTCCCCTTTCTTTTTTCTACAAACTCTTGTTCTAGCCTTCCACTTCCTTTTCCTCTACTTTGTGAAATTTCCCTTTTAGACTAGATATGTTCACCTCTTGTTCTATATCCACTTCTCCCATCCTATTCCATAGTTTTCACCTGCATTTCTTCCTTTTGCCTCCCTTCCTATTTGCGGAGTCTCCTCTTGGAACTAGATACATTTCAACCTCTGGTTCTCCTTCCCTTTTTTGCATTCTTCTTGACCCCTTTTATGATAAATTCCCTGACTTCTAGATCTCATCCATTTGGTCCCTCCACTTCCCACATCCAGTTCTAGGTCAAATTCCTGCACCTTTACATCTTCCATTTTCCTCTTTGCAGACTTTCCTCCTTGAACTTCAAGATGTCTTCCCATCACGTCATATCCTGTCCTAACATCTAGTTTTGCATTCAAATATTGCTTTTCCCCACATCTCTCATATGGTCATTTTCCTCCTTTTCGAAAACCTGATTAACATGTAGATTTCCTTCACACATTTCCATTCACTTCCACCACCAGTTCTGACCTTTAGTTCTGTAAGATTTCTTTGCATTTCTCCCATTCTTTCCTCCAATCCCTAACGAATTCTTGCATTTGTCCCAAAGACCATGTTGACACTCATTTTGACCAGGGGTTGATTTGTCATGATCAGGAGGTTTCTTCATTTGAAGCCTTTATCTTCTTGCCCATTTTTTCTAAGTGTTGGACCTCCTCAGCATTTTTCAACTGCAGCATCATGTTTTCCTGAGGAGGAGGTCATCATCATCATCTTGTCTTCGATGGTCTGCATCATCATGTTCTTCGTCGACTGGGTTTTTCATCGTCATCATCATCATATTCAGTCATCGGGTGATGTTTGGTTTTTATCATGATGATGCTGCCGAGCTACAGTGCGCCCTCATCTGCTTGCGAGGGTGATGTTTCAAAGTCTCCGGTGATCTTCCATTTATCACCTTGCACGAGCATGATGATGATGTTGCTTATTCTTTGAATTGCTCGACCTAACTTGTTTTTTCCTAAGGGTCGTGTTCATCATCATCATATTTCCAGTTATCATCCTGCTGCTTGCGGAGGTCATCATATTTTCTGCCTTCATGATATTTCGCCGGGGTGATATTTTTATCATCGGGTGATCTTGGTTAACATCATCCTGATGATGTTGTTGAAGAGTTGTAATTGCGACCCGATATTCACTAGGGTCATCATATTTTGGAACGTCAGGATGATCTTAGTCAATATCATCCTGATGATGTTGTATCACTTCTTGTTCTTTGTTTCTCATCCTGATGATGCTGACGTCATCCGTATATCAGGGTGATATTTTTCTTTCTGCCTATCTGCATCATGATATTCGCGAAGGAGGGGGTGATATTTTCATATCACCCGGATATATGTTTGTTCGAACATCATGATGATGTTGATATCAAGGAGATATCCGCCTGCTGGTTTCGCGTGTTATCTATTGAGGGTGATCTTTTCAAGCAGCATCATCATGTTCAGTTTTCGCCCCGATCTTACAGAGGAGCTACAGTGCAACCTGATGTTCGAACGTCAGGAGGATATTTCCAAATATCCGGTTGTCTTCCGAATATCATGATGATGTTAATATGATGATGACGTCATCAAGGTCCGCGGGGGTCATATTTCTAACGACTGATCATCTTGAAGAGACCTCCTGATATTTGCAAACATGATGATGACGTCATCCGGATGTGAGGAGGTGCGCAGTAGGCGAATATGATGATGACGTCAGCAGGATATGATGATGACGTCATCAGGATGTTCATCGGCCAGACTTTTGTTATAAGCTCAGCAGGAGGATGTTCCTCCGAAGGATCAGGATGTGCCGATTATCATGAAGGTTATATTTCAAATATCATGATGACGTCAGGGTGATTTTTCGAACAACAGGATATCATGCTGCTGGAAGATGATGATGATGAAGTCTATACTAGTGTCGTCAGGAGCAAAAGCACCGACATGGTATATGCTCATGACCTAGTATATAAGGTGTTATTGAGGTCATCGCGGGGTGCATGTGGGATATTGTTATCCTGCATTTTCAAATATCATGATGATGAGTCTCGGCGGGAAAAGCTTGCGATGGTCTGTATGATGATTTTCCCTAGGCCGCGGGTTGGTGCGCCATTAATGGCGATTGTTGCAGAGGTGTGGGCGATGGCGTGGGTCGATCTTGTACCCGACTGGAGGTGTCAATCAGCGGGCAGGAGCGCAGGGCTCGAGAAATCTTCCTGTCTCCTCCCCTACCTGCTGCATTCAAGTTTGGGCGCCAATCTGGTTGTGTTTGAGCGCCATTTTCATGATATTGTGTATCTGGCGAAATTTTGGTCAACATTGTAATTAATTGCTGAGCACCTACCTGGCTGTTTTAAGCAGGTTGTGTTGTTCATTTGTGGTTGTTGAAAGTTGATGATTTTGGCTCTGTAATGCATAACAAGCTGATCTGGTTGCTCTGTACAGCTTACCTGTGAGTTTATGTATCTCTTGTTGTTTGTTTTTGGCATGAACCCACTGATTTCATGATTAAACTTATATGAGAAATGCTGTTTGGCATGTGTTGTGTTAATTCTATCTCCAGTATTGCATGTATTCTTCTTCTGAATCTGGATGTTTAGTAATGTTTAGATTCTAGAGCATAGAATTCCTATGTTGACTGTCTGATCTTTTAACTTCTACTCAAGGGGTAGATTAAACTGTTTTCAGGTTGAACATTGGGAAGGGTATACTGCAGTAGGGATACCATAAGTAGAGATAACCTAACACTCTGTATTGGGAGATGCCTGTAAGGCAGGTATCACACATATATCCCCTTGAAATCCAGTTTTAGTTGTTTATGCTGATCATTCACAGGTGTATGTCTACTGACTCCAGGCCCTGGATAGGCACCAATCATGCTTTGTTTTGTGTTATAACCATATCCAGCTTTGCATCCACACTTAAACTCCAAATCAAAATCTAAAACAAACATTAGGACATTAGAATTAGTTTAGGATCCTCAGTCCTCTGTCTACAACTGCTAATAGGCCCAAAGCTAGCCCCTTTGTTCTTATCTTTCAGTTTTGGTCTACTTACAAGAGGACTATCTGCTTTCTGTCAGCATCCCAGCCTTGTATGCATATCCTCATGGATGTTGAGTAGGGAATACCCCCCTAGGTCTTGCAGAGCCTGAAGAAGAAGAGGAGATAAAATATAGAGTCTATCTCCTACACTGTTGACCCCCTGGCCCAGAGATCCTGTTGATCACTGATGGCTACCTTGTAGGGAAATCTGGGAATAAGCATCCAGTCTGGGAAAAAGTCAACAGACCAGATCACTCATTCCCTTCCATTTTGTGGGACTTTCCCATCCTTTAAGACTCCATTCCTTCCACTCCTTATGTTTAGTTCTCATATCCTATTTCAAGTCAAATTTCCACAATTTTTCCAAACTTCTACGATACACTCTAGAACACTCCAACAAATTATTAGGTCACCACTAATGACCCAATTCAACCCCTACAACTTCTCAAATGCATTTCTCCCAGCCAAACAACAATGTTCATTTGAAGGGTGTGATTCCAATTACAAATTTCAACGGTGGATGATGAAAAAAGACACAAATTTCCATGAATGCGTTGGTTGGGTTTCACCTACCAATTTCCTCTGTGCAAGTTCTAGACCATTCATCCTTAGCAAGAAACACTTCAAATGAGGATTACATTTATTGTCATGACTTGTCAAAGTACATCAAATTCTTGCAAGTGACCAAGGATCTAAAAACCAAAATGCTATAAATGCAAGTTTGTTTTTCATTCAAAGGGTTGAACATTTCTTCTCTTCCACACACTTGTGAGTGTTAATGATCATCTAGGGTTTTAACTCCTACTAGTCTAATCCCTAGTAGGCTTGTCCCTAACTACCATTAGAGTATTTCAATCAAAGCCCTATTTCATTTTTTACCATATATTAATACCTCAAGGGAATACCCTTAGGTTTTGTAGAGCCCGAAGAAGAAGAGGATCTACCCTAATCCTATGCATTGGTCCAAAACCACCTTCTCTTTGTTGATGTATCACTCTCCCTATTTGAGATACTATGTTCCCTTGTCTCACTCTTGGTTATGGTACTAGAGGAGAGGGCCTACGGTCTTGGGACCCAACATAGGGGATATCAAAGCAAAACAATGTACATCTATCTTATCGATAAGGCAATTAAGGATTTGTCAAGAGCTTGTCCCAAAGCATAATCAACTTTTCCCATCACTAAATCAAGATTAGAACACTCAAGTGAATTCCATCCATCCTATCACAAACCCCCAAGATCAAGAAATGAAAATTGATTCTCTCCATCATCCTAAAATCCCCCCTTCTTATGAGGAGATTAGTGTCCTCGTTGAACACATAAACAAGCAAAGAAATCATAACAAGCATGTTGGTAATCAAGTTGTACATGATGTTGATCAAATCAAGAATGAGGATAAGCAAGTCATGATTAATCACATTGAGCATATAGTTGATCAAGGTACCACAATCATGAACAAGGAGTAAGCACAAGCATCCTAGAAGCTTGGTTTGACCATCTTCCTTAAAGCAAGTTTCCTCATGGATGAGAAAGTGGCAAGTTCTGGTAGTTCTTGGTTATGCAACGATGGGCTTGCATCATGTTTCAAAAGAAACAAACATCCTATCACAAGAAAAAATTGTCAAATCATGGGCTACAAAGGAAAGGGATTGGACCTCCTTGAGCAAGGCATCCTAGAACCTATATGTGTTTATACAAATCATGAATATCAACGAATCGACTACAAACTTACTAATAAGAAATCTAATGATGTTTGTGACACTTTGACAATATCAAGATGGTTTTGTCTAATGTAGAAATTAAATTAGAGTCCATCCATAGCCCTTCCAACAATCTTGTTGCCATCAATCCTTTAATTGATACTATTATCTATGCCATCAACCTTAACCTCCAACATCCTAAACCCCTCGATTGGGACCAACAAGATCACACATCATTTGAATTATTTTAAAATGATGAAGCAAGCACAAAAATCATGGGATTTCAAGATAACATCCTGCTAAGGGATCATCACAAAGGTTTTAAAATTAACTTGGATGCCCTCGCATATGAATCTAAGAATCCATGAATCACCATGAAATAAAGCATTGACATAAAGCACCAAATCAAAATCAAGTAAAAATCAAGATGAATTCATAGGGCAACATAAGTCCACAAATAAAAAGGAAGAAAAATGTAAGGAGGATCCTAAAGCAAAAGGATATAAATAATCCAAATGAAACCACAAGTCAAATCAAATCAAAGGATCTAGATAAAGCAAAATATCAACATGAAGTAAAACTACAAATGACGCAAAACATCAATATGAAGCAAACAACCTAAATTGTAGTAAGTAATCAAAAAAAGCACTTTGCATATAACAAGTGTGCACCATCTTTGTAGTCACTCTTGACTCCAACTCATGAGGATCCAAGATCCAATGTGATATGAGCAATTGTTGGTCCTAATCAAAATCCCTATCCCAAATCTAAATCTGAACACCTAACATTCTAATCCTAGATAGTAAAAAATCCTACATCCACCAATCCAAAATTCAAATCTAAATATCCAATATCCATTCTTAGCTCCAACTCTAATTCCAAACATCCCAATCCCCAATCCAAAATCCCCAACTACAATCTCAAATCACAAACCACATCCAAACATCCAAAATATTGAATCCCCAAAATCTTGGCAACAACTCTTTATCATATGGGTTATGATGGTACCTTATCAAGATGTTCACATTTGGCTAAAACCAACTCAGTTATCAAAGAGGGTCACAACATTTGTGGGTTATACATTAGTGGAAAAATCTTAGCAAAGCAATTACTTAAAACATGCTACTATTGGCATGTCATGACAAGAGCTTCTAGATTAGCCACATCAGAAAGATAAGAACTTGTTACTTGAAGTAGCAACAATTAGAAAATTTAAAAAATAAATAAAATAACTAAAAAATCCATAAAAAAAAAGAGGAAAAATTGCCCGACAATGAAAACCATTCTTATGGTGCCTTGGGAGAGTACCATGATGAAAACCCATTCAAGGGTGTCATGTATAAATCATCTGTCTATGTGAATCCTACACTTGGGGGCAAGCTTCTTTCATCTTCCATCGTACCTATCCCTTCCATCATACCTATCCATCTCATCATACTCCTCCGACATAACTACATATCCATTCCATCACACCCATCTAGAGGCCTAATGGAAAGCATAAAGAACTAAGAAGATCAATATGACAAGAATAAATCGTATTCCTATCAAATAATGCAAATAGAATGTGATGTATAGTAGAATGAGAACCCTTCGTTATATAGGCCAAGGTGAGACATAGGACAACATAAGATAATGACAAGTGTCTTAATCTTATGACTTGAGATATAAAGTGAAAATGCCCTAAGAATTCCCTAAGTAAACTTAACTAAACTAGTGTGAATAGGAACTAAGAGGTAAACTGGTTAGGTAATATACCCACTCACACCAACACCACCCCTTGAGTGCAACTGAGGGAGAATGTGAAAGATGCAAAGATGCAATGATGGGTCCTAACTACAAGGCCTGATGAGGTACCCATGTACAAATGAATCCCTCATAAATAGAGAAAAGGAGGAAAAACTCTTTTTAAAAGAGAGAAAACAAGATGCTCTCTAAGGTATGAGAAGTATAAAATGCCATGTGAGGGAAAATTCCCCCCCATAAGAGAGAAGAAGATAGACCATGCAACCCCCTTTAATGTAAAATATCCTGCAATGATAGTGAATGCTTGACACTGAATGTTGAAGATGATCCAAGATCATCGAGCAATGTTCCTCCCCTTAGGAAGAACAAAACCAAGGATGTACGTAGAATATATTCACATTCCTAAAAGGAATATGAGGGAATAAAACACAAGATATATGATGTCTTTGAACTCTACTCAAGTGTCACCATGTTGGTGCCAAAAGGTGCCACAATCAAATTAGGAGTCCTAGGCCAAACTGAAGAAAGTGACAATGTAGAACAATGTGAAAACTGATGAAGATCATGTACCAAAGATAATGTTGAAGACTCCTCCAAATGTTGCTCAAGGATCTCCAAACCAATGAAATTTTTTGACAAATTCTAGAATGAGATGAACTAGGTACCATGCAAGATTTAAGTATAGTAACCATGGATGTATGGTTCTCACCATAGGTAAGACATTTGGACCAATGAGAATTAGGTACATCTGTAGAAGGTGTCAACATGAATGATGACTAAGTTGAAACTGTCAACTCACGAGTATCTACAAAACCTATCACTATAGAAGTAGACACATGGAGAGAAAGAACAAGAGGGTATGAATGTTCCCTCATGACATCTACAAAAAATGATGCAGCACCATAGTAGCTGTCAGCAAACAAGATATAAATATCCTCAATAGTGTCATCAAGATCATGTATGTGGGATTCAAAAAACAAATAATGTATGTCATGTAAACAATCATCAAGAAGAGATGAAGAATCCCATGATGTGGTGTCCACGCAAGAAGCCTAAGAATGACTAGTTCTATAGAATTTGCAAGTACTGGAAGTGAAGAGTCCTCAACCTCTAGATGCTAACTTGAAGATATAGGAGGAGAAGCCTCTATATCTGAAATAGGAGTCATAGAAACTAAAGAATCAACTAGAGTCTCTAGAGGAGAAGGATCATGATTTTCAAAACTTTCCCACTGATCTAGCATCATTGTTATATCACCATATGGAACATTATTAGAATCATCTAGGGGAACAAGACAATCCAATGTAGGATCATCTAGGAATGGAGGTTCATTTGGATCTCCATACAACTCCCAAATTTTGGTCCAATGAGCACAAGGAGTCTCAATGTCTGATACAACAAACTTTTTGTTAATGTCAACATAACAACCCATAAGTCCAACAACATGACAAGTCTTGTAGTACCATATAGTTTTTCAAACAAAAAGTATTTGGTTGAGGAACAAGTTCATAGAGATAGGGCAAGAAATTAAGCCATCTAAAATGCTTCTGAATACCATCTCGCCAAGACTTATATTTCCCTCTTTTTAATTCAATAATTGATAGATGAGTTGAAAGATCCATAATATTCTTCTTCAAGCCAAAGAAATAGATTAATCCAACAAAAGAAAATGTAGAACCACAGGAACATTCCCACCAAATTCACTCAATCAAAGGAATCCCTAAAGCAAATATGATTTTGCACTTTATACTTAGTGCAGTTATAATTAACACTAGCAAGAATCACAAAGTGAACTTGATTTCAATGCTTTACGATTGTCAAAATGAGGCCTTATAATGGAAGTATATTTTTTTATCACAATGAGTACAATCTAGTAGCACCACTTCAAAGTACACAAAAAATTATGCACTTTCAAAAAAATTGCACCTGAAAAGGAGCCCGTATGAGCTATAAAGGAGCCCCAAAAGTTCCCAAAACAAAAACCATGCAGAAACACCTATGACAAATTATAAAATTTAGAAAATCCATACATCAAAATCCAAAACCATTTGCACCATCGGGAAGAGCATGGAAAAATATCCAAAATAAAAAAAATGCTCAGAAAAAGGAGGTCATAAGCTCAAGATATTAGCCTTTGAATTTGAACTACAAAATCAAAGACTATAATTGTGAAGGGGGATTTTTTTTTAAAACCACCTACTAATGTTAGCATGATGTCATCGCTATATTTGGTAGAATTTCCACCAAATATGGAGAAACTACCAACTTTAGAAGTCTACTAGCCAAATCTAGAGCTTTGCAGATTTCAAACCTCTACTAATTATAGAGAAGCTATATTAATTTGGTAGATTCGCCAAATTTTAGGAGAAACTGCCAAATATGGAGGAGGTAGTGCTAAATCTAGAAAACTCTACTAGAATAATGGAAACCCACCAAATTTGGGGTATTGCCAAATTTGGCAAAGTGGCCACACAGGCTTGTTGAGCAAGGGGTCTGTAGAGTGTGATGACCAAGTGGGCCAATGAAATGGGTTTGGGGGGTTTCTATGTGGATTTGTATTGCAAGTACATTGGGAGATTGGTAAAGAAAATCCAAGTTCATCATTGCATTTAGAGTGTCTAAGAAAGTCAAATTTGCCTTTTGTTGCATCCTAGTTGGACATTGGAGGCCAAATCTGCAAGGGTTTGAAGTTGGGAAGTGTTTGTCAAATATAGAGGGTAGCCATACTTATAGAGAATTTTGGGTTAAATCTAACCCTTCCATCACATTTATAAGCCCCCCAAACCTATAGATATATTAAATTCAAATCATCAATTTTGGAGCACTATGCCCTGGGCCCTTAGAAAAAAGTCTCATATTTCTATTACACCTTTTTGATTCTTTAGATCATACAAGGATGCAAGATTAAGGCATACTCAATGCTTTAAGAAAACACAATGTCTACATTCCTATATCTTCTAAGATTCTAACCAAAGACACTTAACTTGCTCTAATACCTTGTAAGATTTGGCTATGAAAATAGCCACCCAAGATCTAGAGGCCTAATGAAAAGCACAAAGAACTCAAAAGATCAATATGACAAGAATACACTATATTCCTATCAAATAATGCAATAGAATGTGATGTATAATACAATCAAAACCCTTGGTTTTATAGGCCAAGGTGAAACATAGGACAACATAATATTATGACAGGTGTCTTAATCTTATGACTTGAGACATAAAGTGAAAATGCCATAAGAATGCCCTAACTAAACTAAATTAAACTAGTGTGAATTGGACCTAAGAGGCAAAATAGTTAGGTAATACACCCGATTCACATCAACATTCCTAACTTTGATCTTGATAAGGGTGGGGAAATGATTTTGATCCATGCAACAATCTCATGTAGCAGATTGCAATAGTCGCAAGAAATCCATCCAAATTTTAGTACAATCCATCCCAAATTTCATTGCAATGCAATCCAAACACATCCAAATAGAAAGAATCCATCAATTTTGTCTTTGATCTTACTAAAATACAATCCTTGTTCAGTTTTAAACAAATAATCACATTATTATCAAGATATATCATTCCTAATCCTTACATTGTTCTCAGGATATATCATTCCCAAATGAACAATTCTATCATCATCATCCAAATATGGTTTTTAGCTCGATTAGGGACATCTTATTTGTCTTTTATTTTCATTGTTTGTGAATGCATGCTTGCTTGTGTGTTTCTTATTGTACTTGCATTTGTGAGTCAATCCTTGAGGTAGTTTATGGCAACAAAATCATGATCTTTCATATCATGGTGCCATATGTCATCTGCCTACTTAGGTGTTTTCCTTGTACAACATCTGGCAATCGTGTCATCATGGTTTTTCCATATCATGGTGTATCCTACCATATGCTATAAAAAATCAATTTGCTCAAACATTTGAAATTGTGTGCAAGCTTTGCAACAATTCATCATCACATCATTCAAATTCATTTTGGTTCTTCAACATTTCTTCTTAACTAACTATTCATAACTAACATTCATTCTTGTTTCTGCCCATCACCTTTGATTTTAACCTATTCATTATAGTCCAAGTCCTTCCATTTCCTTTTAAGTGTTCATCTATCTCTTTCATCACCGCATGTCCTCTCAAGGTGGCATCTCTCTAACCATCATGCCACTTGGGGCATTCTCTTGCATCTATTTTTTTGATTCTTCTACTTCCTTTGAAAAGCCATTGTTTCTTTTAGTCGTAGTGCCCTTTCAAAGAGGGGCAAATGTAGACACCTAGATTTCACCACCTTAATTTTGTTTGTAATTATTCTATTCTAGTCATCCTATTTTCATCCCATCAACTAATCATCTCATCAATTTGTCAATTTCATCATGCTAACTCACCATGTCAATGGATTAATTACATTACATTAATTAATTAAATCCCATTCCCCCTAATGTCACCCCACATTTAATTAATTGATTAATCATTAATTAATTAATTAATTAGCTTCCTAATTAATCCATGCACACATAATCATTTAAAATAAATAAATATTTCTAATTATCCTCACCCACATTTCACTCCATGTCAATTTATTCAATCCCACATTTCACTCATCAATCTAATTAGTTAACTAATCAATCAAAAGAGTTAACTAATTAGTTAGGTTAGTTCACTAATCAATCAAGCTAGTTAACTAATTAATCATTTTAATTGACTAATCAATCAAAGGATTTAACTAATCAATCAGGTTAGTTGACTAATCAATCAATTGAGTTAACTAGTGAATCAAACTAGTTAACTCCAAATCAGAACTCTCTCCTCAAGATTGATTAAATTAATCTTGACCATTAATTTTTGTCTTCCAAATATATAAATCCATCTCTTTGAGCACCTTTAAAGTCTAGCATCATAACTGATGATAATTTTTGTCCATCTTTGAATCTTTAAATCGAGTCGTCATCTTGTTGCGAGAAAGCTTGCACACCTTGTTGAGCATCTACAATTCATCTTCAAGCATGAGCAAATCTATTATGAGCTCAATCGAAGGTTTAAATATATTTTACAATAGGAATTTGCATATTATTTGTTTGATTTCTTTCATTGTTCTAAATTATTTGTGAAGACACTATGTAATCTCAGTGTTTAGATAGGGGATAAAAGAGTGGGAGTGGAAAGGATTGGAAGGAATGGAACTACTAGAGTCCTAAGTGTCAGCATTACAAAAAGTTTTGAGTAAAGGAAAATTTGGATCATGGAAGGTGAGGATTCAATTAGATGGAATTGCTCCAAGACTAGGGAATATTCAACCAAAATAGGATTTATGGTGGAGGAATGAACTGAGGTAGAAACCAACATTCTAGTGCATCTATGCTAGAATAAATTGTCTTCCCAAATTCAAAGTTTTCACTTGGGAAGCCCTACAAAAGAAAATACTAATAGTATATAGGTTTCATAAACTTGGATTTAGTGGACCCTTAAGGTGCGTTGTATGTATGCAAAGAGAGAAGTCCATAAATCATCTATTACTAAATTTCCATTTCTCACAAAAATGTTGGAAATGGTTATGTGCTAGACTCAGATGAGTGAGTGCCTCACCAAATGACATACTCAACCTCTTTCAATCATTGCCCATTTTGAAGAAGGAATCTATTTTTTCAAGTATATGGATCATATGCCCATTGATAATGATTTGGGAGTTTTGGAAAGAAAGAAATTGTAGAATCTTTCAAGACAAAGGAATGATTGGGACATCTTTTTTCAATAAATTGGAGACAACAATGGTTGGGGTGGTTAATAAAAAAAAATGACATAGTAAACAAAAGTGAAAAACTTTACATCTTGGGACAATGATATGGTTAGGAATTGGCAAGGGCTCAAAATCCCTGCTTTTAATGGTGATGGAAGAGTTAATTCCACGAAACTTAGAGAAGGATTACAATGGATTCCCCCCTCTCATGGATGGTTAGAAATGAACTTCAATGGAGCCTCAAAAAGAAATCCTAGAGTATTAGTGCTCAAAGAAGGGACAAATAATGAGGCCAAAGCTCACACCCTCATCCTAGGTTTGTAAATATGTAACCTATATGGCTCAAACAAAGTTAAAATTGAGGGAGATTCAATAGTGATTGTCAATGCAATCAAGAAAATAAAATTTCCAAACTAGAAAATCAACAACATTCTTCAAAATGCCTAGCCCCTCTTGGACAAATTGAATAATTACACCTTCAAACACATATGCAAGGAGATAAACGAAGAGGCCAACATCCTAGCAAACTCTATAATAGAAATAAATGAGGAATACCTTAATAATTCCAAGGCCAATCCTTGGCCAAAATCTAAAGCATAAGATAATAGCCCTCTAAGACATTAAAAAGCTAAAAACTAAGGTAATACACTATCAATTGATCATTAATGGAAGATAATCATTATCGGTAGTGCCACATAGATTTTGAAGGTGGAAATTTAACATTTTATAAAATGGAGAGATCGAGTCCCATTCCAAGTCAAGGAATATATCTAGATTTTGATTCCGACCAAAACCATAGGATGAAAGAAATTACTAATGAGTGTGGTGAATTAATCTTTAAATTAAGAGGCTTGTTTCTTGAAGAATTCAAACCCTCGGTTATCTCAAGCCATTCCATGGACACACTTGTAAGGATAATTTTCCAATGATAGATGGCTTTCTTGGGTGGAATCTCCAAGAAGAGATCGAAGAGGGTATTCAAAACAAGGAGTGGACTACTTTTGTATGTAGTTCAATGGGTTTTAGGTAAAGAATTCATGGTCTTCGATCACCACTATTGGGTTAATATTGGTATCTCCTCAATGTTTGTTATTATTCTACTGATCTTGGAGAGGTAAAAGAGATGAGATCAAGAAGATGGTAGATACTTTGATTAAGAGTTAGTTTTTAAGAGGCTTGGACAATGTAATTTTGGTTGCAGTTTATGGCTCGAAGAATGCTGCCACTGGGTGGAACTTTATTGGCTGACAATAGTGTGGTGAGTGGCTAACGGAGGTCATTCATCATCATTGGACTTCCACAAAATGAGGCTCATAGGAGGTAGAAGGCATCACCAGGCTCATAATTTCTTAAACAAGTCGTGGGGTTGGTTGTCACTAAAGGTATCTCCTAACTCAATACTTTGATTTTAGACAACTCTAATGATGAGACATAAATGTAATACACTACTTTGGTAATGCCTGTGTCATAGTTCTTTATCAATATTTTTTATTATCTACAATGTATATGATACCTAGGTTGATAGAAGGTATATTTCAAAATAGGGGATTTTGTCTATTATCCTCTAAATAGAATAGATGCTTGGGCTCTTTGAAACTGCCCACTATTGATGTAAAGAAACTATATAGTTGTGTTTAAATATTATAAAATAAAGGGCATGATCCCCATGATCATCATTTACCCATCAAAATAATAATAATTATATTGAAATAAACATTCAAATTTAAATAAATAAAACAATAATACCTAGATTTAAAATTGATGAAGATATTTTAAGATAGATGTCACTAATTGATTCACCAATTTGATAAAGTCATTGGATATGTCAAATAATCGCCTTTGTATTAATAAATGTTATGTTTATTAGTCTAGTTCACTTCCATGCTTGCAAAACTAATCTCTACACCCATGAATCTAAACCTTTCTCTCAAATCTAAACTATGCATGTGGAAACAATTTACACATAAATTAACATCACATTCTTGCCGACCTTGATGTCTAGATCTTGCACTTTAAAGGGAGTAGAGTTTATAGACACCATTTAGGAGTTTTTTAGGTAAGGAGTGTTCTCCTTTGGCCAAAGCTTTGTTGTCGATTCAACAATTTAGTATATATGATCAAAGATAACAAGCAAACATGTAATAATGCCTAAGACGTTGATGTAAGTGGATGATGCAATGATGGTGCTCTATGTTGCTCTTTATGTGATAATGTAAGTCAAAATTAGAGCTCATATATGGATGGAAAATGAATTAGGGTTTTCCATTAAATATAACACTCGTTACATAGGTTAACAATTTTTTCATTTGAGTTGATTCATAATGACTAGTTAGAGGGATTCATCTTGGGCCCATATTTTGAATTTAAATTTACAAGTTCTAGGGTCATTTTCACAATGACAAAATTGAACTAGGTCAATTTCACATCTAAATTTGACCCAAGATAAGGAATGGATAAAATGAAGATTGGGATTGATCCTTAGGGATGCATGTAGATGGAATTGGGTGGGGCTCAAGTTATTTGTCAACTTTTATGTTAAATGCATCACTTGCACCTCAGTCAAATTGAGACCAAAACAAAGGAAAAAAGTGCATGATATACATTTTTCACCATTACATTTTGCCCCCATTTTGACTTGCATGTGAATTACTATGAAGATGAATGTCTAAGTAAAACAAGCAATCAATATGAAAGTAAAAATTTAAACACTCATAAAAAGTATATGGATAAGGATGTTGACTACGTACATTCTTCTCGCAATGAATTTTTCATCTTGAAACCTACAAAAAATATAAATTTTCAATGAGTGGCATTTGTCAAGCATTTAA
Source organism: Cunninghamia lanceolata (assembly GCA_027924645.1). Lineage (NCBI taxonomy): Eukaryota > Viridiplantae > Streptophyta > Pinopsida > Cupressales > Cupressaceae > Cunninghamia > Cunninghamia lanceolata. The sequence continues at coordinate 8,034,285 of BSBN01001203.1, forward strand.
AATAGGCACTTTATATGACTACTTAAAATGTCAATGATAAAAAAGTAAAAGTAAAAAGGATAAGGGATTATGCTTGGAATAGAAATATGATTCTACCTAAAGTATAAAAAATAACATGATTCCATTTGGATCAGAAGTGATCATGATCTAATCATTGCAGCCATACACATTAAATGAATGTTAGTGACATTAGATGAACCCTCCAATTAGTTGCATACAAGGGATCCAAGGAATTAGAGAATAGGAAAAAAGGATATGAATGTAAAGATATCATTGTGTGATAAACATCTAATGATATAGTAAGATGTGAGTATGTGATGAAGGGGGTAAATCATAAAACACACAACAACAGAAATGGCACATAGAAAATAGAATATTTATTTATTGATTTGGACAACTTATTACATTACAGAAGCTCAATTACAATCAGAGGAATCAATACTCCACAGGCTGCAACACACTATAGCTACACATCACCAGGCTTTAGAATCTTCTGCCTTCTGTAACCCCAAATCAGCTAGGGTTTCTATTTTTCCCCCTATTCTTGACTCTACACTTTCCCCCTTAACTCTACTACTACCCAGGGTTCCCAAAATAGTCATAAATAGCACTTTTTGGCAGCCTCCAACTAAATTTCAAAATTTGTAACTCCCTCCAAAAGTAGGTCAACTTCCGGGAAGCGTAACTTTTGATCCGGGTGTTTGATTGACGAACCGTTTTAAGCACCGGAAAGCTCGCAATGTGAAATATCACATCATTAATTTGTAAATAGATTTTTGTCAACTTTTTGGGATGTTATGGGATGTTTTAGTGCCTCATATCTCGTTTTAGAAGTTTTTAGGGGTTTTTCAGAAAACAAAAACTTTAATATCTTTCAACTCACAAATGATCTTTACCTGATTCCTTCACCAAAGGTCTTATATTTCCATTATGAAGCTTTTTGTAAGTTTTTGCTTTAATCCGTGCCCAAATGCAAACTTTCCTAAAATGGCAGGTAAACTTTTCAAAATTCGCAGTTTACTATTTTTAGCAGTTTTGGAAAAACTAAAAGTCCTACATCATTAGTCAAGAGATTATGGAACCAGAAATACTAATTATGAAAATAAATGAAAACAACTGTAATGATTTTGAAGCAACATCTTTTTGGGTGATGCAAGATTACCCTTACACCACTGGATGCTCCTGCATTAGTATGAAAACATATATGGAAGAGGAAGAAACATGACCCCTCGTGTTGCCCAAAATGAGGATAAAGAGAAAGTGTTATTAGATAATGTGAGATAGACCTTTAAAATTATGTTTAAGGTAGGGAACTAGGTATCCCCCAATATTTCCCCCAATGAAGGCAAAAAACAAGGGTAAATACATGAGACATAACATAAATAAGAATTATATTCATAACGTGTGAGCATGTAATCAATATAAGCATGTAAGCATGAATACAAGGTCATGATATGTAATCATGATAAGCATAAGCAAACAAGTAATTATTCATAAGCATGTATGCATGACAACATAGGATGTGAGCATTTCAAGCATGTGAGTCATAAGATAAACATGACTATAATATCATATATTGTCAACATGGAACAAAACAACTCCATGAAGGGGATGCCCCAATTGGGGAAACATGACATATAAGGAACATGGAAAAATACATTAAACATTATATAGAAGGTGAAATGGTAATTAAAGACATAAAAAGAGAATGTTCACAACAAATGTTGCATAAGCAAAATCAAACACACAAAGAAAACAAGCTATATTTTATGTCAACATGGTGGGAGTGGTTGCCCATAATTCAATACTTTGCATCATTGCAAACCCATAGGAAACAACACAAAAGTAAAGACATAAATACCACAAGTTCAAGAAGTAACAATAAACCACACAACAAATGTTCAAAGTCACTTGTGTGAACATGCACAAAGGCATCCTTGCATCCTCCACATGTTAACTAAGAACATGAAAATAAAGCAATATAGAAGGAAATACTAATCTAAATAAATAAATATATAAATTAAAAAACTCTCAAATTCTCAACTAATAATGTGGGAAGAATCTTCCCCCAACAAATCATCCTCATCCCATTCATGTCCCATCGTTGTATCCTCAAATAAATGACTCATATCATCATATGAAGTAGTGCCCTTAGTGAAAACATCCAAAAGATGTATCATTGTTGGTTTTTCCTTCTTAGCCCATTATTCTTGTTTCTATGGAGGTGGCTCCATATGTGTACTATGTGCTTTCTTAACATTTGAATCTTGCTTTGGTACCCATATACTAGAAGCGTCCATATAATATGGAGTAACTCTTTCAATCATAATTCTTTGTTTATTTTTGTCTTTTGTAAGCACACATGGAAGAGGGATCTCTTGTACCATAAAGAGGAAAAGAAATATCAAAACATTCATTCTTGGGAGGTGCATGATCTACACCTTGAGGTGATTTAGGCTTTAACTCTTTAGTTTCTTGTGGTGATTTAGGTAATGGAGGCAAAGAAGATAATTTTATCGTGTTCTCTTCTTTTCTCATCTAAATGTGAATGATAAGTCATTAACCAAATATCAGCACTCATATGGTGGTTCTTTAGGGGTTCTCATATATGTATCCAATAAAAAATGGCTCAACTCTAATACTAGTTTGTAGTGCCCCTCCGTTCTCACCTTGAATGTATAGGTGAACTGGTCAAGGCGCATGGAGGTGAAGGTAAAATAACAGGAATATTCAAGGTAAGGTAAACAATTGATGTTGTACAATTTAGGTAGATGCTTCATCCATGTGTGGTTTCATATGATAGTTAATGTGTTTTATTGATAATCTCTATTGCGGCACTGATAATGCAGGCCTTGATATTGTTTTGCATTCCAATGATTAAGATGTCGATCTTACTACAAATGTTATATATTAGAATGGATCCCATGTGACTGATTCTGTTAGATTTATTTGTTATGATGGTACTTCTGACACTTATGATTTCATGCACCTATATGTTAAGTGTAGATAGATTTGATTTGGTTATGATTATGTGTTGAGCTAATCTAGATTGATATGATGTGGAAGGGACGATGTCGCATCACGCACTTGTGAGTGCCCTGCGATGTTGCGATTCCTTTTTTTTTCCACCTAGTGCTAGCTTATATGCATCTATACATGCTTGACCGTGACATTTGTTGCAGGATGCAGGTACTAGGCATCGACTCCACCTGAATTAACAGGTCTGAGCATGCCTTGAACCCAATGGATATGTTGTGTTGGAGATAACTTAAGGTCCCACATCCAAAGTCATTATCCTTGATCAGGATGCATGGCATGTCTAGTTCAACTTGTTAGTTCTGTTAGTATGTCGGTCTTGCAATTGATTTATATTTGATGGAACTTGTTGGCTAAGTGTGTTTTGGCCTGGCTTGTGAACATGCTTGATTTGGTCTTTTGATGGTTGTCCTGCTCAGTGGGCTAGGTTGTATGCCCAGATTTCGTTAGATAGTCATACTATTATTTGATCCACTAAGATACTTAACAGGGTTACATCATATTATCATTATTATTATTAATATTTAACAAGATTAAAATGGTAATTGATAATTACCCAGTTCAAGATAATTATTTAAAGTTGTTTGAATATGAATTATTTTATTACTATTATTAAATTGATTTAATTGAGGGTCTTTATAAATTTAAATAAGTAGTCATGACTATAAAGGTTAAGATTATGGTCATCATATATATATATATATTATTCCTTTTCTAATTACTCTATCTATTATTTAGATATTGGTCTTATTCCCTTATTCCAAGGAATCCAACCTTGTCAATCCAATTATGCATGAATACAGGAATATTTTTTTTAAAAAAATGAAATGCTGAGATACTCAACATATCTTATGCTCATTTGGCTGTATCTTGATAAAATTAATAAATATGAAAATAAAATATATAAACCAATACGTGTTATGATTCTAAGACTATAAAAAAATAAAGGCATTCAATGAGTGACACCTCTTGCAGGCTTTCTGCTGAATAGGCCACGTGCCTCATCACTGCTATCACAAATTGCATGAATAGACAGCTTTGGGAAGAGAGGGGATTCTAGGAGTGTGGAGCAGCGGATGCAGATTTTGCTGGGTGTGCTACAGCTGAAGGGGAACCCTAAATGGCAGAAGTCCCTTGTCAAGCCTCTGGCACAGATTCATTACCTGCTATGTGATTTGAGTGGGGACGTTGGTTTGGAACTGCCTAGAAGGTCTAGGGCAAAAGGTGTGAAGGTCTCAAGATGTTTGTGTCACCGGCCTCGATGCCCAGGCTTTGCTTTAGGATGATGCTCAAGGTTTAGTAACCTACATGCGGGGATACCATGAATACTAGGGTTTCTCTTTTCAAGGTGCTCAGTCCAAGCATCATGCTGCCTCATTCAGGAACACGGAGGCTTTTCACCAGTAGCTGGGGGTAGGGTATCGATCAACCAAGGAAAGAGCACTTTTAATCTCTGTTAGGTATGCATGTACATGCCTTGCCCTGATCTGGATGTCTTCTTTCATTTTGATTGACCCTCAAGTTGGGACTCATGGTTTACCATGGATTTGCGGCCATGACTTGTGTTCTGAGAACAAATTAATTGTTTTGCATGTCCTCTGAAGAGATGTTTGTCTATTGAGATTTTTTTGATAGATAGTCTACGTTCTTGGGTTGTGGTTTCTGGTTAACTCCCTTCATGTGCAATTGAAATTTTCTTAACATGTTTCAGTTATTCTATTGTGTGCATATCCTATAGTCATTGCATTTCACGGGATCACAGTTCTTCAGGGGAGAATAATGGAAATGTTATGTCTTGGCTTCCATCTATATGTTGCTCTATTTAAAAGTTTCTATCATAATCCTTATTGGTGCACATTCTACCATCATGTCATATCTCAGTGTTTCTACAATTCTCATACTTGTCTCCCTAGAGACCGAAATTCCTTGAGCCATTTTGCTGAATAGTTTGCGCACCTTGTCTATAAATTCTCTTATTACATACATATTTACTTGAGTATTTTCGTAACCTAAATTTCTAACTATCTGTTGTGCTTCTTGCGTCGACCCCATCTTTCTAGTGTGACCGATACCAAAAGTTATAGTCAAGTTTCTCTCTTGTTGATTTGATAGGCCTGGCATCTTGCCTGTGCCGTAGTGTTGGCATGCAGGGCTTTTAGAGCACTAGCGATTGTATTATCAATCAAATGTTTTCCCTTCCATTCTGCTTGATGGGTGTCCATCCCCTATTCAAAAGCTCCCATTTTGGAACAGGCAAGGAGGACACTGCCATAGGGCGTAAGATTTGGCTTCACGCCTCCCAATTGACATTGTTTGAATGTTTTTAAAGCCTTTTTAACGAATCCTATTCATGCAGAACCTGAAATCATTAGTGACGTCTCTTTGAGGCATTTTGTCATGCTGCTCACGTGCTTTGTGCATGCTTCTACTTTTCACATACATGTATACCTGGGGGGCATTTGCAACTACATTTGTTGCTTGTTGATCGTGTCAATTTACTTGCTTTAATAGTGCTTCAGGAAGGATGCAGGCCCTTATCTGTTTCAGATCATTTGTATTGGTGTTAAAATTTGTAATGTTGCTATAGACCTTAACCAAGCTGCTGTAGGTTAATCTTTGGTATTTTGAACTGCTTTAGAAAGGCAATAGTGACTGTATTTTCTACTCCAGGACCTGTATATACTTGCTATAGGAGGACCATGTGTATATTTTTAATATGTAATGCCTTGGCTTAACTTCTCGTGTCCTAAGGCTATGATAGGAATTGTAAAGGTCTTAGTGTTGGGTTGTATTTCAAGCTGATTTGGAATGTCGTGTGGACATTGCTTTTTGCATTATAGTCACCTTTTTGGAAGGTCAAGATCTCATATATTCTCTAATGATTTATTTCCTTTTTGCTGATGCCGGCTGCTAACTTCCCATTAAAAGGGCTTTTAATTTGCTATCCTTGGTAGCGTTAAAACAAATTAGTTCTATGTTATCTCCCTGCCCTGCTCCAAGCTCCCATTTTGGCATCGGCTAGGAATAAGATGGCAGATGCGAACTCATGAGGTTGGAGTCTTGGTTATCCTGTTTAGTGAAATGCTTCACTTCATGTTTTGGCCAGAGCTTTTAAAAAAAAAGGTTGTAGAATTCTCTTTAACATTGCCAAACACATTTGTTTGAAAGTTTCTAAAACCCTTTCATCAATCCGTTGTCTTATCATGTTCCTATGTCATAGATCATTCGCGAAGATTGCGCTCTTATTAACCAATATGTGTTATATCAATAAATAACTGCAAACTGTCCGTTAATGCATTATATATTATGCTCTATATTTGGTCATTCTAATAATATCCTGCGATCCATGCAGTCCATGAGATCCTAGTTCCTGAGGCATTCTATCAAACAGTCCACTTTCCTTGCTTGTGCTTCCACATGGTCTCTTAAATTCTTGCAACTCCTGTTCGGCCAGTAAACCCTCCTTTTCTTCTATATTTGTTTGGGTATGTTCTCTTAAAACTTGTAGTTTATGTGTAAGAATTAGATAGGGCATATTTTTTTGGTGAATTTCTAATACTTCATTTAAGGTACTTATGGAAAGTGTTATTAATGGAAACCGTGGGATTGGGATTGGAATTTGTAATGCTTGCATGCTATGCAATCTTTCTATTTTTGTGGGATGGTAAGTTTCTTATAGAATCAAATAGAATACTAGGTCTTTATTTATTTAAATTCATCTTAATTAGTTTATAGTTCTATTCTTATATTAGATATGATTACTATATCAAAAGGGAACCATTGTTTTGTTTAAATTAAATCTTAGTCTTTTTGGAAGTTTCTTAATTCAACCAACTGTGTTTTTATACTTGCCTAAATATGCAAACAATTCCTATAATAGAATAGAAATTAGAGATAAAAAAATTAAGTCATAATAAAGTGTGTTTGCTTGTCAATGTCCATGAGACTTGTAGGAAGCTATCCTTGAGATGGAGAAAATAGTTTTATAGATCCCAGTCAACACGTTGGCATTATGTTCTAGAAAGATGATAATGTGCTGACTTTGCATATAGAGGTTGTATTTATATTCAATAGGGGTAATGAGTAAGGAATTATTTTGGAAAGTAATATTAGATTGTTCGATTATAGTAATGCAAATTCTGATAATAGACTTAAAGCATTTTAAATGTTATAATTCTGTTTCAGTGCAAATCATAAGGCATATATCTATAGATAGATATTATGATAATTAGGTTAACCTCTTGTCAATGGAAGATACTAGACTTATAAATAGGATTAGATTCTCAATGACAAAATAGTTTCTTGTTACCACTTGCTAGATATAAATTATATTGTAGGCATTGGTATATTATTATCAAATCAAAGTGTAACAGATGAATAGATAAATGTCCCAACAAATTAGAAATTTTATAAAAGTGTTAAAAGTTATTGTCAATGTTAATTGCAAAGCTTTGGGATAGAACGGTAAGTTAAATTATTAGGGTAAAGAGTTATAAAAGTATACTTATATCTTGTATTTGATTGTCGTCAAAAGACAACTTTAAATGAAGTTTTAAAGATAGTTTATTAGATTATTTAGATTGAATTAACGAAATTGACTTAAAAGACCAAATGATTTATTGATCTTTGTATACATACAAAAAAAAGATATAGGATTAAGAAATAAATCGATATAGGTAGTATCGATATATTCGTTAATGTGAATAGATGAAAGACGATATGGTGATATATTTAATGTTGACATTTTTAATTTAGTTGGAATTGATTTAATTACGATTTGTTACAATGGTTTTGTTAAGTTAAAATTTGATAAGAAGGATTGCGATTAGGGTAAAACATTGTATTTGGTAATGCCTTTAATAATTGGTATATTTGTAAATGAATCTTGTGTAAGTTGTATCATTGGTCATAATGGGCTTGAGTGTAGGTTGTAAAGGTTTGTGTTCTAGAGGCATAGGATAATAAGATTTGATATATTGTGTCGATGTTGTAAGAACATGATGTCTCCTATATGAGAACTTTAGTTATCATAAATAAGGTAGAATGTAGGGTTTGGATCTTGAGGTTCTCAGTGAGCATCGCATCTTAGTTTAAAAGTGATATGCTTATCATGTTATTGAATTAAGAATAGAATCATTTGTGATGTCTTTAGATAGTTTAGTTCTAAGCGTTGCTTGTCAAGTGTCTTGTCGAGTAATGGTTATTGTTAACTTTTCCTAGTAGTGAATTAAATGTTGAGTATAAGTGCTAACTCTTTGTTATAAGTGTTTTGGACTTGGATGAGTTGTTGTTTGCATTCATAATGAAGTCCACATTCGTGGATCCCATTTGATATAATAAATTATGTTGTTGTTTATATCGTCTTGTTGCAAGGAATAGTAGAATAATTGAAGTGAATGTTGTATTGATTCATGGGCATCTTATGAGTACGGTACTGTTTTGAAGACCCATGGTTAGTATGTCATATTATATATTGCACTTAGGGTATGTTAATTGGATTGGTCTATTTGAAGGAGTTGTGCTTTTAAGAGTAAATGTTAATGTGGGATTGTGGTGTTTCAGTGGTGTCTAGTGAAAGTTTATTCCAGAGGCCAGTAGGGGTAGTTGTGGGTTTGATCCTTGTATTATTGCATTCTGGTTTAAGGATGAGCATGTTTTGGTTTTATGTGATGTTGACTTCTCTCTGCTTATGGTTTATATGATTTTAACGACTGTACAAGAGGGATAATGCCTTGCTCAGTATATCTAGTCCTGTTGTTATGTCTTGAATCCATGTGGTAGAGTCCTTCATAATTGTGGTGGTTCATTACTGTTGTTGGCATGTAATAAATTTCTAGGTTGGTTTATTTTATGAGATTTTTGGAGCAAGAGGACCCATGCCTTGCTCTGGAATACACCTTGTTATGGTGGAGATGTTGGAGCAAGAGGACCCATGCCTTGCTTTGGTGACTTATTATATTGTGATCAGTTGCAAGATGGTTGATGTCTTGCATTGTTATGTATATTTGTTGTTATGATGATAGTCATTATGTTTAATGGATAGGGTTTCCTAGGTGTAGGTAGGGGAGTGGCTTCCAATGTGGGGCCAGTGCCCAAAGTGGCTGCCAGGGTAACCCATTGGAAGTTGGTAATCAAGTGATAACCTAATACTTAATCTAGGGGTTGGGTAGTTTTCACACTAATAAGATAATTAGATGCCTCACTCATGCCTGTAGTGCTCGTTCAGGCTAAGGATGAGATGAGAAGGCTGTGGTTGGCAAAATCAACTTCCTTGTCCTCATGAAAGGAATGTTGATTCCGCATGTGTCACCCTATGGGGCCGGTGCCTAGAGAGAGGCTACCAGGGTAACCATAGATGGGGGCTGACTTCTGGTGATAGATAGCTTGGGTAACCCATGTTAGGACCATGCGATGACACTCTCCCTACTGCAGCTTAGCATTCCCTAGTTGTACTCTACCCATTTGTTAAGTGTTTGCCTCTGGAAGTTCTGTTGTGTTGTTTGCGATATTGACTTGTGCAGTTGGAAGTCATGTGTTGTCCTTGTTCTTATAGTCCTCTGTCTACCTGACTATCTGTTGTTGTGGGACCTTATGTTATCTCCTAGCTCGGGGGGTGGACCTCAGGGTTCCACATGGTCGGGTGGAAGAGCTTTTATCCATTAGTTTTTTCCCTTGCCGATGTTCATGTGCAAGGAGGATATATCTTGTGTATCAGACATCAGATCTTGTACTTGTTTATGAAGACAGTTATTATGTTCATGTACTAGTCATGTGTATCAGTTGATTCACAATGTATGTATTCAGAAGGTGATAATGTAACAATGGAATGTTGTACTCATATGTGAGGAGAAATTACAACTGCGAACTAGATCCTGATGATTACTTATCTGATGTTGTGATATGAAGATGTCTATGTATAATCATTAGTGCAATAGATTTAGAATGATCTGCCGATGTTAGTTAGTAATGCATGTAAATTATGTTGATTAATTTGTCAAGTAATGCAACCATGGGACCTTAGAAGACAAGATGTCAGTTAATGATGTGTATTGATTTGCTAAACATCACTTTGTTATCTTATACAAAAAAAAAAAAAAAATCTGCATTGCATAGCATAGATGTGTTGTCTTCTAAGGTGTTCATGGCAGGGCATTACATAGTTCATATGGATCTCTTGTAATTTTGACCACTTTATCCTCATGAACATATTTCACATATTGATGCACCATAGAAGGAATTGATGACATATCTATTAGCTTTGGATGTTTACATAGGTAACTGTGTTACTCAGAACTATCAACAATAGAAAGATGAGTTGGCTTAGGGAAGTAACCAACAAATTGATCTTTGGGTTATGGGCTAGCTCTCCTTCTTGGCTAGCTTATGACAATTTTATAAGGAAAAGAGAAAAATATTACCTAAATCAAACTACTAAATTAAAAAAGGCCATAATCCAAAGGAATTTTCTTCACACATTTAATTAAGAATTAGTGACTCACCACAACATAATCAATAATGATAAAATTGAAACTATCTTAGCAACCACAATATTTCATGCACAACAATGATAAGCATAATTTCTAGAATAATAGTCTCATAAAATGATAATTATGATATTGTTACTTAATTTCATAAAGGTATAATATAGTTCATTAAAAGAAACAATTACAGAGGTCTTCTAATTACGTTGAAGGTGTTCCCTCTATGAGGTGAACCGGCCTGGCGTGTGTTATCAACCGCTGAGAATCATCTTCAAAGGATGCAAGATGATGAAACTAATATGGGATATTCATTTTTTTCCGCCGTCTTCGATTTTCTTTCAATTTTTTTCACCGATTTTGCTTTCCGTTTGCTTTTTCCTTTGTTTTGTTGCATTAGTGAGAATTAATAATACCCACCAAATACTTTGGGATTTATACTTTCTTAGATTAAAAATATTATTTTGTCCATCGAGCACATAGTTTACATTAGGTTTGTGGGATGACGTGGAGTATCAACGTACTGACTTCACCAAGTAAAATTTAATTTTGTTTTCATTCACCAGTTTTTGGCCGGTTTTTGTTTTCAAAAAGTAAAATTTAATTTGGGTATTTTTTTTTCATTTTCGTGAAGGTAAGATATCAATTAATCAACTTGTAACTTCATGGCTGTTAAATATACAAATCCTTATTTTATATTTTAGTATTTACTATTTTTATTTTACATTTCTTTTATATTTTTTAAGTTGATTTTTTTTTAAATAAAATGAAAATAAATAAATCTTATAATTACCAAAAACTAATAAATTATGTTAATAAAATAAAAATATTATTTAATATATTATCTTTCATATGCTTACTATTTTTGTTTTTTAAACTTTGTTCTTTCCTATTATTAGGTATATGTTTAAAATTGTATTCTAACATTTTTGTTATGGGACCGTAGTAGCGGAAGACTCTTTTATATATATATGGAATTTTTAACATAATTATATTAGTGAAATTAATATGTTTGTGTCATTTGGGAACATCTTATTGTAATAATATATTGACAAAGTGATATTTTTGTAGTGTGTTTGATTCTTGGCCCAATCCTTAATCATCAATATTTACTCATGTTTACAACAATTTCTATACAACCACTATTTACTCATATTTAGAGGAATTTCTATACAATCACTATTTACTCTGTTTACTCATTATTACAACCACATTTACACTTACTCATCTATATTAGCTCCCTACAGGTTTGAGATTATTATTTTATCCCTTTGGTTCAATTCCACATTCCTTGGGATCGATCTCAAGGCATGTAGGAATAAACCCTGAATTTGAACTCCAAAATTCTCGCCTCTTTGCATACTAAAGCTCAAGCACAAAAATGTGGCCGACATAAGGGTTTGAGTGCCTTAACAAGTGGTGAAGTTAAGGTTGAAGAAAATGAATGGGAAATCACATAGGATTACACCAAATTTCAAGATGAAACAGTCCACCAAACAATAAAGGTTTGGTTGGGCATAACTACGTTTAACTAAAACAAAACTAAGTACAGCAAGGGTAGCACAAGTTCGAGATTATAATCTATTTCAAATAGATTAAGAAAATTAAATACCATGATTATGCAGAGGAGTAAAATGTAATTAACAACTCCACATAAAGAGACAAGTATATTGCAAAATCATATTCCTATATATATAGAACTCTGTGCTTGCATTGCCAAATTGTTGAGGATTAATTAAATTTAACTTCCCTAGATAGTAATTGAAAAAGAAGATCAGAGGAACATCTTGACACATTTTATCTCTGATAATAGAAGTAGGCTTTCAATAGCCACATAATAAATGATATTATTAGTTCTCTTAGATTATCTATAGCCACAAAATAAATGATGGTATTAGTTCTCTTACATTATCTACAACTTTATTCTTCTCAAAGAAACTATATTAACTATATATTTATTTGTTCTCAAAGAAACTACTTTTGTTTATCCCCTTTAGCCTTTCTATCCTCTTGCATTTTAGATCTTTATTTGTAATTTGTCTAGCTAATTTCTGAGCTATGAATTAATAGTACCATCTACTATTCTACCCATCAATGCATCTGCTAAAAGTTTATGTTGATCTGACATAAGACATTAATGTCATTTCAATCTTATTAAAATGTATAGAAGAGCTTTGACAAGTTGAAGCTTGAAAAGTCTACAATGGGGTGTTGTCCATAAATCCAGATATATAAGTGTTTAAATTCTTTATACCTTTGGACCATCTTGACTACTCTTTTTGGACCATTCACTGAAGAAGATTTGTGTTTCCGCATACAACAATGTTGCACTTGTTCAGTGGATCTCCCTCCAAAAAAAGCCAACAAATTGTCAAAAATTCTAGAGGTCTTGGCCACTGAATATTTTGGAATGAGAATTTGAAAGCACAGAACTCCAATTACTACAATGCAGGATAATGGCCTCTCCCTTTGCATTCTCATTTGAATTCAATAGGACTCACAATTGTGATCGATGAAAAGAAAAGACGAAGCTCTCCCTAGTGACAAGGAAACAAAAGTTACTCTGTACTGACTTTTGGGTAAGAATCTATGTCTTAGAAAATAGAGAAAATATGTTCTTCTCTATATCAAATTTACTTCTATGGTAATTAACCCTAATTGGAAAACAATTAATTGTAAGGAGTGAGGTCAAGAATGATAGTAAGTACATTATATGCTTAGCATTTTGGCTTCAAAATGGTTAGAATGATGAAAGCACCATCCAATATTCTAGGCAAAGATGTTAGTATTCAGAGCTTCAACCACCCAACATTAGCTCCACTTGAAACAATTAACAAAGACATTGTTAGTCCCATTTATCATAGAACATAGGGAAAATTTTATCGGAAGACCAAACAATGCTAGTGAAAGCCCACAAGATGCGACAAATCTACCCACAAGTCACCCTATATAATGCCACGTTCCCTACTCCACCACCCCATACCGACACCTAGAACTGCTTAAATATTTGTTGATTAAACATAGCATGAGGGCACTCGGTTGTTTTCCTTGCTCTTGCACTTTTTCCAACAAATACTTTCTAATTGGTGTTTAAGAAGTTTAAGAAGGGTTGGCTGAAAAATATAGATACCATAATATGTCGGCAAAATTAATGTTTGAAAGAATTAGTTTTATTGATCTAAATATAAGGGGAAAATGGTTCACCAAATAATAGATTTTTTAATATATCCTTTTCAGATATTTGTAATCTATATTAATTATGTTTTCAAATAAATATTTTAAATAGGAAGAAGAAATATTATGTAATTATTAAATAATAGATATTAATATTAATTGAAATCAATTAAAATTTTAGAAATATATATTCTCTTCATAAATGAAATAACAAAAAATTAATGAGTATTTTTTATATTAATTGTACTGATATGATAAAATCCAATCCAAATACTATCCCACAAGTGGTCACAAATAATGACATATCCTATAGTACTTTTGAAACCAATAGAAGTTCAAAGTTAACTTCAAAGATAGAGATAGAGTAGGAGAGAAAGATAGAGATAAGAGATATAAGAGAGATAGGGAGATATAGTGAAAGACAGGTATAGAAATAAAGACAAAGAGACAAAGAGAAATAGAAAGACAGAGAGCGAGATAAACAGATATATAGAGAGACAAAGGGGTGAATAGAGAGAAAATTAGAGACTAATTTAATATATATATATATATATATAGAGAGAGAGAGAGAGAGAGAGAGAGAGAGAGAGAGAGAGAGAGAGAGAGAGAGAGAGAGAGAGAGAGAGAGAGAGAGAGATTGTCTTTCTAATTCAGTCTTAATGAATGTTTTAGTTCAAAACATTGCTACAAGTTTATGATAAAAAATTATTGCATTGTATCAAACTAAGTGTCTTGTAAATAAGTTATTTTTGAAAATAAATTTGTATTCTTTAAAGATTCATGAAGGAGACTTTGTAACCAAACATTTAAAAACTAGCTTCAATAGATGTAATATTGTTCATTATAGGATACCATATTTTTATTTTGAAGATTATTTATCTAAAGGGGATCAATATCCTTTCTTTGTTCTCTAGAACTAGGGGTGTAGAAGTTGCTTTGCATCATTTGGGTATACCACTCAATTATGTTTTATCTACAAAAAATGGAGATGGGAAGAGCTAGAACATTCACTAATTTATAAAGTTATTGTAAGTGGACGAATAACGAATATATGCAATATGAAGGACATGATATTAGCCAACAACTCCACTGAGTCAAAACAACATTGGTTAGGGATTGTTATAATGCTTGAAATATCTAAAGCATTTGACAAGTGTGATTCAAACTTCCTCCTAAAGACTATGAAAGTTTAGATTCAGTAAATAGATGATTGATTGGATACAATGTCATATTTGCACCCCCTAATTCTCCATCACAATAAATATCTGAAAGGGTAAATAGTTGTAGAGGCTTAAGGCAAGGAGATCCCCGTAGTTCCTAACTACTTATTATCATGGAAAAAACACTTCTAAGAAATATAGCTTTCCACTAACAAGAAAGCAAAATCTATAGCTAGCCAACTGTAAATGGAGGAACTAGATACACAGGTTATCATTTACATATTACATTATCTTCTAGTCCACTCTTTGTCTTCCTTAAAGAAACTAAATCAAAGAAATTCTTCACAACTAACAACATGCTTTAGGGAAAAATAGGAAATGTCCCAAACCACAAGAAAAAGGTGATTCTTAATATCTAGGGATACGAAGAAGTGTGACTATCAATGAATTGTCTAGGATTTTTGATACACCAGAAAGCAACAAATGAGCTAAAGGAAAAGAATCGACACATCACTCATGTCAATGCACCTAGAAGAATAACAAGAGTAAAATATTGTCATTGTATAGGTTGATTGGATGAAAATTCTTGTTACTAGGTGTTGTCATTTGTTATTATTTATATACATTATTAATAGAATTATATAACTAATAGTTTCATTTACTTGCTTGTGTTTGAAAAAAATATCTTGATTTGCTTACAAGTGATGAAGAAAAGAATATGAACATCATAACTCCATGCAATATTACTGAATTATTCTTTGGGAATCTCTCTGATGCACTAATAGTCTTTTTAGAGTGTCATTTTGCAAACATAGGAAGAGAGAAACATGAGACAAACATAGGGAGAGAGATTCATAGAAATGAAGTGTGTAAGACAGAGGGGGGGATGGAGATATGAAGAGAAATAAGGATAAATAGAAAAGAAGAGAGGTAGAGAGATAGACATAGAGAAGAGAGAGAGAAACATATGTAGAGAGATATTTTTGTTTCCTATTAAATTATTATAGGGGCTACCACTTATTATTGATCAAAACTTCTAATTGAATTAATCATTTCATCAAGTCTTTCTTTTATCAAATTATGCACATCTTCCACTTTAATTTATTTACCCTTAAGATGTTATGTGGAGAGAGAGAGAGAGAGAGGAACAAAGAAGGGGAGTGTAATGCCCCGTCATGTAACCCTAGAGAGTTAGGTTAACAAAAGAAAAATTCCAGGAATTTTTTTTTTTGAAAGCAAGAAAGTGCACAACAGAAACCAAATATACCTTAATACACAATATAAAGGAAATTGCTCTTCTAACAACTCTAGGGAAACACAACTGCATTAGTGAATAGAAAATTAAAACCACACACGTGAAATACATTATACTTATTCTACAGATAAGATCAACTTTTACATTAGCAAGATAGATAATATACAAAGTTACAATACAAGATTACAAGACTGATCACGTCGATTTACAAAAGAATGCATAAGAAAGTATACAACACCATCGAAGGTAGAAAGCAAACTAGAACTGGAACACCCCTACGCAGAACTCGTACCGCATCTCCAACAGGACCAATGGATAGCTCTACCTCCCAACCATGTGGAACCTTGAGGCCCACCCCTCTGAGCTAGGAGATAACGACAAGAATTCCACTAAGCCAAGAACAACATCCAAAAATAAAAGAACGACAACTAACATAACCGACCATGACCACACAACTACACAAGACAAGACATCACTCCAGAGGCACCACCAAGAAACAACAGAACTACGTAAGGAGAGTGTCATCGCATGGTCCTAACATGGGTTACCTAGGCTATCTATCACCAGAAGCCGGCCCCCATCTATGGTTACCCTGGCAGCCTCTCTCTAGGCACTGGCCCCATAGGGTGACACATGCGGAGCCGACAGGTCCTCTCATGGAGACAAGGAGGTCGGCCTTGCTAACCAAGCCTTCTCATCCCATCCTTAGCCTGTGAGAGCACTCAAGGCATGGGTGAGGTCTCTTACTTATCTTGTTAAGTGTTTTAATACCCCAACCCTCTTGATTAAGTTATTAAGTTTTTCATATGCTTACAACTCCCATGGGGTTACCCAGGTGACCTCTCACTAGGCACCGGCCTTACCATGAAAGCCACTCCCTTAGCGTTCTCTGGTCAATCATATATACCACACATGTAGGTATAAAAGTCATAAATCAGACCCAAGCCATAACTCATGCCCTTCTCTAAGCCACAACAATAAATCCATAGTATCTCTTCCAAATAGAAGCAATACCATCAAGAACCAAGTATTATATCCAAGAGACCATTCCCCATTTGACATAAGATACGAAAATCTAGATATTCCATTACATGGACATGCCACTATCTGGGCCAAAGATCAAGACACCTCACCTCTGGAGTTAGGTGCAACCAAAGATAAAGAAACCATAATCAAACAAGGTCAACACTTCCACATTGACAACTAGTGGCTAGGACATCTCACCAGATTACTACTTCCCAACAACCCAACACATAGACATAAACTCTACCCCCAAAATAAGCACAATGATCTAGTATAAGCGTAAAGTATGACAAGGACGACAACAAGAAAATGAGATTTACAAATGCTCTTTCTTTAAATACAAGATTACATAAGTCCATCTTCCAAAATAGAAACAAGGGTTTAAATGACTATGACCTTCCCCTTAGAACAATAAGATTCAGGACCCAAAAAAAAAGTAACATAAACAACCAATTACCTCATTACTCTCTAACAATGGAATTTCCAAGCAAGGTCATTTAAACACGAAGGTCACTCATCACATTCACTTACCAATGCACATCATAAACTAAGATCCCTTAAACACAACATATGAACTGATGCACTAATAATGAGTCTTGAAGAAAGCAATGCTAATTCCAATCATGATCAATCATCCAACAAACATAAAGTGAATCTATCTCAACAAAGCCAAACAATATTATTCTAACTACTAGAAGTAGTTACTAATATAATCAAATGATATAAGTACCATAAGTAACAAAATTCAATCCATTCCTATGCTATTGGCAATAGATAATAATAAGGGTCTTGAATGCATTGTTTACAACCTAATTTCCATTCATTAAACAATTTCTAACTTAATAATATTATTGGAGTAATATCAATTTTCATAAATTTATTTGTAATTTAATTAACTAAGAAAGCTATGCAACTTAAAGTATCTAAGATTTCAAGGCTAACTTAATTGGCATTGATATCTTGTCTATAATATTTACCAATCCTTCAAAAACATATCCTAATTTAATCTTCAAAATAACATCCTTCAAATAATCTATTTCTCTATTAAAGAAACATGCATTAAGGAAAAGAAAATTCAAAATTATTTTTAAAATAAATCTATTTCTTTATTTTCAGCATCTATAAACAAGGACATTTAAAGAATAGTTCTTCTCCTTAATTTTTCAAATACTTTTCTGAAGAAAGAGGAAGAAATTTTTATTGAATTAAATATTAGAAAGATTCCCTTTTAATGATAAAGTACTAATAAAATGATTTACTTAAAAGAAATCATGAAATACATAGGAGACACGGTTTCCTCTTAAGAAAAGAGTTACCATCTAAATATTCAAGTATATGGCTATATAAGCTTAGTAATAAATATTGCAATGCAGCAATTAAATTGTTTCTCTATCTAATGATCAAGTAAAACTTAATAACTATACACCTAATAATGTGAAAATTTACGGTAGGCAATGATCTTCCCTAAACACGGCGATAGAAACCTTAAGGTAATAAATTATATAATTAGCCATCTAACAATATATATATAAGTGCTTTGAAAACAGAAAAATATTGCTGAGAAAAGCAAAGTTGATTCTATCATTAGTTTCACGTAAGACTTAAATTGGGAATGGGAGATCATTACCAACACTGTCTTTGTGACAGCCAACTTCTTCCTATGGAACGCCAAAGAATTCTTGCCCAGACCTCCACTTTGTCCTTCTTCTGTGAGTCTTGAGTAAACCATATGTCAATTTTATTATCAACTCCTATGATGATGATCCAAGCTACACACAACAAATTCTAAGGCACTTCCCAAGGCAGTCTTTTATATGGGTGAGGGGGGGTGTGAAAGTGGATGCCATGGAGGAGAAAAAGTGAGACATGAACTATAACCTGTATTATAAGGAATCTCTTGGGTAATCTTCTGAGAATTGACCAGTTCTATTCCTATTTGCGCAAGGTAATGTTCCGTAGGCAAAACATGGGATTATCTGAGAAACTGAAATGGAAGGAGGAGGTTATAAATGTCCAGCTCCTATTTATGACAATTAATACAGAATCGAATGGTTATGCAAAATCAACATTGAGCAGCATCAAGCAGGAAATAGAATGCCACCACAACTTGATGAATTAAATAGACTATTTGGAGAGGCATAAATCAACCTTTAAGCTTAAGAGCTCTTCCTAAATTATGACTCGATCATTATATAAGAATATCCAAAGCATTGCCAAAAATACTACTGATATAAAGATGGTTTTCTAACACTAAGAAACTGGTAAGTAATCACAGCACACCAAATTGCAGCAAATGTACAAAACCAAGGAGATTTACATATAACTGCCTATCTACCATCGCCAACACAAAATGCAGCAGATAATCTACCCACATTGGTGACGTTAAATAAAGAAATCTGCATACACGAGTATAGAAGCAAGAAAATGCGTAGGAATTGGCTTAAGAATCTTCTAGACAAAAGAAATTGGATTAACAAATTTCGATCGGCCAACCTACGACCCACTCGAAACGGCCACCACAAGACTTCCCACAGTTTGCAAAAAGCTACAAGATTCACTTGGCTGAAAAACAGTCGCACAACATGGCCAAATAAGGACACACTATCTTGGTAGGTAATTTGATTACACTTACATCTAACATTTAACCAACCACGAATTCAAAACAAACACTATTCATAAAACATTTTCCTATAAGCAAAACTTATCATCAAAATTATACTCACTAACTTTCCTTAAAAACAACTACAGCCATAACAATTCGCTATAACGTCACCCTCCCATCTAGCAGTCTAAGACCACCCAAAAAAAAAATAACCAATACTCAAATTTCGCTATGAGTAGCAACTTTCATTAATCTTTCAAAGAAGAAAACTATGATTTCTAATAACAACCATTACCAAAGCACAAATTATAATTACTATTAACCTATCTTTACACGGTGGCAGCGAATTTAATTAGAAATCTGCCAGAGAATTAATGCTACCAACGAATCTCATGGACGACTCTTGCTATAGATACGTGATTCTAACCAGAAGCTTCCTAAACGGTGAAAACCCAATCTGACTCCACTGAAACCACACTACACTACAAATAGAAGGAAGCATGTGAATAAGTCTACAAGCTTTGGCTCAAGGCGGGGAGAGAAGTTGGGTTTGAAACAATATAGAGAAGTCTCCTTGCTAAGAGTGAACGGATCGGAGAAGAGACAATGTGGAAGGCACAAGAGAGAAGCCCCATTATTGGGAGCAAAACGCACAGGGAGAGAGATAGAACAAAATAGGTCTCAGAGCATGGAATAACATAGAACGTCACTCTACATAAGCTCTAGAGGCGTGAGAGGGCAGCGGTGTACATTCTGGCCTGGCTAGATTCAGGGCCTCATACCCCAGTTTGGCATGGGAGTACAACCTAGCGAAGAGCTACACCAAAAGGTAGTATTACAGAGGTAGCGACGACAATGAACTGGCATAAAAAAATAGCCATAACATTTTGGAGAGGGCTCCCAAAACTCCCAATGGCGTTCGGCCAAATGGGTGGAAAGGTTTGAATGGCCAAGGTGATTACAGAAAGATAGAGGACTTGAGATAAGTGATAGGCTGTTAAGATGGAAAGGCCATTGACATCTCATCAAAAGAAGAAATGGGAATTTTTGTGAATATATTCTATATTGCAAGCCTTATTGCGACTAGGTGCATGCAGCCAGGCAGTTAACATAAGAGAACATTATAGAAAAATAAGAGAAAGAATAGATGATGTTTTAGAAGGTATAAAGGTATACAGGATCCGGTTCCATTACTTAATAACCATTCTAAACCACGGTAACCATCATTGAAGGAGTCTTCCAAATCCCACATCTTTATTCAACAACAGATTTTAAAGAGGAGGAGAAGATTTTAGGTGCATACCAGACCTTCGAACTTTAGATTTTGACTAGGGAGCATGAACGGTGAGTTGCAATCCTAGGATTCAGACCCATGTACCATCCATTGTAACAATTCTGGCACTACCTCCGATCCTCTCTCTGTCCCCTCCTCACCTCCATTTTCAAAATCAAGCATCCAACCTTCTTTTTTTTTTTCCCAGCACCAAATTTTCCCCTATAAAAAGAATGGTTCCACCACAAAGAATGGTTCCCCTCCAACAATAAATGTAGACATGCCCTCTTATCCCGCATCCCACTACTCAACAATTATTAAATTCTTACTCTAAAAATAAGATTCCCAAATCTTCCATTTCAAAATTTGACAACTCATGGCATTTATTTCACAAATCTAAAATATTCTGAAACCAAAAACCAAAAACATAAACTAATAATTACCCGTAACTCCCAATTATGACATAAATACTCTTGGGCAAATTATTAATTCTAAACTATTATAAAATTAGCCAAAGTACCAATCCTAGTTCTACGCCAAGCAAGTATTATCCAAAAAACATAAAGAAAGCATTATTATTCTAATGATAGTTCATGAAAATATTAGCAATTACACAAAGGCACAACTCAACAAAACTGGACAATACTTCCCCAACACATGGCGACCAACAAACATGAGGCAAGAACCAAGCAAGTACCAAGCAACACAACACGACTCGAGATCAAGCAACACAACATGACTCGAGACCACAACAGAAGACGAGGAGTGACCTAGTGGAATAGACCTCGCGTCATCTCCCATCACTGATACCCATTGGTGTAAGAACCCGCTCGAACCTGCTATATCAGGTGGAGTCGAGGTTCGGTACCTGTAGGCTGCATCCGAGCAATTGGTTGAATAAAGTCAAACACATATATGTCAACACACACAGAGATTCAGAGAATCGCGGCATAGTAGGGTACTCGAAGCGAGTAATACTACACCGTCTCTGCTCTTGAACAAGATTATCACCCTAGCATTTGAAACCGGATATCAACGAATCTAATAAAACATGCAGATACTAATCCATCACTAATCATGTCCAACCTACCATAACTGAAGTAATCATGACTCATAACACATGTCTAAATCCATCAAACATAGTCATCAAGGTCAAAGTGAGCATAATCCATAACATACTAATCCAATGTCTCGAAACTGCATCAATGCAATGAACAACTAACAACTGTCTTCGATTGACAAAAGGCAATACAGAACCACTGCTATCACAAGCCAACGACGAGGGGGCACTGTAGGGAGAGAGATAGAGATAGATAAACAAAGAGATAAAGGGAGGGAGGTGGGAGGGAGATGTAGATATAGAGACAAATGTAGAGATAGGTAAAGAGATAAAGAGGGAGAGAGATAGAGATAGAGACAGAGAGAGTGCAAATAGAGCAAGATATATATATATATATATATACTCTCTCTCTCTCTCTCTCTATATATATATATATATATATAGAGAGAGAGAGAGAGAGAGAGAGAGAGTCCTTTCAATTTCAAGTAGAGAACATGGATACATGCATAACCTTCCTATGAATAATTATTTCCAAATTTTACCTTTACCACCCATCACAATTGAAGAGACATTTCCTAAAACACAAAATCATTACCCATCATGGGATTACAAAACTAAACTTAACTGCATAAACATTGTGACAAAAAGTGTTCCATTGTGTGATAGATTTGAGGCTACAATAAAGCATTGCAATGGATAAACCTACATTAAAGATCAAATTATGGTACTTTTACAATGTAAAATGTGGAGCTTTGTATGTGTTGGTCCAAAGCATCTACTCAAACTTTACTTGCCACTACAAAACAACAACACACATCATTTAGATGGTTTCAATGTTCAAATGATGACCAGGATTCAACAAATCAAAATAGACCAAAAAAATTAATGCAAATATTCTATATTATACTCTCTTCTTGAGAATACTAATATTAGGAACAAATAAAAAGTTCCTTTTTACTACTCTTACAAATATGCCCCACTTATTTATCGCTCTTACCTAATCAATTTTACAAACTGTGTATACTTTAAGTTTCCCATATGAAAAATAATGTTTGATTTTCTCCACATGGAACTGCTTTCCACATCCATTCTCGTCATACCCATTGCACACTAATTACTTCTTTTCTAAGATGTGTAATGGAATTTAGAGCTGGTAGTCAACATATTATGGAGAATTCAAATCTCAAAGCCCATATAAGCAATCCCTTCACTCCATGTTATTTTGGATTCTCCCTTAAATAAATGTAAGTGTTTTATTCAACAGACATATATACTTATTTGATTATTATAAATATAGTTTATATGAAAAAAATCTAAAGAAACAAAAGATTCACAAAATGAAATCAATGGTGGTTGATTATGAAAATGAAATCCACCAATACTCTTTCAATTTTAGCGTACCCATTGCACACTAAGTTGCGATTGCTAGTGTTAAATATGAAAAGAGAGAAGCTAACCATCAGGATGATAGGCTTAGCTACAAAAAAATGTCTGCCTTCAAAAGGTAACCATTAACTATATATATGATATGAGTGCTAGCTCATCACCCTTGAAAATATTTACCTCAAAAACATTAAGGTTGGCCATGATGATGCATATCATATCTGATAGAGATGGTGGCCTCTTTAATTTATTTGTTGTGAGCTATCCTTTGGTAGATTTGAGGCACGCCAATAATACCTTGCATCACCTAAGCATTATGTCAACAATCTTTGGTGGGTAGGATATTTGATCTTGAGGAATCTGAAATTAAATGATGACAATTACTTGTCACTATTGTCATTAATCCTGACCAAAATGTCTTGGGATCATGCATCATGTAGATGGGCGTCATCATTAGTTGTCTTTTTTTGAAGGGTGTTGGTGTTCATTTGTTCATTTTCAAACACATGATCAGGTGGGTTGTTGGATGCAATTCACAAGTTGGCAAATTGAATGACCAATGGTGAGGGCCCAATGTCTTTGTACTTGACTCTTTTGTTGTAAGCCACATGAACCATTGGATGAGATCTTTGAACTTGGTAGATTAGATGACTCACAAGGAAGCCAGAAACTCCCCATCCTTACAATCAAAATGCCGCCCATAAAAAAAATATTTATTATTTATTTGGAAAAGAAAAGATTATATGTATGCAAATAACCATAAGCATGCAAACAACATATTTATACAAACATAAAGCTGAAAACATTATCACCCACCTGTAGTAGAAAATCCACTATAGGAATCACTTTTAATTGTTTATAAAGCTAAGGACAACCAAGTGAAATAGAAAATTTATCACAAGCAGGATTAATGTGACATACAACAGACACCTTCTTTTGGTCCACTTGTATTGGTAAAATATTGCAACCCAATGTATTAATAAGTATGCCATTAGTCATCTTCAAAGAATCTATTGAATGTGCATAAGTAGTATGATGAAGGTAATGGTTACAAAATAATTATTTAGTAAATATATTAAACTAATTAGCAAGATCAATGAGAATATCATTGATCTAAGCACAACCTTGGGTACCACTTTAGTCTCTTACATTTGCACAACCTCAGTCTCTTTTTTTCCCTTCAACAACACCATATGCATGCTCATCTTCACTCAATGCTCATCACATAGTACTTATTGTAGGAGTCAAGGACAACACTGAGAGGGGGGGTGAATCAGTGTTGTGTGAATTTTTAAATCTTTTTCAATATTTAACTTGCAGAGCACAAAGAAGAGAAAGTTATCATTGAATTGTCAAACACATATGCACATAACTTTGTCAAACACATAAACAAAACTCATGATTAAAACATACAATCATAGAGAGATGATTAAGACACAAGAATTGCACGAGTGGAAAACCCTCCAGGGGTAGAAAAACCACTCCAGAATTGCCTCACTGGCTTAACTGAAAAACATGCCTCACTGGCAATACAAATTGTATCTAGGAGCACCAACTCCTTATGGAGCACCAACTCCAATCCCAAACAGAAGCACCCACTTCCAACACTGATATACCTCACTGATAATCCAATAGGTCTCACTGACCTACAAGCCTCACTGGCTAATACAATCACTATAAACAAAACATCAAACTTCGTGTGCAAGACAAGATTGCTGTTCAATCAGATTTGCACCATTGTATACAACCTTATACCTCCTGTTAGATTTTCAAATCAAAACAAGCTCCATATACAAACCTCTATAAACAATTTTCTCTGCACATTAATCAGATCCATACTGCATATCAATCTTGTATTCTAATCCTCCATTCAACAACACTAAATATCAATCCTGTATTCCAATATGCACAACAACACTACTTTACTCTGTCTGTTTCATTTATGTCTTACAAGTCTCAATGTCTTGATCAATCGAATTCATGATTCATGCACCAGATTGTCATTTCAATTGCATATTGTCTTTTAATCACCTTGTCAATCTCTGTATTTGATCCCTGTCAGTTCATCATCAATCTGCACAACATCACTCACCTCATCTTGTTAATACACAAGACTCTTGAATCAAAAAGCATCTCTAGTATCATTAAATAAAGTCTGAATATACTTTCACAACCCATCACAATGCACTTTCAAAAACCCTTCATATTCTATGCATTAAAAAAAATTGATCTTCCTCTTCTCTGTACATGATCCTTCACATTCTTTGACATTTCAATTTTGACAATAAGATTACCCCTGCAAATAAAATCTTCAATTTGATTTTCTCACAAGACAAAAACATCATTCAATCCTGTTGATCTTCCTCAGAAATATCTTCATGAAAACCTTTCATATTCTATATCTGTGAAGAAATTACTTTTCTCTTCATGTCTATGACTGTTCATTTTCTTCCTCTCTTCCTCTTTGCAAATTCCTGCAATCTTATTTCATCTTCAATAAAATCAAAAAATCAATTCATCTTTGAAAATCAATCTGTCTCAAAAACAATCTTCAATCTGTAAAGAATCTTTCTCATTGCATCATTGTTATCTCTGCAATTTTTTTATGAAAATCTTTTCTAAAAATCTTCAATAGTTTTCTAAAAAAAATTGCTTTTAAAATGCAATAGTAATCTCCTATAAAGGCTCCTTAATTCTATAATCAATCTTAAGCCATTTAATTAAAAATGGAAATTTAAAAGAAGTTTCCAAAAATCTTTTTATATAAAAAAATGCCCACTTATATCGGGCTCCCTCCTTATACCATACACCTTCAATGTCATAAAATATGACATATTAAAGTTTCTAAATTTAAACAAAAAAACAAACCTTCCAATATACCGCGGGCTAAGCAATTTTATTTGTTTTAAGACTCATAAAAAATCTTTAATGAAATTCGGGCTCCAAAACATGTGAAGAGAGTCGTTTAAAAAGACTTCCCGCCCAAGACTTTTGAAAGGGACCGATGCTATCGGTTGGGAGTATGAGATGGGCCGGTCACCACCATGACTTGAGACCCCTTCAAAAGGTGGTATTTAAGTTGTTAACCCACTACAATAAGTCACCTCCTTGTTAAAAACAAAAAGTGCATTTTATGTGAGTGTTTTTTAAAGACACCTAAACAACAAATAGAACCTTCATAAACACCATTGCTACTTAGCCATTTTTACTTTGCCATTTTAGTACTTCAAACAGATCTGAGTTCTCTCCTACCATTCCAACACATGAACCTTGATAAAACTTGAGAGATTTATTGTTTTGAATAACCATATGAAGTGCTCTGCCATCTGCCGTTTATAATACAAAACTTAACACATCTGCCATATGAAATACACAACATCTATCCTCTTGTGAAGATCCCTGATGATGATGACAACTTTAAGCAAGATCATTAGAACTTCTACGTAATATGAGACATTGGATTCTTGTATGATCAACATTTGAAGCACAAGACTATCCTCAACACATCACTGATAATTATGACATCAAATAACATCAAGTATTGTTCAACTGAGATCCAATTGAGATAACTTATATCAGAGCACATAGTACCTGACGACATCACCTTGAAGAAACTTGCATCACCTTGAAGAAACTTGCATGAAATCCAACTGATATCTGCATCTGTAAACTCAGTGGTATGATAACTCTTATGATCACTTCTATCAATCCTTAATATAGAGTATGCCACACAAAATGAAACCAATCCTTATTGTAGAGAAAGTCAGACAACATGATGAAGGCTACTGAGATCAAATTACACAGGATGATGTGAACTCTTTGCTCCTCCTGATCCTTTAACAAATATGTATCTCTACACAAAGAACATAAGGCCAAACCTGATCAACCAAATCCTGATGACATCAAACACACTGCGGACACCTTTTTGACATCAATGACAACCTGACTCCATCACTTATGCACCTATGTACAACACTATACTCACACATATATGCATGGTCCTCACACGCCTTCAAAAAACACTACTCAAGCGCATATTATAGCCTCACACATGGCTACACATGCCAAAATTTCATGAAACCATATGAGTGCAACACACAG
This sequence comes from Cunninghamia lanceolata, assembly GCA_027924645.1. Lineage (NCBI taxonomy): Eukaryota > Viridiplantae > Streptophyta > Pinopsida > Cupressales > Cupressaceae > Cunninghamia > Cunninghamia lanceolata. Next base: position 8,061,830 of record BSBN01001203.1, read on the forward strand.
GGCATTACATCCACATGAAATGTCACCATACATGTTTGACATGTGGCTAAACCCATACCACATGTTCATGCCAAGTAATTGCTACCATATGGTTTGGTATCTATCATAGCCCTATCCACATGATAGATTGCACTATACACACACAACACCTATTAGCAGATTGTCATGTCTCAAACTTTTTGGATTGATTTCAATTACTTTTAATTCATGGAAAACTATTGAATTCTACTTAATGCTTGATTTTAGATAAAAAATAATGATGATACACTATTGAGCTTATGATTCAGTTATTTTATGTTTGCTTCGGCTATGTTTTTATGGAACTAACCTATTGACCACAGAAAATGAGTCAGATTGGTTGCAAGTATTATTGAAAGCAAGAACACGTTTCAGGTAGAGGGGACCTAGCCGTTTGTCAACAATTGGATGGGTTTTATCTAGTGCCCTATCACACACTCATGTAGAAATCATATTGCTTTACATTGATGACTATTTGTTTGACGTTCTTCTTGGTATACATATATGTATGTGATTGTTGTTTTTACTTGCAAATGTTTTATATGCATGGATTATTTGATACCTAAATTGTTGAATTAAATATGCTTATCTTTGTATTTATATATACCAATAAATATTATCTGTAAAATAATAATGAAGAATCCTTGTTATTAAAACTATATATATATAGGTAAAATTGAGATTGATAAATATTAAACAATGAACAATAACTCAATCCTATAACCTTCAAAAGATCGATCTAAATGATAATCAAATCAATGAATATGCTAATTAAGAACAATGAAGCTATCACCTAGACTATATTGATCTCTTGCTTCTTTGTGGATTGCTCAATTAATTGCGTACCCATGGTTGCAACAAGCGGATGTAGATAGTATGCTCAAAGGGTCGATGTGCTCAACAATATGATGTATGCTCAATGCACTATATGGATACCTAAGAATAAATGATCGAAGAGGACTTTTGAAGAGATGAAGGGGGTATATATAAGTTTTAGGAAAGATCGATCAACAGTTGAGATAAATCAATAAGACCGATGGATGAGATAAATCAAGAGCTCATGATGAACATGCACACACCATGTGTCATGAAGAAAAAGCTATTTTATTGAGTTAACTGCTTGATAGGATAAAGATAGAATTTGATTTCATTAATTTAGAATGTTTTTTCCAATTTATGAATTGATGATAAAAACAATAATGATTTAAAGCCAATTAACTCAACTTTTGATTTGCTTTTTGAAGTTCTAAAAATAAGACTATTGTGCACATAGAAAAAAATTATAATTGTAGAAGATTTGAAAGATAATTGAGAAATTAAATAAATAAATTTATTTAATTTTATTGTGCATGATTAAAGAGAGAATAAGATTAAATATAGAGAATAAATTAAACAGATAAATTCATTTAATTTATTTTGCATGATAGAGGAATATAAATAAAATATTGCTTTTATTTATTTTTAGAAGATTGAGTTAACTTAAATAAATTAGAACAATTTATTTAAATCTAGAGGAATAATTGATTAATTAATTGTAAATAAGAGGAATTTAATGATGAATTAATTAAATAATTAATAATTTAATTAATGTGGATTTGAAAATTGGAAGGAGATAATTTAATTAAATAATTAAAATTATTTAATTTAGAAGATAAAAGAGGAAATTAATGAAATTAATTAAATAAATAGAATTTATTCAATTAATGTTGGAAATTAGGAAAAATAAAGGAAATAGAGGAATTTGATGAAATTAATTAAATAATTATATTATTCAATTAATGTTGAATGCAAATGATTTAGGAAGAATTGATGTATGCAAGTGATGCAATGAGAAGGGTCATTTTTAGTTGTCTACATTTTGCCCCTCTTTGATACAATGCAATTCACAATGTTGTTTCAAAGAAAACAGTGATGAAAATATGATACAATCATGCCCCAGTGTAACTAGTGTAGGATGCCCCCTTAAGAAAAAAAACAGGGAAGCGACAGAAGGATTGGGTTGACTCCTAACTAGAAGAAAGGGATAGCGACATGACAAAAATAGGCTAAGAAGGACTAGGTTGGAAATTTTGAAGGCTAACATGATGGAGAAAATTAGTTGACATGAAGAAAAATTGAACAAGGGGGAATAATTAGGGTTGGGATGCTATATGTAGGGCCCAAGGGGTCACTTTCAACTCATTTGTGCACTCAGAGTTTAGAGATTTCAGAGCTCCTAGCTTTCTAGTGCTTAGTGTCAAAGCTTAGTGCTCATAAGATCTTTTGACTTGCAGAGATGTTGATTCTAGTGCATAACCACTGAGGCAAGCGTGTGAGGACCTATGGGAGACCAGAGGGAGTAGGAGGAGCGGTAAGTACCCTCAAACATGCCTTTTGATGCATTTAATAGGTCATTGATTGTGGGTTTTTAGATTTTTGCCAAAGGCGAGTTTTTTAGGTTCTAGGCACCTTTGGTGCATTTTGAAGTGCCTTTGGCGAAATAAAGTGCATATGAGGCACACAACTGTGCCTTTGGCAAAAATAAAGTGCTTTTGGTCGCTATTAGGTAGGTCTAGGTTTTGAAATGCACTTGGTCTATTTTAAGACACCTTTGGCTGGTAGTTAGGCACTAATGGCTCGTAGTCAAGCACATTTGGTTTTGAAACAAGGTGCCTTTGTATAATAGTTAAGTGCATATGGAGAACAATTAGGTGCTAATGGCAGATAGTTAAGCGCTATTGGATTTTTAAAGTTTTTACCCACATTGACTTAGTTTGACTAGGTTTAGCTAGGTTGACTAGGGGGAACTTAGGATTTTTCTCTACTTGACCTATTATTTGACTAATTTTCACTAAGGTGGACTAGGATTTGACTTAAATTTTTGCAAGATGGTCTTGATTTAGGTATGTGCCAAGAATAACAAGGTGATCTTGTGGATGCAGATTGTCTTACCTCCACTATAATCTAGAGAGAGACATTTCGTAGATGCAGCTGAGGTGGTCCAGCTAGAGTAGGAAGAGGATATCTTTCTTGAGGTTATGGGATTATGGCATGTAGCCCATCTTACACTGATTATGGCTAACCTAGCATTGATGACAGCTTTGGTTGAGAGGTGGCACATTGAGACATCATCCTTCCACTTTCCTACATGCGAGGCCACTATTACACTAGAGGATGTATGGTGCATCCTCAGGATTCCTATTTATGGTTAATGCAGGAGCATCCCTGGTTCAAGAGAAATCTTGCATCAACCAAAAATATTTGCATTTCATTTTGTTTCTTTCATTTTCACAGTCAGTTTAGTCAATAGCAGTTTCAATACATTGGTCCGCATTCTGTCGCAGTTTTATTTTAAACCTTACGGAGCTAGACTTAGCATCTAGACATCTTATGCACATCATATCCAAAATTTAGATCATTTGGATCAGTTTCTGGAAAGATATCACTATCAAAAGATCAACTATTTTCTCAGAATAGAGCATTCAGAGAGTCTCAGACAATCAACTAAAGGAGAAGACTTGTGGAGCACTTCCACGACTTGTGGAGCTAAATTGCACATCATTCAAGATACTTTGGATCATGGATAACCTTCCCTAAGATTTGCACATTGATTCATTCACTTACGGAGGAATTCCATATGTTTAGGTCTGACCTATCCATATACACACGTTACATCTCTTTCATTAGAGTTTGTAATCTTTTGGGCCGATGCAAAGGAATCTTGTGATCTGGAGATGATATATAATCATGTAATAGATGCATAGGAAAGTAGTTCATAATTAGAAATAGTTAGATAGTTTGAATTCCTTGGTATTAGGTGCTTCAAAGCTATATCTTGCACATTTATTATAACTAGAGAATTAGGTATGTGAGCCCTAGTCTATAAGCCCGCATGTTGCCAGCATGTTTGTATTTTGAATCTATGATACCGAATGACTGAATCTATGTTTGCATTCTATAATTGAGTTGCTTCTCCTGTGTTTAATCGTGTTGCATGGTCTGGACTATTCACTTTGTGGACCCTCCTAACCATGACTGCACCAAGTGGTAATAGAGCACAGTTCATATCCTTTGGGAGTGAAATGAGTGAAGTTTGCGAAGGCATTCTGTAAGATCTTGTTGTGAATAGATCACCAAATTTGAGGTAGACTACTTGTGTTATCAACCGATTGCTGAATTTGAGGTAGTTACACTTGATCCTAGGAAGAGATGCCATCAAGGAGAATACCTATTGTTGGTACTATGGATAGAAGAATGGATGAGATGATGGAAATGATGAAGACAATGTGAGTTCAGTTGGATCCTATTGAAGAGGATCGAAGAAGAGGACTCACACCTCGACCTAATGTTGAGAGCGATGATGATGAAGAATTTCAATTCACTAATCAAAATGAAGAAACCTTGGAGGAAGAAGAAGAATTAGATCAAGTGAAGATGTTGTGAGCTATTTCAAAGATTGGGAAAAGACATAGAGTGGATGTACCAAACTACACTGGCAATTTAAATCATGAGGAGTTGATTGATTGGATAAATGACCTAGAAGAATACTTTGAATATGAAGAAATTGAAGATCCAGAGAAGTTGAAATTTGCAAAGACTAAGTTGAAAGGACATGTTGCTATTTGGTGAAAAGAAGTTTAGTTGGATAGAAATATAAGAGGAAAAGAAAAGATTACAAAGTGGGATAGAATGGTGACAAAATTGAAGAATCAGTTTATACTTGTTGACTATGAGTTGGAACTATTGAAGAGATTGCAGAACCTGAGACAAAAGGAGAAATCTGTGAAGGAGTACACTCAAGAATTTCATAAGATGATTATAAGGATAGGACATAGTGAAGCAAGCAAGGAGAAAGTGGCAAGATAAATCAATGGATTGAGACTGAACAGTCAAGAAGAACTGAGTTGGGTAAGGATGACAACATTGGAAGAAGCATACCAATTTTCCCTGAAAGTTGAAGAAAAGTTGAACAAGAAGCATGAGCAGAGACAGAGAGGTAGAGGAGGTAAATTTTAGAGAGGTAGAACATTTTTTGGAGGAGAAAGATCATTTGTAGAGCAGAGCAGATAAGATAGCACATTCAAGAAGGAAGACAAAGATAGCAATGCATACCGGAGAGATGATAGAACTTTCTACCACAGAGGAAACCTTAATTCATATTAGAGTGAAGGATACATGAGAGATGGAAGAGGACTTGATAGGAGAACATTTAAAGGAACTTGTTTTAAGTGTGGAGATGAAGGACACGGAGCATTTGAATGTAATCAAGGATGTACAAGCAAGAAGACAGAGAATAGTGGAAGAGCAACCTATGTGGAAGAGGAACTTGTTGGATCATCTAGTTCAGTTGGTAAACCTGAGAAAGGAGATTCACTTGTCATGAGGAGAGCACTATTTCAAACAGAGACAAATGAGGAACTGTCGTAGAGGAAGAGTTTGTTTAGGACCAAATGCAAATCAAGAGGTAAATATTGTAAGTTTGTAATTGATAGTGGTAATTCTAATAATTTGGTTTCAGAGGAGATGGTGACTAAGCTAAAGTTGGAAAGATTGAAACACGTTAAGCCATATCATATAGCATGGATTCAGAATGATCTTAAGGTACTAGTGAGTGACCAATGTTTGATAAAATTTCATATCGGATCTTATCATGATGAAGTATTGTGTGATATTATGCCTATGTATGTATGTCATATATTGTTGGGTAGACCATGGCAGTATGATAGGAAAGCTATACATGATGGGAGAAAGAATACATATACTATAACATCAAATGGAAAGAGAATTACTTTGATTCCTTTGGAAGATGAACTTAAGAGTGAAGTATGTGGAAATGCTAGAATTTGTTTGGTTGATGGAAGGAAATTTCTAGATGGTTTGAGACATGAGAATATGTGTTATGTTTTGATTCCTAAGAAGCCTAAAAACCTAAAGACATAGACTGAAAAAGCACAACCAAAGGAGATAACTGAGTTAATGACAGAGTATGAAGACATCATATCAGATAATGTACCTGAAGGATTCCCATAGATTAGGAGTATCAGTCATCACATGGATCTTATTCTGGGAGCTAGTTTGCCTAACAAAGCAACACACAGAATGACACCAATAGAGAATGAAGAGTTGAACAGATAGATACATGAGTTTTTGAGGAAAGGTTTGATCAGAGAAAGCTTGAGCCTTTGTGTAGTACCTATAGTGCTAGCACCAAAGAAGGATGGAGAATGGAGAATGTGTATAGACTCTAGAACAATCAACAAGATCATAGTTAAGTATAGATTTCCATTGCCTAGGATGGATGATATTATGAACTGTTTGAGTGGAGTAAAATATTTTACAAAGATAGACTTGAAGAGTGGATACCATCAGATCAAAATCAGAGATGGAGATGCATGGAAGACTACTTTTAAGACAAATTAAGGATTGTATGAGTGGTTAATGATGCCTTTTGGATTGAAAAATGTACCGATTACTTTCATGAGATTGATGAAGGAAGTTTTGAAGAAATTCTTGGGTAATTTTGTTATTGTATATTTGGATGATATTCTGATTTTCAATAAGACAAAGGAAGAACATTTGTGGCACCTAAGACAAGTATTACAGAGACTGAGAGAAGAGAAATTGTTGATAAACATTAAGAAGTGTAGTTTCATGAAGGAAGAACTGGTATACTTGGGACTTGTGATTTCTGTAGAAGGATTGAAGATGGACCCTTAGAAAGTTAGAGCAATTGTTGAGTGGCCTACACTTGAGAGCATTGGAGAAGTCAGATCATTTCATGGATTAGCTAGTTTCTACCAAAAGTTCATCAGAAATTTTAGTTTAGTATGTAACCCTATGATAGGGATAATGAGAGGTGACAGAAAGGACTTTAAGTGGACATCAAAAGCAGGTGAGAGTTTTGAATTGTTGAAACAGAAAGTGATAGAGCACCCTGTGTTGGCATTACTGGATTTCAATAAGGTATTTCAAGTAGATTGTGATGTAAGTGGAAATACAATAGGAAGTAGTGTTAAGTCAAGAAGGGAGACCTGTAGCATATTTCAGTGAGAAGTTGAATGATGCAAGGAAAAGATATTTAGTTTATGATCAGGAGTTCTATGTCATAATTCAAGCCTTGAATAAGTGGAGACATTATTTGTTTCCTAAGGAATTTGTGTTGTATACATATCATCAAGCTTTGCAATATTTGAACAATCAAGGAAAGTTGAATCAGAGACATATGCAATGGGTAGAGTTCATGCAAAGTTACACTTTTGTATTGAAGCATACAAGTGGAAAATCAAACAAAGTTTCAAATGCATTGAGTAGAAGAAGGAATTTGCTGACAGAGATGAGAGTTGAAGTGTTAGGATTTGAAGAATTGAAGAACATGTATGAAGAAGACCTTGATTTTGCAGAACCTTGGAAAGCATGTAAGGAACCTGTTGTGATAGATAGGAGTAAGTGTTTGGACTATTTCATTCAAGAGGATATGTTCTTCAAAGGAAATCAGTTATGTATACCTAGGAGTTCAATGAGAGATAATCTGATAAAAGAGAAGCATAGTGGTGGATTGGCAGGACATTTTGGAATTGACAAGACAGTGGCTTTGGTAAGTGAAAATTACTTTTGGCCTCAGATATATAAGGATGTTAGGAAGTTTGTGTAGAGTTGTAGAGTATGTCAAGTTGCAAAAGGGAGTAGTCAGAATACTGGATTGTACAAATCTTTGAGAGTATCAGAGAGACCTTGGGAAGATATATGCATGGATATCATATTGGGATTGCTGAAGACATAGAGAGGACATGATTCTATATTTGTAGTGGTGGATAGATTTTCAAAGACGACACACTTCATACCTTGTAAGAAGACAACTGATGTAGTGCATGTGGCTGACCTATTTTTCAACGAGATTGTGAGATTGCATGGATTACCTAAGAGCATAATTTCATATAGAGATACAAGATTTATTGGATACCTTTGGAAGACACTTTGGAAGAAGATAAAGATAGATTTGATGTTTAGTTTAACATTTCATCCATAGACTGATGGACAGACATAGGTAGTAAATAGGAGTTTGGGTAACATGTTGAGATGCTTGGTTAGGGAGAAGGCAGGAAATTGGGATTTGATTCTATCACAAGTAGTGTTTGCTTATAATAATTTAGTGAATATAAGGAGCACATGAAAGACACCATTTGAGATTTTGATAGGAACTAACCCTAGAGGAGTAGTAGAGTTGAGAGATATTAGCATGGAGGACAAGAAGAGTGCAGAAGCAGAAGAATTTGTAGGACACATGGAGACAATACATAATTAGGTTAAGAAACATTTGGAGGAGATGAACAACAAGTATAAGGAACAAGAAAATGAGAAGAGAAGACACAAAGAATTTGTAGTTGGAGATGAAGTAATGGTATATCTAAGAAAAGAAAGATTTCCAGTAGGGACATATAACAAGTTGAAGATGAAGAAGTTTGGACCATGTAGGATACTCAGAAAGTTTGATTCAGGAAATGCATATGAAGTAGAGCTACCGGAGACATTGGGTATATTACCTATTTTCAACATTGTAGACCTATGTCAGTATCATTCAAAGTAGAGTTCAGTGATAGCATTGAAGAAGACCCGAAGAAGCAATTACCACAACAAGCATTGGAGTAGATTGAAGACATCTTGGACAATAGAATTGGGTGCAACACCAGAGGAAAGCAATACAAGGAATATTTGGTAAAGTGGAAAGGCTGACCGGAAGAAGACTCATCTTGGATTTTTCAGGCTGAGGTGGACAATCTTGGTTTTCCTCTAGCCCCAGCAAAGTGAGGGACTCAATTTTTTTCAACAACCTCGGGTGTCTGATGCAGGAGCATCCCTAGTTCAAGAGCAATCTTTCATTAACCAAAAATATTTGTATTTCATTTTGTTTCTTTCATTTTCATAGTCAGTTCAGTCAGTAGCAATTTTAGTACATTGGTCCGCATTCTGTTGCAGTTTCATTTCAGGCCTTGTGGAGCTGGACTTAACATCTAGACATCTTCATGCACATCATATCCAAAATTTAGATCATTTGGATTAGTTTTCAAAAACATATCGCTATCAGAAGATCAACTCTTTTATCAGAGCAGAGCATTCAGAGAGTCTCAGACAATCAGCTAACGAAGAAGACTTGCAGAACACTTCCATGACTTGCAAAGCTAAATTGCACATCATTCAAGATACTTTGTATTGTGGCCAACCTTTTGTGAGATCTATACATTGATTCATTCACTTGCGGAGGAATTCCATATGTTTAGGTCTGACCTATCCATGTACACACATTCTATCTCTTTCATTGGAGTTTGTAATCTGTTGGGCCAACGTGGAGGAATCTTGTGATCCAGGGATGATATATAATCATGTAATAGATGCATAGGAAAGTAATTCATAATTAGAAATAGTTAGATAGTTCGAATTCTTTGGTATCAAGCACTTCAAAGCATTTATTGTAACTGGAGAATAAGGCCTATGAGCCCTAGTTTGTAAGCCCACATGTTGCTGGCATGTTTGTATTTTGAATCTATGATAACTAAATGACTAAATCTATGTTTGCATTCTATAATTGAGTTGCTTCCATTGTGTTTACTCTTGCTACATGGTTTGGACTGCTCACTTTGTGGACCCTCCTAACCGTGACTGCACCAATGTTGCTTGAGTAGACTAACACTGAGAGGGTGAGGATGGCATGAGAGAGGTATACACGATTGATGACCTTAGTGTGCAGGATCATCAGATTAGATGGGTTCGTGTACCTAGACTCTGCGATAGGATCTGATGGATTGTGGTGGTATTGATTGGAGGGTTCCCAGTACCAGATAGACGTTATAGAGGATTATCAATTGGATGGGGCATGATACTATCAAGGATGTTCACGTACGGCATCAGATATGCATGGGACCTCATGTTTTGGGTCAGTTGTACTGTGATTTGCATGACTATACTTATAGATCTGGGAGCAACTTATCAGCAAGGGTGACTCTTCTACACATGTGGTCTTGGGAGCACATCCCAGTCATGTGACCTATCTCTCCTCGTCGCTGAGAGGATGGTGAGCCATTTTTATTTCTCTATGAGGGTACCTTGACACAAAGGCTAGTTGGTGCTATTACTTATTGGAGATGGTAGATTGATGAGATGGATACGTTCATGTGGCAACCATGGCGGGACTGTGAGTCTTGGGATGACGATGCAGAATAGTTGGTCTCCTACAGGTAGGCCAGATATTTGTTTGGGTGGAGCATATATACCATAGAGAGGTACTTGCTTGAGAGGGTACTACGACAGTTTGGACTACCCCAGCCAATGCTAGTTGGAGACACCATGCATATGCAGTCTCAGAGAGAGGTAGGAGATTGGGGGCCTGAGATTGTTAGAGCCATTGCAATGATAGAGTTACAGGGACTTGCCCCAGTCATGTGGGATTGGATTTTGGGAGAGGCTAACCTTGGGACCACTCCAGAGTATGATGCCTACTAGTTATAGCATAGGCCAGTTAGGTTTATAGGTCCAGGAGCACTTGGTGCAGTTGGGGAGATGGTGTAGTTGGATGATGATGGATAAATTGACTATGGATGAACTAAAATATGGATGAGAACTGACATATGGACAATGCTAATGGATGACTGACACGATGATTTCCAAGCCAAAATAGATGGGAAAGTGGAAATGCTAAGTTGATATGGATGGATGGATTCTTTATTATGAATTTGATATGGAATGAGATGGATGTATGACTTAATAGATGGTAGGTATTGACACTACACATAGCGCCTATTTGCCAGGTTTTCACTATGGTACTTATCTAAGGCGCTTGTTTACCAAGTTTTCACCAGAGGACGGATTATTTTTTTTGGATTTTTCTATTTTTTTAAATTTTTTTGGATTTTCTAAGGATACTATGTGGATCAAACATAAAACCTCTTGAGATGAACACTATTGATGGGTTCATCCAAGGGAATGCCTTCAGGTGTTGACAAAGTGTAAGCTCCTGATCCATAGACTGTAGTGATAACAAAAGGTCCCAACAAATTCAGTTCAAACTTGCCCTTCTTGTCTCTATCTGATTGGTTGCATCAATTTTCTTTAAGGACAAGATCACCTATTTGAAACCTTCTCTCCTTGATGTTCTTATTGAGTTACAATGGAGGTGATTTTGATAGACATGTAGATGGTTTAGTATTGTTTGATGCCTCTCATCTAGTAACTCAAGCTTAGCTAATTTAGAAATTTGGTACTCCTCTCCATCAATCAGGTGTTGCATAGATACTCTGAGAGATGGGATCTTGACCTCAATGGGTAAAATGGCTTCAGTGCCATAGACTAAGGCAAAAGGTGTAGTAACAGTTGATGTTCTGATACTAGTGCGATAGGCCCATAAGGCGGGGGTGAGTTGCAGATGCCAATCATGACCAGCTTCATTGACATTTTTCTTTAGGATTTTGAGTATGGTTTTGCTCGAAGCCTCGGCTTGGCCATTTGACTGAGGATCATATGGAGTAGAAAAGTGATGTTGGATATTGTATTGTGTGCATAAGGCATGAACATCTTGATTCTCGAATGGTCTACCATTATCAGTGACAATGGCTTGGGGAATACCATACTGGCAAATAAGGTAATTTAGAATAAACTTGGCTATTTGCTTGCCAGTGATATAGGTCATTGGAATGGTTTCTACCCACTTAGTAAAATACTTAGTGGCGGTAATGATAAACTTATGGCCATTAGATGAGGGTGGATGGATTTTACCAACGAGGTCAAGTCCCCACTGTGAAAAAGGCCATGGAGTTGTAACAGGTTGTAGCTCATGTGCTAGTGCATGCATTAGGTCCCCATGCTGTTGGCTTTGTAGACATTTCTTAGCAAATTGGAATACATCTTTCTCTATGGTTGGCCAATAATAACCTATATACGGAGTATCTTCTTAGCTAGAGTTGGATCGGTGAACTGTGATCCACAGACACCTTCGTGTATATCTCTTAAGGTAGCGTTAGCTTCTTCCGAGTTAAGACATCTAAGAAGGATACCATCAAGACTCCGGTGGTAAAGGGTGTCACCCAGAATAGTGAAATGAGAGGCTCGACGGATGAAGGTTTTATATTGGGTTTTAGATAGTTCATAGGGAAATGCACCATTTCAGAGGTAATCATAGATATCTTCATACCAAGGGGTTTTGGGACCAACAAGTTCACATATTATTTCAGTTGTAGGAACATCAACGGTAGGTATCAACAGTTGCTCGATTAAGAATTCACATCGCTAAGTGTTGGTAGGCATGACTACAAGTGATCCAATAGTAGCCATAGAATCTACAACCTTATTATGTACCCTTAGAATTTGCTCAAAAGAGATACTAGAGAAGTGAGGCTTGTAGGTATCAACCAATTACCTGTATGGTATCAACTTGTCATCCTTAGTTTGGTACTCATCAATGACTTGTCTGATAACTAGTTGAGAGTCCCCATAGACTTGGAGTTCTTTGATATTCCATTCTACTTCTATACAGAGACCTGTAAGAAGTACTTCATACTCGGCAATATTGTTGGTGCAAGGGAATGCTAGCCAATATGATTTTGGGATATAATCATTTTGAGGTGTGATAAATAGGATTTCAGCCCCTGAACCATGTTGTGTGTAGGAACCATCAAAGTATAACTTCCACTATACTAAGGTAGCAAGAGTGAAAAGTGTTGGCAAGAGACACTATATGAATTCATGATTATTGTCATTGATGGCAACAAAGTTCATCCCACACATCTGCATGACATGGTGTGTCTCTACCGGAAGTTAGAGTGAAGAATGTTGTGGTCCGGTAAACAAGAACAGAGCATGTGGCAAGGTCTGACAGACAGGTCCGGATCTCTCAGAGGAAGTATCTTGGTGCAGTGTGAATTTGGGGAAGTCAAGAGGACTACCTTGAGTGGCATATTACAAGGATTTAGCCTCCGGTGATAGATGAAAAAAAAGATATGGATAGTTGACTACCAGATTTCTGAGTGACTGTGTGAACAGAGGAAGAACTGACTGATAGAACATCAGACTATCTTCCGGATGAGTTACTGATTGTGGTTATGAAGGCATGAATCATGTCTGGCTGACATGATTAATGATTTATACAAGCATATACTTGATCCGCATTACTTGATGTGCAAGGATTCAACCGACTGATCAGAATTAGTGAAAAGATTGACTATTCCGGGTGCCGACTAGAAAGGTGATGAAATTACCTATGCAGATATATATACACAATGGATTCAGTTGTGAGAGTTGTTGGTGTGATTAGTCATGTGCGAATAAAAGTAGAAGTACAAAAGCAAAAGCAGTAAGGAAGGTCCGGTATGTGAAAGGAAAGAAGATTAAGGGAAAAGGAAAGATGAAGTGCAGCAGATCAGTATACTAAGCCTAACCGGAATTGGACTCCAGCATTTGCAGATGCTACCAATCAGTTCAAGTATTGTATAACACTCTTTTGTAGACAATGTGTCTCTTTGTAGGCAGTGTGCCTCCTTGTGAGCAGTGTGCTCGGGTAGTGAGCCCTAATTGGCAAGTGCCATTTTGTATTTTGTTATTCTTCTAACAGAGAATAATCTTTGGGTTAATCACCTCGTGGTTTTCTCCCTTAACAGGGTTTCCACGTCAAAAAATAGTGTGTCATGTGTATCTCCATTTTCATGGTTATGTTTGCTTGTTTGAATTAATGCTGCATTGATTAATAAGAAAGTTTAGAAAGAAGAAATAATTAGGATAACTGATTCACCCCCCCTCTCAGTTATCAACAATTGGTATCAGAGCTAAGTTCCTCCTAACAGAGTCTAACAGCTCGAGGAAGATCTGGGAATCCAAATGGATGCATATGGTTTAAAAGAGCAACTCAAGACTGCTCTTGAGGATCTTGAATAGTCAAACTCTGAAGTCAATGAATTGAAGGAAAGACTCAAACAGGCTGATGATTTCATGAGAGAACTAAAAGACAAATTAAGTCTCTCTATGAAAAAGAGAAATGAACTGCTTCAGCAATTGGCAAGACAAAGTGAAGCAAGTAATGCAAATGAAGAGCTGATTGAGAAAACCAAGTTATGTGAAAAGTTATCAAAAGAAGTCATTATGGTAAGACATGAAATGGAATCAGGAGTTGTAAAGTTTACCCAAGAGATTGAAGAGAAAAGAAAAACTGAAGACAATCTAAGACAATCTCTTAAGGAGAAATCAAAAGATTGCCACCAGATGGATAGAATTATTAGACATCTTGAATCAGATCTTGAAGATGCTAAAGATAATGAAGAAAAACTTGAGGATCAAATTATCTCTCTCAAAAGGGATCTTCAAACAACAAATGAATATAAAGAGAAATTCAAGATAAGTTCTGCTCAACTTGAAGTTCTTCTTGGAAGCTAGAAGAGGGCAGATGACAAGTGTGGTTTGGGATATGAGAAAGGGGAAAGCTTTGGATCAGGTCAACAGAATTTTGGACCAGAAAATCCAAGGAACAAGCCTAGAAGACCTTCGGTAAGGCAACCCAATGCTCAAAGATATCCATCCTTCAATGGATACTGCCACAGCTGCAATCACTTTGGTCACTAAGCTAATCAGTGCAGAAAGAGAATGAATCAGACTAATTCATCCTTCTCCGGACAGTGTTTTAATTGCAAAAGGTATGGTCACAAGTCTCATGAATGCAAAAATATGCAAATGAACAAATCATTTAATGGTATATGCTTTACATGCAATAGAATAGGTCATATGGCTAATCAATGTAGATCAAGTGGATATCAGTCAAATATGCAAAAAAATGTTGTTTGCCAAATCTGCAATAGGTCCAGTCATAGTGCAAAAGTCCGTAGAAGCAAGAATCAGGACAAAAGAGGTCCGGTACATCATAATCAGAATCAAGACAAGGGTAAACAAAAGATGAATGCAAATGAAGTTAAAAGTGAGATGAGCAAGATTTGGGTGAAGAAAAGTACTGAGAATGTAGAGGTTGGATCCGTACCAGACTCTGGTGCTAATATTCCTTCCAAAAATTAGAAAGTGAGCTCTAGCTTAGGGGGAGACACAAAGAAAACCTTGTTCCCCCAGCCAGTCAATTGGTGCCGGAACTGGCACAAGAAGAGTTGCAGATTGAAGGATTCATAAGGCATACATTTAAATGAACTGTGGTTAAGATTTGGCAGATCCGCAAGTTGTTTAAAGTTCAGGATTGATCCGGTTCTTCAAGTCATCTGAATAAGGCAAAACCGGAATAATGTAGGTCAAGCATTTATTGCAACTAACATTAGGGTTTGCGGAGCAGTATAAGGGTCTTCTCATTAACCACTCATTCATTCTGCATTCAAGAAGAAATGAAAAGTGGAGCTCTGCAACAAAATTCCTCAAGCTCATCGAAGATCATTTGCAGAAGACATTGTTACAGAAACCAATCCAGCCATCTCCGTGAAACTGAAAGGCGCAAAAGGTATTTTCCATTTTTCAATATCTCACTGCAAATCTTTTGAAAAATGGATACTCTGAATATAGTAAAGATCTCAGATAGGCCCCGACCTGAATTTAAGAAACACCCATACAAATCATTGGAGGTAGATCCCTTAGGAGCATTCTCTAGTGTTCCACATGGCGTCTTACACACAGAGGACATTAGGGTTTACATACATGCAAATATTGAGGAGTTTGGGGAATTCAAATTAAGAGATATCTATCACAAACAACTGATAGACGATGCTTTTGAGCTTAAACTAGAGTATAAGGGTATCCAGAAGAAACATTTTGATTAATTCATTCATTTCCCCTGCTTTGAAGAAGATGAATGGGCCTGGTACGTATTAAGTAGGGTGCATGACAACTTCCTATGGTTGGATAAACCCTACAAGATCACAAAAGAGGCAATTAGGGCAGTAACTGGTCTATACTCTTCCAGAGGGATACCTATCCTCAAATCTGTCAAAAATAACATTGTAACTGAGGCCACCGGATCAAAATTTGATAAGAGGGCAATGACCATTGAAGATATTTCTGACTCAGATATCAAGTTTGCATCTATGATAATAGGATACAAGATTTATCACTCCAGTAGGGAGAATTCAGTATCTGGAACTGCAGTATATACTGCCTATGAGATGCTGAGAAAGAATGCAGATTATGATCTCTATGAACTTCTTTTAAACCAATTAATGGAAAACATACAAAAGATCAAAAAGGACAAAAATAATTCTTTCAAGTATGGTACACTAATATTATGTCTATTTTTCTACTTCATGAATGAGCTGCCTGGATCAAGTGGATGGGTATGGCAGAATGACAAACCGGTAGCAGTCCAGATCAGAGATTACCTGCATGAACTTGGGGATGCTAAGGCAAGGAATACAACTCTGTGGGGTTACTTCTAACACTTTCAAATTACGATGCAAATCAGAGAAAGAATCCCCAAATCAGTGATTGAGAAATACAAGGATACAGTGTGCTTCATGGTAGACACTGATCAATGCCTAATGGAGGCACTAGAGCCAAGGATAGTCTGGATCATGCCTATGGGGTATGAAGTGGATGAACAAATTGTAGAATTGCATGTCCAACACATGCTCAGTCAACCAAAGGACCCAAAAGTAGAGAGATTTGGAACCTTTGAAGAACTAAGTGTGAAAATTCACACTGACCTCAGGCAGCCAGAAATCAAAAGAAAGGTAAGAAAAGAAGTTGAGGAAGTGGTAAAAGGTTTTGGCATCTCAAAGGAGGCACTTGATGCCAACCAGGAAAAGAGGCGAAAGGTTGAGGAAGATAAGAAAGAGGTAGAAAAGAAAAGCAAGAAAAGTACTCTGGTGGAAACCTCAACCCAGACTAGATCATCAAAAGGATCTACACCTGTCACAACCAAAAGCTCAAAAACATCAAAACTGAAAGGTCAGACATCTGGTAAAGGAGAGAAAAGGTCTAAAATAAAAGCCACAAGGGCTTATGCAAGTCAAAAAGATGAAGAGGAAACTAAATCAGATGAGGGGGTAAAGGACATAAAGAAACAGAAGAAGAAATCATCCGGTAAACTCTACCGGTCAAGGAGAAGAAGAGAAGGAAGAGGAATTTGTTGAAAAACCTACTCTCTCCTTAGATGATGTAGTAAAAGTAGTCACTATGGATGGCAACCTTCAACCCCTAACAGAATTCTATGATGATTATAATGAAGCAGATAAAAAGATTCTGGAGGAAGCCACAGTTAAGTTCTTGAACATTTACAACAAAGCTTTTATTGAAATTATCTCTTTAATTCCTAAAAGTCTAGAAAAGGAGTTAGAAATGAGAAAGACCAATGCCATGGCAAAAGACCTTGAGATCCGAGAACAGATAGCTATTCAGCTATATCCTTCAATCGATCCCAAGACAATGAACATGGTATTCAAAGACTGTAAGGATGAATTCAGGAGCAAAGCAAGGATGAATCAGCTTATGCTTGGTGAGACTGATAAGGTAGCCAAGGACACTGAAGAGATTCTTCAGAAAACCTTCAAAAGATTTAATCTTCCTATCATAGAGGACTTGGGTACTAACCCCTCCACCACAAATGTTTCAGAAGAAACTCCTAAGAAAATGTCAGAAGAGGTGGGCCCCGAACAGACAAACATTTCTCCTCCAGTTTCCCCTACAGTCTTCGGATCTAAAGGAGAAGAAAAATCACAGGAGAAAGAAGCAAAGGTGAAGGAAAAAGAAGATGACAGTGCTAAGATTGCAGAAGGAAAGAAGACTTCAGCAGAGAAAACCACGACTGCTAGTGGTGGGATTGTAGGTGGAGAGAAAACTCCAAATGACAGCTCCAAGACTGCAGAAGAGAAGAAACATCTGTCTCCGGCAAGAGACACTGCACAAACTATCCAAGAATTTCTGAGCAAAGAAATAATGGAGATTGATGAACTGGAGCTTCTACAAGGTCCATTCAATTTTGATTCTCTTTCTTTGGTACAGACAATGAAGATAGCTTCATTTGCAAATGCTAAGGCTAATGAAAAACTCCTAAAGTCTCATATGAAAGACTGTGAGTTGATAGAAGCTGCATCCGGAGTACTGGAAAAGATCATGCCATCTTTCCAGAAGGATCCCACAGCCTCCTCTTTCGCTAATCTCAAAACCTTAGTCAGCGGTGTTAGTACACATTTTGATTCTCTAGAAAAATCAGCTGAAGAAAGGTCCGGAAGGAGTTTTTGGATAAGAGATTCTCAGAGGTACAAGGATTAATTATTAATGATAGGAGAAACATGAATATTGGAATAAAGAGCTTAGAAAATGCTCTTAAGGATGGCGGTGAAATGTATAAATTTTGTTTATCATGGTCCAAAGTAACACTGGACATTGAGAAGAAAATAAAAGAACAGGAGGATAAACTATCAAACCTGTCAAAGAATTTTGATCCTCTCTCTTCCTCTATAACAAATCAAGAATGTTAGACTATCATAGTCTTGAGTGAAATCAAGAAGTTGGAAAAGGAAAGAAAAAATAGAATAAGCAGGTTGAGTGAGCTTCGGGGGTTAATTGTCCCTAAGCTAGAGGCCATGCATGAGGCCATAAAAGAAGCCCAAATTACAACCCAGACCAATGATCTGACAGATCTAAAAAGGGCAGATGCATTTGCATTCCTGTTGAGTGGACATATCTCAATTTTGGATAGAATGAAGTAGAGTTGGGCGACAGAAGTTATACAGTTGAAGAACACTTTTGCAGACATACTTAAGTATATGTAAGTATAGCTTGTATATATATACTTATGCGGCTAAGTATAGTTATATTTTTGAAAATTTTGGTATGCGGACCCTACCCTTTGCCATTGATGTCAAAGGGGGAGTGAGGAGTAGTGAAAAATGACGAATCCAACTAAGGGGGAGCTCTGAAAAATGTATATAAAGATAGAGCATCAACCAAGGGGGAGCATAGTGTAAACACTTAGTCATTTTTCACTAAGTGTTGCCATCAATGCCAAAGGGGGAGATTGTTGGCAAGAGACACTATATGAATTCATGATTATTGTCAGTGATGGCAACAAAGTTCATCCCACACATCCGCAAGACATGGTGTGTCTCTACCGGAAGTCAGAGTGAAGAATGTTGTGGTCCAGTAAACAAGAACAGGGCATGTGGCAAGGTCTGACAGACATGTCTGAATCTCTCAGAGGAAGTATCTTGGTGCAGTGCAAATTTGGGGAAGTCAAGAGGACTACCTTGAGTGGTATATTACAAGGATTTAGCCTCCGGTGATAGATGAAGAAAAAGATATGGATAGTTGAGTATCGGATTCCTGAGTGACTGTGTGAATAGAGGAAGAACTGACTGACAGAACATCAGACTATCTTCCGGATGAGTTACTGATTGTGGTTATGAAGGCATGAATCATGTCTAGCCAACATGATTAATGATATATACAAGCATATACTTGATCCGCATTACTTGATGTCCAAGGATTCAGCCGACTGATCAGAATTAGTGAAAAGATTGACTATTCTGGGTGCCGACTAGAAAGGTGATGAAATTACCTATGCGGATATATATACACGATGGATTCAGTTGTGAGAGTTGTTGGTGTGATTAGTCATGTGTGAATAAAAGCAGAAGTACAAAAGCAGAAGTAGTAAGGAAGGTCCGGTATGTGAAAGGAAAGAAGCTTAAGGGAAAAGGAAAGATGAAGTGCAGCAGATTAGTATACTGAGCCTAACCAGAACTGGACTCCAGCATTTGCAGATGCTATGAATCAGTTCAAGTATTGTATAACACTCTTTTGTATACTGTTTTGGTGGTCCACAAGCTATCTTTCTCTTATGACAGTTGAAGATAGTGAAGTTCATGTGCTCCGGTGTGAAGAATCTCATGGATAAAGTGGTTTGAGCTTGTGTAGTTGCTCCTAGTGATTTCAATGTGCTTGTAGATACCTCTTGATCATGTTCCTACCTTTACATTGGTCTGTGTTAAGGAATTATGATCATGTTTGAAGATTATTCCCAAATAATGTAGTGTGTAACCAGTCTTAGCCGACTTGGTTAACTCCAGTGATTGCGGAGATCTCTTGAAGATTATAGTAGCGTATTGTGGTGTGGAAGATTGTGTTTGAGTTCTAGCTAATGTGTGGCATGATCTGCACACATCTATACTACATTTCCTTTGCGTAATTTTGAATTAGGTCAAGACCTATTTTGTAAATGTTTGTAATGCCAACCTTGGAGATTGTTCCAATGGTTGATGATTGTAATGCTGACCTTGATGATCATTCCAACCTTGATGATCATTCCAAGGTTGATGAAGTGTATAAATACTTGCAATTGAGTCATGGAAAAGATGTCCTTGTGTGAAGATTGGAAGATAGGGAAAGAGGTGGAAAGAAAGAGTAGAGCAGAGGAACTATTGTACTTCAATGTATTAATCTCAGACATGAAGAAGATGTTGATCTTTGCAGTGAGCCACCAGTAGGGTTTAACAACCCTTAGGGTTTAATAGCCCTCATTGTAATCTTTCTAGGTTTAGGGTTGAGGCAGTGAGCCTGCTAGACCTAGTTGTACTTCATGGCAGTGAGCCAACATGTTCTAGGCCCATGGAGTGACCAAGCTTGAACATCATTTTTCAAAGATTGCAATATATTTTGAGAGCTAATCCTCTATGTGGTTTTTCCCCACCTTGGGGTTTTCTACGTAAAATCTAGTGTCTCTTGTGTTTAACGTTGCATTTGTGTTTAAGTTTCTGATTTCATGCATTCATTGTTTAATCATAATAACTGTAGACAAGTGATTAAAGTTTAAGTGTAGAAGTGTTTGAGTTTTTGGGAAAACTGATTCACCCCCCCTCTTAGTTGTCCGATGCATTTCAACAATTGGTATTAGAGCAAGATTCATCTGAACAAAGTCTAACAGCTTGAGGAAGATCCAAAATGTCTTATAAGAAGGAAGCGCCACATTTTGATGGGATGAATTATGCTCTTTGGAAGGCATGAATGAAAATCCATCTTCTTTGTCCAGGTTACAAAGTATGGAAAGCTGTAGAAGCAAAATACACCATGCCTCAAAATGGTTTGATGACTAAAGATGAAATCAAAGAATATGGAGTGGATGTCAAAGCAAAAGATGCTCTGTTAAGTTCATTAAGTGACTCAGTACTGACAAAAGATGTGGATCTTGAAACTGCAAATGAGGTATGGGAGAAGCTAAAAAATCTATATGAAGGAGATGATTCTGTGAAGGAAGCCAAGCTACAAAGTCTGAAAGTGAAATATAAGAGTTTGAAGATGAAAACATAACAGCCTTTATGCAAAGAGTTGATGAACTTGTCACCAGGATAAAAGGTATGGGGGGAACTCTCGGTGGTAAGGAAGTTGTGATGAAAATTCTTAGATCACTACCAAAGTCCTATAGTCACAAGGTAGTTGCAATCGAAGAATTTATGCAAGTAAAAACTATTGATAGAGATCAGTTACTTGGTAAGCTTACTGCCTTTGAAATGAGAGAGTTTGGTGATGCCCTACCAAAAGTTGAGACTGCCTTCAAAGCCATCACTTCTGGGAAAACCTTCAGATCAAAAAAGTACAAGGTAGAATCTGATGATGAGTTTGATGAAATTGAAGCCGACTTTGTGGATAAACTACAAAGAGGATCTGGTAAGTTTAAAGGTAAATTACCTTTTAAATGTTTCTCCTATGGTAAAGTAGGCCACTTTGCTTCTAGATGCCCTGAAAGAATTGAAAGAAATAGAAAAAGATATGAGAACAGGCCTAGGATCCAAAAGAAATGTTATTATGTTGAAGATTTTGATGATGGTGAAGGAGTATCAGATAATGGTGAACCAGATAATGCTAGTACTTTTGGTAATGAATGCTTGTTTATTACTATTAAGGAAGAACCTGTGTCTACTAATCTTGCTAGCTATGTGAAGGAAGAAAAACCAGTGGAAAGTGCTTTGGCTGCTCAGGTTGTTGAAGACAAAGATG
Organism: Cunninghamia lanceolata; assembly: GCA_027924645.1. Classification (NCBI taxonomy): domain Eukaryota; kingdom Viridiplantae; phylum Streptophyta; class Pinopsida; order Cupressales; family Cupressaceae; genus Cunninghamia; species Cunninghamia lanceolata. Next base: position 8,083,778 of record BSBN01001203.1, read on the forward strand.
AACGGTTTATTGATAGTGGCTGCTCTCACCACATGACTGGTGACAGAAGTAAGTTTGTGAGTTCAGAAAGATACGATGGTGGACTGGTTAGGTTTGGAGATGATATAGCTGGTAAGATTTGTGGAAAAGATCTATTTCTTTTGATGGCAAGCATAATACTGAAGATGTCTTGTATGTGAAAGGATTAAAGCACAATCTTTTGAGTGTGGGTCAGATGTGTGACAAAGGTTATGCTTTAAGATTCAAAGACAATAGATGCAAGATCAGGGAAAGCTTTGGAACAGTCATTGCAACTGGTAAGAAGACTAGAGGTAATATCTATAACTTGAAAGGAACTGATAACTATTTGTTTGTTGGCTCAGACTGATGAAAGTTGGCTATGGCATAGAAGGTTGTGTCACATCAATTTTGATAACATTATGAAGATAAGTACTGCACAGGCTGTTAGAGATTTGCCTAAGCTTGTGAAACCTGCTAATCCTATTTGCAAGGAGTGTCAATTTGGAAAACAAACAAAAACAAGTTTCAAAAGCAAGGACCAATCAGTTGATAGACTACTGGAACTAGTGCATACATATTTGTGTGGACCTACTAGAGTAAGAAGTTTGCAAGGAGATAGGTATTTCATGTTGCTTATTGATGATTATTCTAGAATGACTTGGGTTGCCTTTTTGAAGGAAAAAGCAAAAGCTCTAGATAAGTTCAAGGCATTTAAGGCAATGGTTGAAAATGAGATGGATGTGAAGATCAAATGTTTGAGGTCTGATAGAGGAGGAGAGTTTACATCAAATGAATTCAATTTCTTTTGTGAAAAACATGGGATAAAGAGACAATTATCTAGACCTAGAACTCCACAACAAAATGGAGTTGTTGAAAGGAAAAATAGAACAGTTCAAGAAGTTGCTAGAACCATGATGAAGGAAGCTGATCTTCTGGAAGTATATTGGAGAGAGGCAATTCACACTGATGTATACATCCTAAAAAGAGTCCAAGTCAAAGGTAATAGTTCTAAGACTCCTTATGAATTGTGGCATGGTAAAGTTCCTACTATGAAATATCTCAAAGTTTTTGGTAGCAAATGTTATATCAAAAGAGAAGAAGATCTAGGCAAGTTTGATGCTAGATGTGATGAAGGAATCTTCCTTAGTTACTCCACCAAGAGCAATGCCTACTAATGCTATAATAAAAGGCTGAATAAGATCATTGAGAGTGCAAATGTCAAAGTCGATGAAAGAAAGGAGAGGTATCTAGAATCAAGTGGATATGAATAAGATAAACCAAATGTTTCAACAAGTAAAGAAGTGGTGCAGTATGAAGACAACTCAGATGAAGAGGAACAAGCTTCGAAAAGTGCTACCAAGACACCAAGGTATGTAAAACTTAATCATTCTAAAGATCAAATCATAGGAGATAAGAGCAAAGGAATCCTGACCAGAAGAAGAGCCACAGAAGAACAAGTAAATTTCTATCTAATTTCCAAGATTGAACCTAAGACTATGAATTGTAATGATGAGAATTGGGTAAAGGCTATGAAAGAAGAATTGATGCAGATAGAGAAGAATCAGACTTGGGATCTTGTTCCCAGACCAGCAGATAAAAATGTAATTGTCACCAAGTGGGTCTTCAAAAACAAGATGAATGAGAATGGAGAAGTGGTAAGAAACAAAACAAGGTTGGTATGCAAAGGATACTCTCAAGTTGAAGGAATAGATTTTGAGGAAAAATTTACACCAGTGGCAAGGATTGAAGCTATAAGAATGTTTTTGGCATTTGTAGCCTACAAAGATTTTAAGGTATATCAGATGGATGTGAAGTCTGCATTCTTGAATGGAGAATTGGAAGAAGAAGTCTATATTGAACAACCAGAAGGATTCCAGTCATCAGATGGTGTAGGAGCACCTAGGAAATCATGTTTTCTTTTGTAATAAGGTCTATTGACCAATGCATTTTCATTTTAGTTTGTATCTAGGTTCATTTTGTAAGTCCCAAGTGAATTAGGGGACATTTGTCCAATTGTAATCGCATAATGCTAAAAATAGCAATAATGCCAAAAATAGGCAATAGTGTTTCCCAACTGCTTGGATTGATCTCCCAGTTGCTTGGAGTTAGTTTGGTACTACTCAGGGCAAGTTGATAAATGCCCATAAGAATAGCCAAATGATCATTAAATGTAATCAGATTGAAGTAGTGTGATCGAATGTGATTGTATTGTGCTCAGGAGAAATAAATCAATTATGTTCTGTCCATTTGATTTTCATTTCTTACAACTGTAAAATCGCGTAACTGTAGATTTCCATTCATTTTGCATTTTCCATTGTTGTCGTATATTGTCGTGAAACATTCCACTGGTGAGATTTTCATCGAAATAAGTGGAATGGCTTTGTTGTATGAATATTTGTTTTGCTCTTTGTTTTGTTTTTCCTGTTCAGTGGTGTAGAGGATCCCGATAGGGTGTTTCGCGCAGTAAGGACGACCTAGCATCTCCATGTGCTAGGGTTAGGAAGTAAACTGTATGATGATGTTTTTGGCGAATCGACTAAAGATTACGAGTGTTCATCGACGGAAAGAGTCTCACCAAGGGCAAATGCCATCAAGGCATTGGAGAAGGATGAGAGACTTGGCCGATGGAGTTGAATCGGTGTCTCAGCTGTTAGTTTGTCGACTGTGACAAATTAGGGCTTGGTCTACATTTCCCCACTATGCGCTCCCCATCATATTGGTATCAAAGCCTGAAAAGATTTGGGTGGCAAATCGAATTGAGGATTTGTAGTAGTGTTGGCATTTGGGTGCTATCTGTGAATGTTTATGTCAGACAGAGAAAGAGAGCTAGAGGTGGAGATGACTCGTCCCAAAAGTATGTCGTAGGACGCTGTTAAGAAGCTAATTGAGGAGATGCTTGCAACCAAGTTGGGAGAGTTCAAGTAGTCCAAAGGTAAAGATAGGGAAGATCAAAGTGATAGTGATGAAGGCGATACAGAAATTGGGGAAACCAGTAAAAAGATAGAGGAGATACCAACAGACCAGAGGGCATTTTTAAATGCATTAAAGTCAGTCAATAGGGACACCATAGATGGGTTACCTATGTATAGTGGAAGTATGGAAGCTGAAGAGGTGATTGACTGGATTAAGGCATTGAACTATCATTTTGAATATAAAGAAGTCCTTGATGATAAGAGGGTTAAGTTGGCAAAGGCAAGATTTCAAGGATTTGCTCTTGCATGGTGGAATTATGAACAAGGAGAGAGAGTCAAGTCAAGGAGGGGAAGAATATGATAACCTCCTAGGAAAGGATGAAGACCAAAATCAAGGCACAATTCTTACCCTTGGACTATGATGTGGAGATGTATAAGAAATTGCAAAACCTCAGACAGAGAGACCTTGATGTGAATGCATACACACAAGAGTTTTATAAACTCAGTCTCAGATCAAAGAGACAAGAAGAAGAGTTAGAGAAGGTGGCTAGGTACTTGAATGGCCTAAGGATGAACATCCAAGATGAGATCAACATTTTAGCACCGGAAATAGTGAACAAGTGTTTCCAAATGGCCTTAAGGGCTGAAGAGAAGATAAAGAGGAAGAGTGAGCATGACAATAGAGGTAGAGGTGGACGGAATTTCAGAGGCAGAGGCAGTTTTGGAGGAAGAAGTCCTAACCAGAGGCCTAGTGGTGAGTCTAGCCAAGAAGAACAAGTTGGGGACTCCAGTAGCAGAGGAGGCTACCGAGGAAGAAGGCCTAATGGAAGAGGTGGGACAAATGGATCAGGTAGAGGATCCAAGTTCTCCAATATGAGATGTTATAACTAAAATCAGATAGGGCATCCGGCATACAAGTGTCCAGAGAAGGCCTCAACTTCTCATGGTGGTGAGAAGAGAACCACTTTGATTCAAGAAGATGCAAGGAGTGTGACATCTCCTGAAGTGAATCTAGCATCAAAAACGGGAGAAAGTCTGATGCTCAAGAGGATGCTGCTCAAGGAACCAGTACAGGCTGAACCATCGCAAAGAAGGGCTTGTTTAGAATCAACTGTAAGATCCAAGGTAAGGTTTGTAAAGTCATTATTGATTCTGGTTCTACTGATAACATTATATCTTTGGAAGCAGTGAATAAGTTGAAGTTAAAAAAGATACCCCATAGCAGTCCTTGTAAAGTCAGTTGGTTGACCAAGGGGCATCACATACTCATCAATGAACAAGCATGGGTAGAATTTAGTATTGGGGGGTATAGAGACAAGATTTTGTGTTACATCCTTCCAATGGATGCTTGCCATCTTTTATTAGGCAGACCATGGCAGTTTGACAGAAAGGCTCATCATGATGGAGAAAAGAATGCTTACTCATTCCAAAAGGATGGTATGACTTATAGGATACAGTCATTGGTAGAAGAGGATCGACAACATGTATGGTCTAGTGTAATGCTGGTAGGAGAAAAGGAATTCATGGATACACTGAAGGAAGGTGATGGAGTATGTTTTTCTTTGATTGTGAAGCCTAAGGGGGAAAAGAAGAAAAATGTGAGAGAAGTAGGACCTAAGGAGGTTAGAGATTTGCTTGAGAGTTACAAAGGAGTGATTGCAAAGGATATACCTAATTCCCTACCACCAATCAGAGATATTAGCCATCAGATAGACCTCATACTAGGAGCAGTACTTCCTAATAAGGTAGCATATAAAATGACACCTCAATAGAATGAAGAGATATAAAAATAGATTCAAGAACTCCTAAATAAAGGGCTGATAAGGAAGAGTCTTAGTCCATGTGCAGTACCTATTGTTTTAGCCCCAAAGAAAGATAGGAAATGGAAACTGTGTACTGATTCTCAAGCAATAAATAGGATAACCATCAGGTATAGGTTTCCTATCCCTAGAATAGAAGATCTAATGGATTGTTTGGGAGGTGCTACCTATTTCTCTAAGATAGAATTGAAGAGTGGGTACCATCAGATAAGGATAAGAGAAGGGGATGAGTGGAAGACAGCTTTCAAAACCAATGAAGGGTTGTATGAGTGGCTTGTGATGTCATTTGGTCTTTCGAACGCCCCTAGCACTTTTATGAGGCTGATGAATGAGGTGTTGCAGGAATTCATAGGCAAATTTGTGGTAGTCTACCTTGATGATATCTTGGTATTCAGTAAGAGCAAGGAAGATCACTTAAAACATTTGGAGATAGTCTTGAAGAGACTGCAAGATCAAAAGGTACTGATAAACTTGGAAAAGTGTGACTTCATGAAACAAGAATTGGTGTACCTAGGTTTTTTCATCTCTAAGGGTGATTTGAAAATAGATCCTTCCAAGGTAGAAGCTATTTTGAATTGGCCTACACCTAGGACAACAGGAGAGGTCAGAAGTTTCCATGGTTTGGCCACATTTTACAGGAAATTCATTAAGAACTATAGTGATATTTGTGCACCTATGTTGGAGACCATCAAGGGTGGAGGTAAGATGAAGTTTGTGTGGATGAAAGAGGTAGATCAGAGTTTTGAAGGTCTGAAACAGAAAGTTGCTAAATTCCTTGTTTTAGTGTTACCTGATTTCAATAAGGTTTTTACTATTGAATGTGATGCAAGTGGGTTGGCCATAGGAGCAGTGTTGAGCCAAGAAGGTAGACCAGTAGCCTTCTTCAGTGAAAATTTAAATGAAGCCAAGAGGAAATACTCCTCTTATGATTTAGAGTTGTATGCTATGGTACAAGCTCTGAAAAAAATGGAGGCACTACTTGCTTCCTAAGGAATTTATTGTATACACTGACAATCATGCTCTCAGTTTTTTGAATGGACAGGAAAAGCTTAGTCATAGACACATGAAATGGGTGGAAAGTCTTCAAGAATACACCTTCATCATCAAGCATAAGAAAGGAATAACCAATAAGGTTGCTGATGCTCTAAGCAGAAGGGTGTTGACAGTGCAAGAAGTGCAGCTACAAAGTATGGGTGTTGAGTTACTCAAAGGATTGTATGAAGAGGACCAAGATTTAAAAGAGATTTACAGGGTATGCAATAAGTTTGTTAATGTTTTCCATAGTGAATTTTTAGATTATACATTGCAGGATGGACTTTTGTTTAAAGGTAGTCAACTATGTATCCCTAAGTGTTCAATGAGGGATAATCTAGTGAAGGAAAAACATAGTGGTGGTTTAGGAGGACATTTTGGGCTGAATAAGACCTTAGATCTTGTAAGAAGGTTTTACTTCTGGCCAAGGATGCAATATGATATCAGAAGCTTTGTTGAGAGTTGTATGATTTGTCAGAGAGCAAAGGGAGTCTCAACCAATGCAGGGCTATACCAACCTTTGCCCATACCAAACAGACCTTGGGAAAGTTTGAGTATGGATTTTGTGATGGGATTGCCCAAGACAAGGACAGGTTATGACAGTGTGTTTGTTGTAGTAGATAGATTTAGCAAGATGGTGCACTTTATTCCTTGTAAGACCACCAATGATGCTAGTTACATTGCAGGTTTGTTCTTTAAAGGAATTGTTAGGATTCATGGATTACCTTTGAGTATTGTATCTGACAGAGACATCAAATTTGTGGGACATTTTTGGAGAACCTTGTGGAAAATATTGGGTATAAATTTGTCTTTTAGTTCGGCCTATCATCCTTAGACTAACGGTCAAACTGAGGTTGTGAACAGGTCATTAGGCAATTTGTTGAGATGTTTGACATGGGAACATGGCAGTAGTTGGGATGTGGTACTCCCACAAGTAGAGTATGCCTATAATGATTCTACAACCAGAAGCACAAGTTTAAGTCCTTTTGAAGTTGTTTATGGTAGTCATCCTAGAGGATTTTTTGAATTAAGAGATGTTCACGTGTTGGACAAAAGAAGTGGACATGCTGATACATTTGCAAAGGCTATGACAGAGATCCATCAACAAGTCAGAGATACTCTACACCAGAACAATCAAAAGATCAAGGCTAGAGTGGATCAAAGAAGAAGGGATGTGCAGTATCAAATAGGAGATATGGTCATGGTTCATCTCAACAAGAACAGACTACCCAAGGGAAGCCACAACAAGTTGATGATGAGAAAAATTGGACCTTGTCAGATTCTGGAGAAATATGGTTCTAATGCTTATAAAATTGAACTCCCTGACGATATTGCTATTTCACCTATCTTCAATGTTGCTGATCTGACATTATATAGGAGTCTTGATACAGGCGAAGGTATAGTAGATTCTATCCAAGACAATGCAGAGTGGGTGCAGCATTTCCCACCTAAGGAACCACCGAAGATGGAGTGTATCTTGGATAGCAGGATAGCCAAGCAGACTAGAAATCAGACATATTTTGAGCACTTAGTTAAATGGCAAGGACTTCTAGACTCAGAGGCCACATGGATGTTGGAAGCAGACATCAAAAGGCAGGGTGGTGATTTGCAATAGTTAGTCTCTAAGAGGACTTGAGACAACTTTCACCTGGGGAGTATGGTGCAGGAGCACCTAGGAAATCATGTTTTCTTTTGTAATAAGGTTTATTGACCAATGCATTTTCATTTAGTTTGTATCTAGGTTCATTTTGTAAGTCCCAAGTGACTTAGGGGACATTTGTCCAATTGTAATCGCATAATGCTAAAAATAGCAATAATGCCAAAAATAGGCAGTAGTGTTTCCCAGCTGCTTGGATTGATCTCCCAGCCGCTTGGAGTCAGTTTGGTACTACTTAGGGCAAGTTGATAAATGCCCACAAGAATGGCCAAATGATCATCGAATGTGATTGTATTGTGCTCAGGAGAAATAAAGCAATTTTGTTCTGTCCATTTGATTTCTGTCTCTTACAACTGTAAAATCATGTAACTGTAGATTTCCATTCAATTTGCATTTTCTATTATTGTTGTATGTCATCGTGAAGCATTCCGCTGGTGAGATTTCCATCGAAATCAATGGAATGGCTTCGTTGTATGAATATTTGTTTTGCTCTTTGTTTTGTTTTTCCTGTTTGACGGTGCAAAGGATCCCAATAGGGCATTTCACGTAGTAAGGATGACCTAGCATCTCCATGTGCTAGGGTTAGGAAGGAAGTAAATTGTGCGATGTCATTTTTGGTGAATTGACCAAAGATTACGAGTGTTCACCGACAGAACGAGTCTCACCAAGGGCAAATGCCATTAGGGCATTGGAGAAGGATGCGAGACTTGGCTGATGGAGTTGAATCGGTGGCTCAGCTGTTAGTTTGTCGACTGTGAGAAATTAGGGCTTGGTCTGCATTTCCCTGCTGTGCGCTCCCCATCATCAGATTAGGGTGACATGGTATGTAGATTGAAGAAGGCATTGTATGGATTAAAACAAGCCCCTAGGGCCTGGTATGCTAGGTTGGATAAGTATTTGATATAGTTAGGATTCAACAAGGGTACTACTGATAGCAATCTCTATTTCAAGATCAATAATAAACAAATCCTAATTGTTGCAGTCTTTGTTGATGACATTATCTTTGGAGGCAATGAAGGTATGTGCACAGTTTTTGCTAGAGAAATGCAAAGTGAATTTGAAATGTCCATGTTTGGTGAGATGCATTTCTTTTTAGGTCTGCAAATAAGTCAATCAGATAAAGGTATCTTCATTTCTCAGTCTAAGTATGTGAAAGAGTTGTTAAAGAAGTTTGGGATGGAAGACTCTAAACTAATAAATACTCCTACTGTAACTAGTTGTAAGTTGAGTAAAAATGATGATTCACCTATGGCAGATCAAAAAAGGTACAGATCTATGATTGGAGGATTACTTTATCCAACTCAAACCAGACCTGATATAATGCATGCAGTTTGTCTTGTGGCAAGATTTCAAGAAAAACCTAAGGAGTCACATGTGATGGTAGTCAAGAGAATTCTAAGATATTTGAAAGGCATAATGGATTATGGTTTGTGGTATCCAAAGGATAATGATTTCACTCTCAGTGCATAAACTAATGTAGATTGGGTCGAAGATGCGAATGACAGAAAAAGTACAAGTGGAGGCACACATTTTTCTTAGGAAAAAGGTTGGTATCTTGGATAAGCAAGAAACAAGATTCAATATCTTTGTCCACTATAGAAGCAGAATATATTGCAGCAGCATGTAGTTGTACTCAAGTGTTATGGATGAAGCAGACATTGAAGGACATCAAAGTTGTGTATGAAGATCCAATTGCAATCTTTTGTGATAATACAAGTGCCATAAACATATCATAGAATCTAGTAATACATTCAAGGACAAAGCACATATCCATAAGATATCACTTTCTAAGAGAAAAGGTGATAGAGAATGAAGTCAAGTTGGAGTATGTATCTACAAAATATCAGATTGCGGACATTTTCACTAAGCCTCTACCTAAGGACACTTTTGAGTATCTCAAAGAAAAGTTAGGGGTTATCACCCCTCCTGCTCTAAACTAAGATGCACAGAAGTGCATCAGTATGGAGGTACCTAAAAATCCATCTCCAGATCCAGATTGATGCTTGTAAGGGCTACTTCTTAGGGGGAGTAGTTAGATGAAGAGAGTTCAAAAGAGAGATTGGATCAGAATGGTAGAATGCAAGTATGTGCCCTTTTCCATTGATGTCAAAGGGGGAGAGAAATCATGTGAAAAACTCAGATAGAAAGAGTGCAGATGTGTAAAGAGATAGGGGGAGAATCTTGTCTTGATGGTTGTTATAGTTTTTCACATCATATGTTGCCATCAATGACAAAAGAGGAGAGTGTTGTCATTGATGTCAACATATGTTTGTTGGCATTGGTGTCAACTGTATCCTATTTTGTTATTTGGTTAGAATCCTTATATGTTGAGGATATTGAGAAAATTAGCCCCTCCAAAAGAATCAGGAAGTAAACAGTGAATCACAGTGAAGACATTGAGTTGCATACTGAAGAACAGTCCAAAAGATTGCTCCGCATTTCTTACTGACTAAAGATCTTGGTCTGTGGATTGGAAGTTATTTAGAGGCATGTCTGAATATGCTAAATCCTAAGTTTGAGCCTCCGGTATGAAGATTTGATGAGTTACATTCACCAGAGTAAAACCTGCTCTTTTTATGATTATTTGCTGGTGCCTGAGAGAAAGTATTTTTCTCCGCATTCCTTCACATTAAAGTGTTTTTCTCTTCAGTTCTAGAGGGAAGTCTGGGATGATGATAAGTGCCTACAAATGCAATGGTTCATGTTTTGGCGGTTCTTTCTCTTATGATAGTTAAAGATAGTGAAGTTCATGTGCTCTGGTGTGAAGAATCTCATGGATAAAGTGGTCTGAGCTTGTGTGGTTGCTCCTGGTGATTTCAACGTGCTTGTGGATACCTCTTGATCAGGTTCCTACCTTTACATTGGTTCGTGTTAAGGAATTGAGATCATGTTTGAAGATTATTCCCAGATAATGTAGCATGTAACTAGTCTTAGCCGACTTGGTTAACTCCAATGATTGCAGAGATCTCTTGAAGATTATAGTAGCGTATGGAAGATCATGTTTGAGTCCTAGCTAAGGGGGCATGATCCGCACACATCTTTACTACATTTCCTTTGCATAATTTTGAATTAGGTCAAGACCTATTTTGTAAATGTTTGTAATGCCTACCTTGGAGATTATTCCAATGGTTGATGATTGTAATGCCAACCTTGATGATCATTCCAAGGTTGATGAAGTGTATAAATACTTGTAATTGAGTCATGGAAAAGATGTCCTTGTGCAAAGATTGGAAGATAGAGAAAGAGGTGGAAAGAAAGAGTAGAGTAGAGGAACTATTGTACTTCAATGTATTAATCTCAGACATGAAGAAGATGTTGATCTTGGTAGTGAGCCGCCAGTAGGGTTTAACAACCCTCATTGTAATCTTTCTAGGTTTAGGGTTGAGGTAGTGAGCCTGCTAGACCTAGTTGTACTTCATGGCAATGAGCCAACATATTCTAGGCCCATGGAGTGACCAAGATTAAACATCATTTTTCAAAGATTGCAATATATTTTGAGAGCTAATCCTCTCCATGGTTTTTCCCCACCTCGGGGTTTTCCATGTAAAATCTGGTGTCTCTTGTGTTTAATGTTGCATCTATGTTTAAGTTTATAATTTCATGCATTCATTGTTTAATCATAATAACTATGGACAAGTGATTAATGTTTAAGTGCAGAAGTGTTTGAGTTTTTGGGACAACTGATTCACCCCCCCTCTCAGTTGTCTGGTGCATTTCAACAGAAAAACGTAGGAGCAACCTACCAAAGAGCAATGACACACATCTTCCACTATTATATCCACAAGATAGTTGAAACTTATGTTAATGATCTCTTGGCTAAGTCAGAACAAAAGTCAAGACATGTGGAGGACCTTCGCAAAATCTTCAATAGGCTTTGAGAGTATAAAGTAAGGTTGAATCCTAAAAAATGTGTTTTGGGAGTCACGACAGGAAAGTTGTTGGGATTCATTATCTCAAGAAGAGGAATAGACATCGACCCAACTAAGGTCAAAGTTCTCTTAAATGCAACCCCACTGATGCAGAGTGAAACGCAACGGAAGCTAACTAACAGGAAGGAGGAGCCAAGTATACAAACAACCTGATAAAAATCCCTATCAGCTCAGCATCATCATCATATTTCCTAAAAACAACAACAGCATCATCATATTTCGGTCAGGCACAATTATCCTCCTGCCGACTACTGTTCACCTCCTCCGCCTGTCGCCTATCATCATCATCATGATAATCAACGGGCGCAAACATCCTCCGGTTGCACTGTTCATCGGGCGCCAAACACTAGCGGCATCATCATGATATGCGACTCCACCTTCGTCAGCAGGATATCCAAATATCCGGTTGCTCCAAATATCCTGATGACGACCACCTTCAGCAACTTCCCTTCGATGCTCCGCTAGCCGATGACACAAGCAACAGCATCATGATATAACTTATCCGGTTCCCTCGAAACCTCCTGATGATGTTAATACAACTTCCTGCCTACGCCAATACCTAACCACTTAGCGACAACAGGATCAATACGCATAGGGTGATATCTCAATATCCTGATGACGATGACGTCATATCCTGATGACGATGACGTCACCCAATATCCTGATGACCTCTTCAACACTTAGCCAAAAAAAAACCGAACTTTCACTCCCGCATCTGTTAGCGATATGCGGATGATGAGCTCCTCTGAGAGATGATCCTGACTGCGATATATACACTGAGTATATATCCAACTCAAAACATCCTGATGCACTTGCAACTTGCAAACTTCAACAGTTTCACGACCTGATCCTGATGGCGATGCTAGCCGACGACACAAGCAACAGCATCATGATATAACTTATCCGGTTCCCTCGAAACCTCCTGATGATGTTAATACAACTTCCTGCCTACGCCGATACCTAACCACTTAGCGACAACAGGATCAATACGCATAGGGTGATATCTCAATATCCTGATGACGATGACGTCATATCCTGATGACGATGACGTCACCCAATATCCTGATGACCTCTTCAACACTTAGCCAAAAAAAACTGAACTTTCACTCCCGCATCTGTTAGCGATATGCGGATGATGAGCTCCTCCGAGAGATGATCCTGACTACGATATATACACTGAGTATATATCCAACTCAAAACATCCTGATGCACTTGCAACTTGCAAACTTCAACAGTTTCACGACCCGATCCTGATGGCGATGCATTCGCAGATGATGATGCGGCTCGTTCCGGCTGGAAACGCACATGCAGACTCCTGTGTATCCGTCCGCTGCATGTAAACACTCAGAACCGCTCTATTACCCAAAGATAATGTGACGACCGGGCCGGATCACCTTCAAACCAAAATCTAACAGTTTATCTTTCTATACCTAGCACATGAGGATGCTAGGCTGATTTACAGCATGCTCCTAACTGATCTCTCGAACAATGCAATGCATAAACAGAAAACACAAATGCAAACTAAACTATTATACAGGGCCATTCCACCGATTCGCAGGATCAACCGGTGGAAGGGTTGAAAGTACCCATCAACTTGCAAAACGGAAAGGAAATCAAAACAGATACAACTGATACAATCAGATAATGCAATGATGAGATCTTATTCAATTGAAATTCAAATGTTCTGAACTGCTCTCCTGAATCTCAACTCAACACAACACCAATACATCTATCAATATGCTAAATCCTAACAGATCGAAGGAATATATAGCAAAGTCCTTCGAGTACTACCAACTCACTTCCCAGTGGCTGGGAGCTTCCAAGCGGCTGGGAGAGAGGACAGCTCAGATAACCTTATCCCGATCTCTAACTGCCTACACATACTCCTATGCTGATCTAATACATAGCATCGGTCCAATGGACCTTATTACATGATGAAGTCAAACATACTAAAAATAGTAAAAGCCTGGTCAGCATGATCTTATCATGATCAGCGTGACCTTATTGCACGCAATTGGTCTTAACAGACCTTCTTGAAAACATTAACCAGACCTATAACAAACTAACTGCCTCAAGGAGGCCAGCTGTTAGGTAGGTGCCTCTGCACCATACTCCCCAAAAGAAAATAACTCATGTCCCATGAGTTAGGATATGGAAGTCCTCCACCTCTACACTTTGCCTGTGCAATGTTCTGCCCTGTTCCAGCTTTGTCTGCTGCTGTCTCTTGGCTGCTCCAAGACTTCTGAACTGTAACTGGCTTTCTGGCAAGTAAATCCTCATGCCTGTCAATGTAGGCTTTTCTCTCACATACCTTGTGTTTGTCAGGTTGCCTGACCAGAACCTCTTTCTGAACTGCCTCTTGAACTTCTGAAATGTTCAACTCTATCTTCCTGTCAATCTTTATAGGACAAACAATAGTCCCAACTATGACAACATCCCTGTCATTCTTCTGAACTGGTTGCTGTGTGCAAACCTGTTTCTGAACCTGCTGCTGACCCCTGTTAGTCACAACTAAAACTTTCTTCAGCTTGTTGTCTTTCACAACTCCTTTCCCTGCAGTGTCCTGAACTGCCTTTATGCCTGCTCCTCTAGGCATCTGCACAAATTCCTTCTTTCCCATTAAAATGACTTTGGCTGCCTTCTGTGCTGCAGCTGCTTCCTGTAATGGCATCAACTTAATAGTCTTTCCATCCTTCTGGATGGTGTAGGTATTAGCATACCCATCATACAGTACCCTCCTATCAAATTGCCATGGTCTACCCAATAGTAGGTGACAACATTCCATGGGCAAAATATCACACAAAATTCTATCCTGATATGCTCCAATCTGGAAATCAACATATGCCTGTTCAGAGACAAAAAGTGAATGACTATCACTCACCCAAGATGCCTTGTAAGGGTGTGGATGTGGAATCCTTTCCAAATGCAGTTTATCCACCATCTCCTGAGATACCATGTTGTCTGTTGAACCAGTATCAATGACAACCTTACATACTTTACCTTTACTCTTGCATGTGGTCTTGAAAAGGGCTCTTCTTTGTGGGGATTCTTTGTCAGGTACCTTCCTGGTAATCACTGTTTTTCTCATCAGCAGAGATTCTCCACTCTCTGGGTATCCACAATTATCAGCCTCCTGATCCTTGAGGCAGTTAGTTTGTTATAGGTCTGGTTAATGTTTTCAAGAAGGTCTGTTAAGACCAATTGCATGCAATAAGGTCACGCTGATCATGATAAGATCATGCTGACCAGGCTTTTACTATTTTTAGTATGTTTGACTTCATCATGTAATAAGGTCCATTGGACCGATGCTATGTATTAGATCAGCATAGGAGTATGTGTAGGCAGTTAGAGATCGGGATAAGGTTATCTGAGCTGTCCTCTCTCCCAGCCGCTTGGAAGCTCCCAGCCGCTGGGAAGTGAGTTGGTAGTACTCGAAGGACTTTGCTATATATTCCTTCGATCTGTTAGGATTTAGCATATTGATAGATGTATTGGTGTTGTGTTGAGTTGAGATTCAGGAGAGCAGTTCAGAACATTTGAATTTCAATTGAATAAGATCTCATCATTGCATTATCTGATTGTATCAGTTGTATCTGTTTTGATTTCCTTTCCGTTTTGCAAGTTGATGGGTACTTTCAACCCTTCCACCGGTTGATCCTGCGAATCGGTGGAATGGCCCTGTATAATAGTTTAGTTTGCATTTGTGTTTTCTGTTTATGCATTGCATTGTTCGAGAGATCAGTTAGGAGCATGCTGTAAATCAGCCTAGCATCCTCATGTGCTAGGTATAGAAAGATAAACTGTTAGATTTTGGTTTGAAGGTGATCCGGCCCGGTCGTCACATTATCTTTGGGTAATAGAGCGGTTCTGAGTGTTTACATGCAGCGGACGGATACACAGGAGTCTGCATGTGCGTTTCCAGCCGGAACGAGCCGCATCATCATCTGCGAATGCATCGCCATCAGGATCGAGTCGTGAAACTGTTGAAGTTTGCAAGTTGCAAGTGCATCAGGATGTGTTAAGTCGGATATATACTATGATGCAGAGTGAAACGCAACGGAAGCTAACTAACAGGAAGGAGGAGCCAAGTATACAAACAACCTGATAAAAATCCCTATCAGCTCAGCATCATCATCATATTTCCTAAAAACAACAACAGCATCATCATATTTCGGTCGGGCACAATTATCCTCCTGCCGACTACTGTTCACCTCCTCCGCCTGTCGCCTATCATCATCATCATGATAATCAACGGGCGCAAACATCCTCCGGTTGCACTGTTCATCGGGCACCAAACACTAGCGGCATCATCATGATATGCGACTCCACCTTCGTCAGCAGGATATCCAAATATCCGGTTGCTCCAAATATCCTGATGACGACCACCTTCAGCAACTTCCCTTCGATGCTCCGCTAGCCGACGACACAAGCAACAGCATCATGATATAACTTATCCGGTTCCCTCGAAACCTCCTGATGATGTTAATACAACTTCCTGCCTACGCCGATACCTAACCACTTAGCGACAACAGGATCAATACGCATAGGGTGATATCTCAATATCCTGATGACGATGACGTCATATCCTGATGACGATGACGTCACCCAATATCCTGATGACCTCTTCAACACTTAGCCCAAAAAAAACCGAACTTTCACTCCCGCATCTGTTAGCAATATGCGGATGATGAGCTCCTCCGAGAGATGATCCTGACTACGATATATACACTGAGTATATATCCAACTCAAAACATCCTGATGCACTTGCAACTTGCAAACTTCAACAGTTTCACGACCCGATCCTGATGGCGATGCATTCGCAGATGATGATGCGGCTCGTTCCGGCTGGAAACGCACATGCAGACTCCTGTGTATCCGTCCGCTGCATGTAAACACTCAGAACCGCTCTATTACCCAAAGATAATGTGACGACCGGGCCGGATCACCTTCAAACCAAAATCTAACAGTTTATCTTTCTATACCTAGCACATGAGGATGCTAGGCTGATTTACAGCATGCTCCTAACTGATCTCTCGAACAATGCAATGCATAAATAGAAAACACAAATGCAAACTAAACTATTATACAGGGCCATTCCACCGATTCGCAGGATCAACCGGTGGAAGGGTTGAAAGTACCCATCAACTTGCAAAACGGAAAGGAAATCAAAACAGATACAACTGATACAATCAGATAATGCAATGATGAGATCTTATTCAATTGAAATTCAAATGTTCTGAACTGCTCTCCTGAATCTCAACTCAACACAACACCAATACATCTATCAATATGCTAAATCCTAACAGATCGAAGGAATATATAGCAAAGTCCTTCGAGTACTACCAACTCACTTCCCAGTGGCTGGGAGCTTCCAAGCGGCTGGGAGAGAGGACAGCTCAGATAACCTTATCCCGATCTCTAACTGCCTACACATACTCCTATGCTGATCTAATACATAGCATCGGTCCAATGGACCTTATTACATGATGAAGTCAAACATACTAAAAATAGTAAAAGCCTGGTCAGCATGATCTTATCATGATCAGCGTGACCTTATTGCATGCAATTGGTCTTAACAGACCTTCTTGAAAACATTAACCAGACCTATAACAAACTAACTGCCTCAAGGAGGCCAGCTGTTAGGTAGGTGCCTCTGCACCACCCACCAATGAGTGAGACAGTAGTAAGAGCCTTTTTAGGACAATTAGGTGCAATCAGACGATTCATCCAGACATGACTTTCAAAATTCATCCAATCAATTAGTTATTGAAAAAGCAAGTTGGCATAACTTGGATGGTAGACTGTCAAAACGCATTTGAGCAAGTGAAGAAATTCTGGCTAATCCCACCCACACTGATGCCACCAAAACATGACAAGCCCTTCATCTTATACATCCGAGCAATTGATATCTTTGTAGCATGCATGCTAGCTCAAGAAGATGGTGGGAGAGAAAGAGCTATATATTTCATAAGTCAAACCTTGTTAGAATATGAGAAGAACTATACCCAAGCTGAAAAAGAATGTCTGGCCATAGTCTTTGCAACCTGAAGATTGTGACATTACATGTTGAATCAAGAAACTAAGGTTATGATATGATCCGAGCAATTGAGAGTTTTCTTAAATCAGCCCATGCTCTCGAGAAGAGCTGGTTGATTCATAACTTTGTTGAGTGAATTTGAACTAACTTATGTCAATCAAAAAGTAGTCAAAGGACAGATAATAGAAGATTGGTTAGCAGATAATCCAGTTCCCCAAGAGGAACCTGTGAATGAAGATTTCCTTGATGAAGAGATTTGTGTGGTTGATCTTGAGAAGTATGCCGCCTCGTATTGGTACAAAGAGATTGTGAACTACCTCGCAAACAAGACTTACCCAGAAAACATGACTCCTTTGGGAAAAAGATGGTTACATGTCCTCACTGCAAGATACGTTTTAGTAGACGATGTTCTCTATCGAAGGGCCCTAGATGAAATGTTGCTTTGATGTCTTGACAAGGAAGAAGCATGAAAAATCTTAAAGGAGTGTCATAGCAGAATCGATGGAGGACACTTTGGTGGACACACCACGGCAAGGAAAATACACAGAATGGGCTACTTTTGGCCATGTTTACAAGGGAATGTGATTAAGTTCATAAAGAGGTGTCCAAAATGTCAGGCTTATGCTCATGTCCACCACACACCAACAAGAGATTTACAACCGATCATTACCCCTTGGCCCTTTTCCAGCTGGGGGTTAGATCTGGTGGGTAAGATATCTCCCCCATTGATGGATGGGCATTTGTTCATTATTACCATGATAGAATATTTCACAAAATGGGTGGAGGCCATGCCTCTCACTATAGTTTCAGGGACCATAATCACTAAATTCATATTGAACCAAATCATTTGCCAGTTCGGGATCCCCCAAGTGATAGTTACAGATAATGCCTCACGTTCAAAAATCCACAAGTAAGAGAGTTATGTGAGAGATTCCACATCAATCACAACTCTCCCTCAGTCTACTATCCTCAAGGAAATGGACAAGCAGAAGCCACAAACAAAACATTGAAGTCAATACTGGTTAAGATTGTATTGAGAGATCAAATTATTGCATATCAAAGTTCCAAAAGCATTCATTTCTTGAAAAAGTCAAAATCCAAAAAAATGAGAAAATCGAGTGAGGCATTCTGGAAAATACAAAAAAAAGTGAAAAGCAATAAAAAGAGAGAGAGAGATATACAAAAAAAGAGTGAAAGAGAGAAGATTTTTGAATGTCTGTACTCCTGGGTGGAGATCAGTCTAAGCTTAAAGCCTCAAGGGTGACATTCTAATAGAAAAAGAAAGGTACAAAGCACACACATGCACTAGCTGAGCAAAGTTGAAGAGTGTAGTAGTCTCTAGGATCATCTTCTACCAAGGGACCCTTATTCTTTCCTATTTATCCTTTACCCCGGGTCTACCTTGCTTGCCATCTATGATCTAAGTCTAATGAACACCAATAAGATTTGTTACTTGTCTAAAGTTGAAAGCTTGTCAAATTGTCTTATCTAGATAAGGATTAGTGTCTAGCTTTTATCGAAGCCAAAATCAGAAGCACTCCATTCTCACTCCCACTCCCCATTTGAGTTCTAAATCTTATCTCACAGCCTTGAATAGGTCTCTTATATTAGGATGACTTGCAATCCCTTGGATTGAAAATCATATTAAAGATCAGTCATGTTGTTTGTTCCACAATGCATTCATACCAAAATCAGAAAGAGTTCCAAAGCAATAAAGTCAATGTCATAACTCATGACATTCCATAGAAGTAAAAGTTTCATTTCAGCATCGCTTGTGTTATTGCATCTACATATAATCGCCTACATTCATATATATATTCCTAAAAAGACAAAAACAAATTACATCATCCATATGTGATCATCTTAGCTATGCATTCTCGTAAGCAAAATAAAAGCTCTAACCAATCGTATGCACAAAAGGGAAAGTGCAGTGCAAGATGTCAACTAAAGCTATGTATGGATCTCATCAAATCAAGTCTAGTAACAATAAGTGTAAAACAATGTTTGAGCACAAGTCACTCCTCCAAAAAGTCAAAAGAGCAAACCTGTGTAATCAAGTATGTGAGTCTCCCCATGCAAGAGGACAAGGGTAGAAATATCTTAAATGTAGGTCTCTCAAAGACCTCAAGGAGTGTCAAATTAAAACTTTGTAAAATCTTCAAAAAAACCTAAAAAAAAATCAAATATGTTCTTCAAAATCTGTAATAAAAAAGAGAATCTATTCTCCTCCTCTCTAGCTTACCATGTGTTCTTTTTCTTTTATGCATCTCTTTTGTGCGTCATTTCACATGCTTTCATTCCTACAGGTCCAAACTGACAAAGGCAAACAACTAGTCGAACTCGAACGATCCATGGTAATTTCGTCATTTCAGTTTTCATTATTCATTTTGATACATTCAAATGCTAGACTAATACTAGTTATTATAGGTATAATTGTGGGAAATTCAACAACAGGTAAGGCCTAGTTCAGGAATGGTACCTAACTTTCATGTAGACTACTATCCCTGAGGGGGCAAATATGTAAGCACAAAAATCACGCACAACCTCCACGAGGACCCCTATGATGATATTAATCCTTGTCATGTACATGTAAGCATAAAATAATGTCCTCTAAGCAGCAAACCTCTTGATGACATGTCTTCTTTCTTGTCTTGTGTTGTTTCCTCTTTGTAATTTTCACTCTCTCCCTGTTTTCGATGCTTTTCGACACTTTTGCAACACTTGTCGATTTGCATTTTATGAGCTTTCAACCTTGCTCCTAAGCCTTGTAAGCGTCTTGTAGGTGAGTTTTCACCTTTCCCCTATGTTTTTCATCCTCTACATCCCCTAGAAGCATTCTAGAGGTCCCCCATATACATCTAACACTTTTAGTTTTCAGTTCCGCTCAACCAATCCAAATCTCCTCCTATTATTTCTAGATCTCCCCTGGGAGATCCTGCAAGTGGAAGTGGAGATCTGGATTCTTGCACATGACTGACCTGTTTCCAAAGGCAGGACCCCTCCTTTTCCTCTCTTCTGTCATTTCCCACCATGCAGTTCTTCAGAAAACCCTGTCTTGCTTGGATCTCCCCTGGGCAACCCATGGTCGCCCAGGGGCGACCCTACTGATGAAAGGTGTGACCCTGTCGCATTTCCAACCGTGTAAAAACTTGAGTTTCTCGCTCAATTTAACTTTGTTTTTATCCATTTTTCTTCCAGTTCGCATGATTTTTGATGCCTAATATGGAGTTGACTATTTCATGCAGCCACACATGCATAATTAACTCCATTTGATCTAAAATTAACAACTCAATCAATCTCATGCATACTTCCACCTCTCATCCCTTCTTCTAACCTATAAATACCCCTTATCTCTTCATTATTTCCCAAGTTGAGCAAGTTGGAGAATACTCTTCTCATCTTCACAAGCTTTTTCAAGCTTCTTCACAGGGCTTTGAGCCTCTTTCCTCATTTCTTTCTTTATTTCTTCAAAGCTTCAAAGCTTTCATTGTTGCATAGCTTCAAAGCTCTTCCATGGAGGCAAATTCATTGTGCACACAACTCTTGCCAGTTTTTGCTCTCCAAATTAGTATTCTAATGCTCACAGGATGAAGGTGCCTTTTGGTTTATTCATTGTTCAACCAAGCATCATTACACTGCTTCATTCAAAGCCATTGTGCTCAACCAAATCTCCCATTGAGCTCTTTCAAGCTTCAACAAGCTTCTTTTTACTTCTTTATGTCATTTTGTTGTCAAGAGGTCTTCTCCCTGCTTCAAAAGGACTCGAGGTTGCTAACATCAAGGTTTATGAGGGTAGTGGAGTCACACAAATCTTCATTCTTTTAGGTTCCTTTATTGCTTTATTCAATTGATAGTAATTAGAAAACCAAAAATTACTCTTGGGAATAGTAAATCTTTACTTTTTTCCTTGATAGTTAGATCTTGCATGTTAGAATAATTGTTTTCAAATTCCTAGATCTAGACTATTTGTAGAAGCAATTTCCTTTTTTTAGATTAGATTACTTCAAAACAATCGAAAACCCAAAAACATAGATTAAACTTGCATTAGGAAAAATCATATTAGCTTGCATCCATATTTCCCTTTCATAGATTAAAGAGCACTTTTCATTTTTAAAATACTAAAAAAGCACAAAAACATGTTTGCATATCATTTAGCTTTGCATGCATATAGAAACCCTAGAAAAAGACAAACTTGCAAACCCTCGATACCATCATGAGGTAAACCACGATAAACAATTCAATCAAACCCTTGATCACATCACAAGGTAAACACAAGTCAAAGCATAAACCAAACCCTAGGTCAACTAAACCCTAGGTCAAAACCCTAAGTCTAGTTAAATTTGGTCTTCACACATTTACCTCTATCTTGGCTCACGAATGTGCCTGGGAGTGCAAGGAGAGTGGGTGAGGGCTATTCTCAACAAGATTGAAGAAATCAATCCATGACAATAGTAGGAGACATTTACTCTACCACAACAAGACCCATTTGTCCTCTTATTAATAGAAGAACAAAGGCAACTCCAAATACAATGAGAACTCATTCAACACATTGAAAGACAAGAGGACATAAACAAGAGTAATCACTTACCCACCCAAAGGTGGAATAGAAGAAACCCCAGCAGGAGAAGAGAAACTAGTGACCCTTTGGGTCATAGGGTTATCTCAACAACAACTACCATCAAACAAAACATTCAACTCAGCACACAACAACAAAGGCCACAGAACTTGCCGACCCCTCTCCATGAAGTCCGAGCCAGACCCCCGTCATGTCTTGCCTCCTCTAGACTAGCTACTTCCATGAGAGCGAGAGTGACGTGGAAGATTGACCAATGGAAAGAAGGGAAGGGTCCATGTGCGTGCTGAAATCTAACCCGATAGCCCCAGGCAACCAAAGTCACAATTTTGAGCGTACAGTAATGTCACAACTTTTGGGAAGCAAACACTACTGCTAAACATACTCTTTCCATAGGAGTGTAATTGAGTTCATAACCAACCAAGGTGCGACTGATATAGTAGATAGCATGTTATTTACTTGACTTATCATGTTGTGCAAGAAGAGCACCTAATGTTGCATATGCAGTAGAGATATATAGGATCAAAGGTCTATCAAGTACTGGTGGTACCAAAACTAGAGGATTAGCTAGATATTCATTGAGTTGATCAAATGCATGTTGACACTTGTTATCCCACCAAAATGAGATATCCTTATGGAGCAAGTGTTGGAATGGTTGACACTTATCTGCTAGCTATGAAATAAATTGTCTAATGGATTGCAAACTTCCTTGAAGGCTCCTTAGTGCTTTGATATTCTTAGGTGGAGGCATTTCAATGATAGCTTTGACTTTAGTTGGATCAACTTCAATTCCTCTGTGAGATACAATGTACCCTAATAGTTTCCTTGAAGTGACATCAAAGACACATTTCTTAGGATTTAGCCTCACTTGATACTTCTCTAGTCTGTCAAATATCTATCCTAAGACCTATAGATGATCTGCCCTAGAAGATTTGCCTAATATGTCATCAACATACTCCTCCATAATAGTATGAAACAAGTCATGGAATATCACTATGATTACTCATTGATAGGTAGCTCCTACGTTCTTAAGACCAAAAGGCATGACTTGCCAACAATAGATACCCCAAGGACATGTAAAAGATCTTTTGTGTTGGTCTTCTAGTGCTATCACGATCTGATTGTATTCAAAGAAACCATCCATTAGAGAAAGCATCTCATGACCTGTTGTCAAATCCACTATGATGTATATGTTTGGAAGTGGAAAGCCATCTTTGGGATATGCTTTATTGATATCTCTGAAGTCTGTGCATATGCGGATGCCCCCATTTGGTTTAGCTATAGGTACATGATTAGAGACCCACTCTGTATAATCAATAGGTCGGATGAACTTTGCATCTAGCAACTTCTCAAGCTTTGCTTTGACTAAGAGTACTATCTGTGGATGCATCTTGTGAAGCTTTTGTTTTACAGTCTTGGTGTTTGGAGATATAGCTAGATGATGAACCACAAGTGAAGGGTCCAATCCAGGCATGTTAGCATATGTCCAAGAAAAAATAATTTTTCTTTGCAAGAAGAATTTAATGAAATCCTTCGTCTCTTGTTCTGATAAGGAAGCTGCTAGGAATGTGACCTTAGGATTCTGTACTGTGCCGAGGTTCATCTCTTGTGAGTCTTCTACTAAGAGAGCTAATTTTTCTTGATACTTAGTTGGTAGGGGAAGGTCAAATCCTTGTTATTCTCAAAATTAGCTATGCTCATTTTGTAGGATGACCCCTACGAAACTTGTCTGTTTTGTAGCCTACAATTCTAAGCATGCAAAACGAGGTGATTTCTATTTATCCTCATGCATGGTCCCCTAGCTCCAAAGAGTTCTTTTGAGTATCATCTCTCTTCAATTTCTTGAGGTTTGCAAAAATAGATCAAATAACAAACAAGTCAAATTTTAAGTTTGATAATTCTTCAGAGTTAGAGTATTTTTATTGACATGCAAGGACAACATTTTTTTCTACTGCTACATGTTAGTCTTATTATTTCATGCTAGGGTGGCATTTTTTGCCGCCAATGCATGTCTATGTCTTTGTCATATGCAAGGGCGGCAAAATTTGCCACCCATGCATATTGTTTTACCTAGTATGTGCGGAGGCAACAAAGTTCTACCGCCTAAGCATCTCTTAGTTAGACTCATGTGTAATTAATACACATTAAGTCATGTCTTTTGAATCATTTTAATAGGTTTTATTACTTTTATTTTTCATTTGTTTCTTGGTTTCTTTACCTCTGCGACTTCTCTGTGTCCTTAGCTGACTCTTGAATTCCTTGGATCGCATCGTGGTGAGGACTCGTTCAGATTTCAGTTAGGGTTTTCAGTATTTTCTTCTTTTGTTACCAGGTAAGGAATACTTCATTTACTGGTTCATTCCATTCCTTTGTCATTTTTATCATTAGGGTTTTCTTTGTTTAATCTTTGTTTGAATCTATTGTTTCCTTCTATTAAAATTATTAGATCTAAAACTCTATCATTTTTTCCTATATAAACCCTAGCTATTTCATAGTTTAAGTCTTTTGTTGCTTTAGTTTCAGTGGTTTTTCACTATTCTTGAGTCATTTATGTGGCATTCTCATGTTGTAAATCTCATTGTTCCTTCCTGTGTAAGTCTTGTTAGAATGTTGTTTTTTGCCGATGCAACCTACAATGAGCTTGAATTACCCAAACATGTGGGGACGACAAAAAATGTCGATCCTGCAAAACTTCAAGTTTTAAGCCATATGTAAAGGTGGTAATTTTTGTCACTGATACATATTCATGAGTTTTTCTTGAGATACACGGGTGGCAAATTTTTCTGCCCATGCTAAAAACTGAATCTTTCCCAGTGTAGGGGTGGCGATTTCGGCCGCCCATACCTAAAAACCTTGATAGTTTTTCCTTGACATGTTTGAGCGGTAATTTTTGCCTCTAGTGTTAATGAGATTCTTTACTCTCATGTAGGGGCAGTGATTTCTGCCGCCCATACATAAAACCTGTTCAGATCTATCAAAAGATGTAGAAGTGGTCATTTTTACCGCCTGAGCACAACAAGTTTTTATCACAAACACCAAGTATGAGATGCATAAGCAGTATTTTTCCCTGCTTGAACCTTGTTGCAAAGAACCCCCCAACATGCAAGGACATAAATTTTTGCCACCCTGACATCACAGCAATGCCCTCTATATGCAAAGGCAGACATTTTTGCCACCATTACATCATATCCTAAAAATTTCTCTAACTCTGGAGAATTTTTGCATTTGTTAACTTTAGCCCGCTTTCACTCAATTGCTCAATTTTATTGCTCTCTAGCCCCTCCAAGCTCATGCTATTGATAATGATCTTCAACATTATAGTTCCCCCATTTGCCAAATTTTCCCTAACACTGCAAAATCATGCCTTTTATGTTGTAGTTGCTTCTGCAAGATTACCGAGACCCATTTTCCAACCAAGGGAGTCCGTGTTTCAGATGACCGATCCTTCACTGAAGAAGGCTAAAGCCATGAAGTATAAATACCAGGGAGTGTTTCCTATGACCTCAGTCACATCCAATTTAGACAAATTTGGGATACATAAATTGGTCATGTGGATATGGCCAAGTTCATAGAGAGGACAAAGCAACAATCTCGAAGTCATTACATGAAGAGGATTGTGGAGAGTAATATTCATTTGAGGATTGTGGAGAGTAATATTCCTGTAGTGGCACATAATCCTGAGTTTGTTCTTTAGGTGGCTCATTTCTACAACAGGAATAATAGAACAATTGCAGATGCTCAAGGTAATGTGATTATGAGGTTAGATGCAGAATTCATGGACAACGTCTTCATGTGTCCTGGTGCAAAGGATTGTGCAGAGATTGACTTCAGTATTGCTCAGAAGGAGTATGATAGAGATACTAAGAAAGTAAAGAGGGTTATAAATACTAAATGGTTGAAAACTGCAAGGCCAAATCTTTCCAGATGGCCTATAAGTTTCCCAAGAAGTGATTTTGTCAAAGAAGTTAGTGACCTAATAACTCATCCTCCAAGGAAAACAAAAGATCTTTTGGGGTGAGCAGATAAGCAATGCTCTTCATGAGCAATTGACCAAAGTATCTACAACTTCCAAATTCTACATGACATCTTATCTGGTATATGCAGCTGCTTTGATGAGAAGTTTTCCAAGATTAACATTGGAAGGAGACCGAAGAGTTTTACCTGTGTACCAATACTACCCCCAGTTGACTCTAAAGGGATCAATCCATCACTTTTGAAGTCTAAATGATGCTTTCCTTGCAGTGTTTATGTGTCTTTTTGATCCTCAACTAGAGCAAAAGAGAGTTTCAGATGAAGCTTGGGAAGTTGTGAACAATTTTGGTTGTTTGTATCTCCAATTCCCAACTTCCACTTATCTGAGAGTTGGTTATTTTCAAGACTATCCATATATGTTGCCCAAATTTCCTAGTGATAGAATTGTCTTGATGGAGTTATGCTGGCAAATGATTGTTGTGCATAAAACGAAGATGGAGTTGAAGAAACCTGGCTTCAAGTTTCCCATTGAGATTGGCAGGTACTCCATTGCTACTTCTTCTAAGGCCAAGGCTCTTGAAACTGAGATGCAGCTGGTAACAATGAAGCATTTCAAGAGGAGAAGTAATTTTGACTTCAGGAGGGTAAAGAACAGGATAAAGAGAAAGTCTCTATCACATATCCCTATGGTGGAAGATATATCGGCTGACTTGAGAACTCAAGAGGAGATCAGGAAACTAGACTACTATAGATTAACACTAAGTCAAATTGAAGACTTAGAATTGGCTAATATCCTAGAGGGAATGGTGGATGATGAAGACATTTTGAATCTCAAATATGTTAATGAGAATGTTGAGGGTTCTCCTTTACCTGTTGTTCTATGGTCAAAGAAAGAATTGACTTCAATAAGGAAAAGATTTGAACATATCTTGGTGAATACAAATGTATGGCTAAAAGGAAAAGGCATCCAGTTGAAAGATTTCATAACTGGCTTTGAGGAAGAAACTCTTTAGCAAACAAGTAAAAAGGCAGAAATAAGAACAAAAAATAAAAGTGATGCATCGAGTTCTTCCAAGGATCCTAAGCCTAAAATAAAGTTTGTATCAAAAGGTGACAAAGCTAAAGTGACTGAGGAAGAGCCAAGCGAAGAAGAAATAGAAGAAGAACAAGCAACTAAGGAGCTTGCTGATGTGGAAATGGCTACTGAAGAGAAGATTTCAAAGGAAAAGGAGGATGAACAGGAAGCAGAGAAAGAAGACAAATAGGAACAACTAGAGGAACCAAAAGAAAGAGATGACACAAGAACCTCAAGCTTCTTCTCCTTTGCCTACCTTACCTATTTCAGATTTTATGCCTATTATTGCAAACACCGCATTGTCTCCAATTGTTGTTCAATCTTCTGGTCCTTCTACACCATCTTCTTCTAGGATAATTTTTGATAGTTCTAAAGCTACCTTTGATACTATTTTTGGTTCTTCAGGATCTATACCAAGTTTATCTTCTCCTTCTTATGATATTGGTGATTAAACAATTTTGGATCAATTTGTTTCAAGTATTGAGTAGGCTGCCAATGTCAATGTGCCAGGTGCCATCTTTACAAACACTTCTCCAATTGTTACTACAACCAGTGTGAGTACAACTCCTTCTGTAACAGTAATGGATTCTAATCCAAGTGCTAGTTTATCAGTGCTTCCTCTGTGGCTCTTGTCTTATACTCTAAAGAGAAAGAAGCAAGCCATCTCTCCAGATGACTTTGACTTCGAGAAGCTAACACCTGTCAAGGTGAAGACCAAGAAGAAGCCTAAGACTCTCTCCCGGCTGTTGGAAGATAAAGGTCATAAGTATGTAGAAATTGCTCAACCTCCACCAGATGCAACCATTGAAGATTTCAATATGAATGATTATTCAATCTTTAGGATTGAGCTAGGAAATATCATTCATGAGAGTGCAAAGGCTGATGTGCAATCAACCCTCAATTCTTTGATTGTAAAATTTGATCATGAGAAAGAAATGAAGGATCAATACAAGGCAAGAGTGGAACAACTGGCTACAGTAATACGGAAGATCACTTTGTCTTCTAAGCCAGTAGAACCTGAGGCTATCACTATGGAGGATCCTGTCATCCAAAAAGATGAAAAGGTTCATGGTAGAGGAAAGGTAGTCAGAGAATATCTTGAAAGTTTGTGTGCACAAGGGGTATTTCTTCTGACAAGTACAGTTAAGAAGAAAAGTAAAATGGAGAAGGTAAGATATGAATTAGATGACCTCGTTGATGTTTTGTCTTTGGAGATTGAGTATGTTGGTGTCATCCACCTCTCAGGAGCACCATCTGTAGAAAATAACCTTCACGAGAAATGAGAGAGGCAACACAAGGCCATTTCACCAAACAAGAGTGAATAAATTAAGATGCATAATTTATATATTGTATAGGCTTTTAAAGCCATGAGAATGCTGACAAGTAAGAAAACTACTCTACGGGAAAAAATCACTTGGAGTAATTACCCTAAGTGAAAAAATTAACACACTAACACCCCCCCTTAAGTGCAAACTTAGGGAGAATTATTATGTAAAATCAACATGCAATATGGGTCCTAGCTACACAACCATGTTAGGTACCCATTTACAATGCAAAAAAAAGAAATCTCTCACAACCAAAGAAAAGGAGAAAAACCCTATGGGAAA
The DNA here is from genome assembly GCA_027924645.1 of Cunninghamia lanceolata. Taxonomy (NCBI): domain Eukaryota; kingdom Viridiplantae; phylum Streptophyta; class Pinopsida; order Cupressales; family Cupressaceae; genus Cunninghamia; species Cunninghamia lanceolata. Next base: position 8,112,392 of record BSBN01001203.1, read on the forward strand.
AAACCCCTCCCCAAAAAGAGAAAGAAAAACAAAAAATGATGCATGGTGGATAGAGGACTTAATCATATACCCCAAGTACTACATACATCATGTATATATAATCAATAGCCCCCCCATTAGAGGGAAACATAGAGACTATGTAGCCCCCCCACAATGTGTAATCACCTGCAAAAATGGTAAGTGCCTGAAGACAAAACATGATCTAATGTCGAAAAACAACTTGTCTTCCTTTTGGAAGAAACAAAACCAAGTACAAATGTAGGTATGCTTCCCACTCTAGATAGGAATTGAAAGAAAGAAGCATGAAAATGTATGATGATGGCTCTGAAATCTGCTCATGTGTCACCAAGACCTTGGAAAATGATGCCACAAACTAATCAAGAACATGCCCAATCACAATAGAAGGTGACAAACAAGGTACCACTGGAAACTGATATTGAACATTCTCTAAAGACAAAGATGGAGTGACAATAGTTGTGCAATAACTGTCATCAAAGAGGAGGGATATAACCTCAAATGTGTCTTCCAATTCAGAAATATGAGATTCTACAAACAAGGAACTAATGTCCAACAAATACGAATCCCAATCAAGAAGAAAATGAGATACTGGTTGTGATGAATCACTAGATGTGCTCAATGAATCATCAACACAAGATGAATAGTCCTACTAAAGTGGAATGATAGGAGCCTCAATCAATGAATTTGCACAATGAATCACTAAAGGTGAAGGTACATCAACTGTCCCTGATGGAGAAGGAGCATATGAAGAACTCTCATCATCCTCATCTAAAGATTCAATGTTTTCCAAAACTTCAAACTCCTACATAGTAGCATGATCATAGGGTATCCTGTCTGAAAAATGAAAAGGCACAAGAAAATCTAAAACAGGATCATCTGGGAATAGCTGAGTATTAGGATCTCCATGTATTTCCCAAATTTTAGTCCAAAGAATATGAGGACACTCAAAATGATCAATAGCATTCAAAGTGGTATCATCAATATGCATTGCAATAACTCCTAGGACATGATCCCTTTTGCAATTCCATGCAAATTTCTTATTATCAGTACTAGGAAGGGGAACTAGATTATACAAATGTGGCAACAAATGAAGCCATCTAAGATGTTTTATCATACCATCTCTCCATTGTTTATAATTTCCCCTTTTCAACATAATCACAACAGGATGAACTGAAAACCCCATAATAAACTATGACAAATCTCCAAAATTACAAAGACATTAACCTTCAACAAAAAAAAATAGAAACTCCCAAATACAACAAATAAAGCCTTCAAATCAGCAAAATTAGGCGGATTTACCTATACCACTGCAATCTTTGTGAAGTCAGCTTTCCGATGATATGCGGAACATAAAAAATGGACTCCGGATGCCCAAGATATGCTCCATGGAAGAGAAGTCACCTATGGGGGCTCAATACAACAATGAGTTAAGCTCTAGGTCATCCATGTGACCACCTTCTGCAAGTAAGCGAAAAATATGCAACAAAATGTTGCAAAATATGATGGTAATCAATCACCAATCTCAAAGCAAGCACGTAGACCACACTGCCCACAAACCTTGCACAAAGGCAAGATAGCCTCTTGTGAGACTTGCTCACAACAATTAAAGGCACTCGAATGCTATATGAAGAGAAAAACACTATCTCAATTTCCAATGTGGGATAATTCTTCCCAAAGACAACTTCAAACAGTTTCAAAATTGGGGCCCACTACAGCAAACCCTAGCATATATTTTCTGTGCAAACTTTATAATTAATAAAGTTTGAAAAATATATATATCTGCCAAGGAAAAATACGTTGTACGGCTACTGGGAACCCACGAAATATTTGTTTCAAACTTTATAATCTATAAAGTTTGTGCAAAAAACTCCTTTTCCAGCACCAATCATTTGCCTCTGCAATTGAGAATCGGTTCTGCAGAGAAAAAAAAGTAGGCCTCCAAAAAAATGCCTCACAATAAGGAAGAAACATTATTACAGAAGAATAGTGGCCTTAGATCTACAAACACCAGCCGCTGACGCCTCCAATCTACCTTCAACTCACAGGTCTTGAAACAAAAAAATGTGCCTCTCTGGTTTGAATTCATAGCCAAGGTATGTGCTCAAGCGGCCTCTGCACAAGGGTTATCACGCCCTCCACAATAAAGAAAATGAAAATCACAATCTCTGGTAGAAGGAGAAGGAGGAATGTGCCAGCCTGGTGCGGTCTTCAGCAACCCTCACAACCTCTACTGAGTAGCATTCATGCTTCAATCAAATTCGTCCACTACAGTATCCAAGTGCAGTGTTTATAAATGCAAAAAAAAATTCTCACACCACCAGGGAGGAGAACTCGAGCTGTAGAATTGACGCCTCTTCTCCAATGAAAAAAATGCCTTCAATGCACAGCAAGAAGTCCTCAGTATAAAATCACGCCCTCTCCAGAGATAAATTGAAATTCGTTGCCAACAACCAAAAAAACTGATCTCCAAAGTAGCAATCAAATTACTTGGGTGAGGAAAAAATGCAAAAGCCAAATCCAATGGATTCTTCACAGCCTCTTGCAGAATGAAGGAAAAAAATTGAAATAGGCAACTTTGAAATTTGTAAAATTTCAAATGCCAGAAAAATAAGCGATCTCAAACACTCGATGAAAACTCTCAAGGAAGGATTGCAAAATGGTTGACTCTGATACCATGTTGGTGTCATCCACCTCCTAGGAGCACCATCTGCAAAAAATAACCTTCACGAGAAATGAGAGAGGCAACCCAAGGCCATTTCACCAAACAAGAGTGAATAAATTGAGATGCATAATTTACATATTATACAGGCTTTTAAAGCCGTGAGAATGCTGACGGGTAAGAAAAGTACTCTACAGGAAAAAACCACCTGGAGTAATTACCCTAAATGAAAAACTTAACACACTAACAAAGTATTTGGATGCAAGTCTTGAAAATGGACCAACATGAAGAAGATGAAATTGAAAACCTTGGTATTAATTGGAATCATTTCAAACCAGGAATCATATGTGGAAACCAAGGAGTCATTGATTCATCGTAGTAATGTGTTGAAAGATTTGATCAAGGATTTGCAAAGTGCCCAGGAGCTCAGTGAGGATAGTGATGTTGATCTTCTTCATAAGTTGGAGGAACTTCTGTGCAAACTGACAGGTGATGATCATTCATTTCTTTCTGCTGATGAAATGATTTAGGAATTCAATAAGATGATTCAGAGAGATTTTAAAGAAGAAGCTTTTTCAATCGCTTCTATGGATAAGTTACTGGATAATCAATTGACTCTTGAAAATCTGAAGGTCAAATTGATAAGTCATGAGAAAGCAGCCACTACAGTTAAAGATGCAATAACCAGAGCCCGTATTATTTCTAAGAACATTGCTAGTCCAGACAGTCTTGAGATGCAAACTGTGTTCACAATATATGAAATTTTTCTCAAGAAGGATGGTGGTGAAAGTTAATTTAGATGTTCGTGCCTTAGCCAATTTTTATATATTTTGACATGCACTTTGTATTTAGTTTTGGACATGTCCACATGTACTTTTCAAACATGTAATTACATGTGTGAACAAAGGAAGTCATAAGTCAATAAGGACTCTTTTGTTGAATAAGTCAAAGTAGTTAAACTTTTTCCTAGATTAGCTCTTGGCTCTCACCTATAAATATGAGAGAGCTCTTTTGTAATTATCTATCTTTTATCTATTGCAACAAAACTTTGCCGAATTGTAAAGCAAGTTGAGACTTTGTGCTTATTTGTGAAAATTAATTTTCAAATATTTATCAATACAAGAGAGCAAGTTAAATTCCAATCTTTGTCTTGGAATGATTTGTTTTATGATAGAATTGTTCTTACATCTTTGCTATCATATTATCTTTGATAAGTTATTGAAGTGTGAGGGCTTCTTTCAAGTGTTTAAGGAGTATTCTAAATCTGATTTTAATAGACTTTGGGCTATAAAATCATTTGTAAGCATTGTGTTGTTTTTCGTGCATGAGAAATAGCTTGAAGACTTTGTGCTGCAAGTTGTTATCTTTAATCTATTTATCTCATCTTGGCACATAAGTGAAGACTTTGGGATACACTTTACTCCAAATCATTTTATTTTCAGTTGGTGAAAGAAGCAACGAACGACTTTGTGTTTCTGTGGGTTTTTGTGGCAATTCATAATTCTTTGCATAGTATTAGTTTTGTTGAAATAATTATCATAAAGTGTAAACATATATTCTTAAAAAGAGAATATGATGGAATGGAATCACCCCAAATATAGTTCTTAGTGTAAATAAGTTTTATCAGTTATTAGTTTGTAATAGCTTGCAATCAGAGGGAGCCTCCCCTTGTTGAGAGGAGAGATTTATCTCATCACACTGAGGTTGATATAACCATTTTGTCTTTAGTGAGTTGACAACAAAATATTCACCCAACAATCCTCCATCCTCAGGCGCCTTAGAGAGGTTTTCACCTTCGAATATGTCTTTTTTTAATTGTTTTATGATCAAGAGGTGCCACATTGTGGTTTTCATGTAGGGATCTATTTTTATTCCCTTTTACGAATGGAGGATTTGGCATTCTCACCAAAGTAAGCATCTTGACCTAAATCCATGATAAAACCAACTTTGTGATCACCAAACGAAATACCGTCCTAGAGTTCCATAAATTTTTCTATAGCCTTGTCATTCTGAAAGATGTCTAGAACGAGTGCCTCTTGTTGGTCCCAATCAATGAGTTTAAGGTAGACGAGGGATAGATTCTAGTTTTTAATGGTTGAAGTGAGGGAGATGGATGATATTATAAATGTCAAGGTTTCTTGTCTGTGATGTATAGGGAAGAGTCCTTGATGGTATCCTCTCTAGAGATCAAATCTACAGGAAAAGATTTTGCTACCTCATCGAGAATAAACTCGATGTCTGAGGCTCGTGGTACCTCCTTATCATATCCTAACCCTTTTTGGTTGTATTTCTTAGTCACAATAATTGGTTCCATTTTACATTGACCATGCTTTCGTATGCCACCTTTGCCTTTATAGCCCATGTTTTTGACAATTTTGAGACCATTACCATACTTTTTAACAGGTAGTGTGACCGGTTCTTTTTCTTTGTATAGCCAAGAGGATATATCTTCAATAGTTTCTTCTTCTAACAAGTGTCCATTAGTGAACTGTGTGAGAGGAGCTGGTATCTTTAATTTCTTGGTAACTTTAGCTATGGAAGGTTTGCTGTAAGATTTTGGTGAAAGAGGCATCCTCCCCACACAACAAGATTTTGAGATATCATACTGGCCAAATCCTATGTCCTTGATATGGAATTTGATTTCTGGAAGGGGATTAGATGAAGCTAGAGAGGCTTTTTGCAAAGTATCTAGATCAATGTATTGTGGGGATGATTGAGCTTCAACATTGTTGGGTATTTGGTTGGTATTCTTGTAATGCCCTTGCATGGTGTGGAAAAATTCAAATGGATTAAGATCTCCTATAATAGTGATTTTAGTACCAGTGAATGGGAACTTGAGGGATTGATGGTATGTAGAAGGTACAACACACATGGCATGAATTCATGGGCATCCTAGGATAATATTGTATGGTAGCTCAATGTATAAGACTTGGCATCTTGTTTCTAGCATGACGGGGCCTACTTGAATAGGCAAATGTATGACACCATCCGTCTGGTGCTCTACATCATCATATGCTTTGATATTAATAGAATACTCAGTGTTTATATGATCCTTAGAGTATCCTAATTATTTTAGCAACTTGAGAGAACATATGTTCAGATTAGCACCACCATCTATAAGTATACGTTTGATTTTACGTTGGTGGATGAGAACTTCAATGTGGAGTGCATCGTTATGACAAGGATCATGAGATGGGAGGTCTTTTTCAGAAAAGAGCACGTTGTAGGGTGATGCAATGTTACCTATCGTGGCTTGAAAGTTTGTGATAGTTATATTGTGGGGAATCGATGACTCTTGTAGGGATCTTTAGAGAATAGCTTTATGAGCAAGTGATGACTTTAGAATGTCTAATATTGAGATATATGTGGGAGTCTTCCCTAGATGTTCAACAAGATTATAATCGGAAGTGATTGTAGGATTAGGTGTTGGACCATGAAGGGTAGCATGACCATGACAAGTAATGATGACACAATCCGAGACTTTATCTTTAATGGTAAGGGTGGATATACGACTTTCTTCAAAATGACCCACAATGGAGTCATAAGAAGATGAAGTTTTGTTAATGCTCTTTCCTTTGTAGGGAAATTAAGTTCATCTTTGAACAAACATCTGAGAATAGTATTGTCTTCGATAGATTTAAATTTCTTTAGATTGCCTCAAAAACATGTACAACTATGCCACAAAGCAGAATCAGACAGTTCATTTCCCACCATTAATCCTATTGAGAAAAGTTCATGCAAGTTTAACCAGTTTCAACAACAAGCATAAAATAGATTTAACAATAGAATCATAAATCATGAAAGGATAAAAGATATGAACACACAAATTTACGTGGGGAAAACCCTTACAGGTAAAAAACCCCACACTCCAAAAGCTAGAGACCCATTATATTATTCAGTAACCAAGTATACACAAGTATAATACAATTACAGGCTCTAAGCCTTTTCATGGAGATTTACATCATGTTCCATCTGGAGATAGTCTGACAGCATAACCCCCTTAAACTCGGTCTCTCTACTCTGTTTTCAATGCACTATGGTATTTTAACAATATAGACATCTCAAGTGTCACCAGAAAGCCAACGTTTCAACCTCCACAATGAACTGAATAATTACCGACATTTAATACAGTTATCAGAATGTCAAAGAGACAAGAAACCATGTCTCTCAGACATCTTACTATCATCTCGACATGCCAAATGTATCACTGCTGTTAGCATCCCCATCAGGATATCAAAGGGATGCTACAACATCTCCCACCGATATAGGTAAGTCTCATCAGTGAACCTTACATCTTTGACCAGGGTGGTCCCCATCGCTTACATGTCATCCACATCACAACACTATACAACTGATATCACCTTCCATGCTGACCAGTCCCACCTTAACAGTATACCATAGGTTCCATACTATTGGGATGTCGAGAGGACAACATCCAAGGTCCCAGTGATAATGCAATGTCACTTCAATGTACCTCCCACCGGAAACACTATGTCACCTTAACACTGCTAATGCAATACCCTCCATCGAGATATCAGGGGGACATACAAGGCCTCTCTGACATTGACCTGTCCACCTAACAATTCACATAACGTCAACCTGTGAAGAACTATCAGACCATCAAGGAGACTCGTAACCACATCCCACCGAAACTGAACTGATAGGCCGATGAAGACAATACACCGAATGCAGAAGCTTGAAATGCTTATCATGCCAATATAATTGAGGCATAATTTCTCAACATTTTCCCACTTGATGAAGAACTTACTGGCTCCTCCCAATGCTTGAAGTCACTGTATCAACCAAAACACCTGCAGCAACATCCAAGATATCCACCATCTTAGGCAACAGTTCCAACCATTCTCCAAAGGAAAGAAATGAGCCATGGTGAATATGCACCAGTCTAATCCAAGACATTTGCAATAGATCCAACTGATAGAAAAGAATACAAAATACTGCCACCACTCCATTGTGCTCACCAGCTATACAGAAGCATCAACAACATCAACTTCAAAGCTTCAACCTGAACACAACCATGAAGTCATCCTCCAGAAAACAAGATAGAACATCAACTAGAACAACAAATAGAAAACTAACTGCTCCCATCCGACTAAACAAAACCCACACGATTGAAAATAGCACACACAACAAGTGCTAATCCATCCAATCACCCATACCTCGAAGGTATCCACATCACCAAACTCATGCCACCTACATAGCCAACCCATCAACTACAAATACAAGCTCCATGTGTCAACTAGTCGAAGAAGACCAAACACATCCAAGAACTCCCATTGCATGGGTAATGCAAATCTAAAAAAAATAAATATCAAGGCATACCAAGTCTACCAATAGCATCATTTAGAGAGTATAAACAACATCATCATGTAGTACTAAGGAATCATCCACAATGATATGCAAAACATGTAAACAAATAACCTACAAGAACAATTCTCACCACTAGTCCAGAACTCTCCCAAGTTCTCCACACCGAACAAAGGAAAGAGATAACAGAACCTCCATGTCATCACCCAAGAACATAAGTGAAAACACATGACCACAAGCTAGTGATCACAATAGCTCCAGTCAAACCTCAAACAAATGTAATGTGAAACAAACCATCCAGGAAGACAACCAAGACAGAAGGGAGAATCACTACACATCATATACCTATAGAAAATCCTTCTACATACACCTCTAAATGCCAATTGTGTCAACTAAGATCTCCTCCATAACCACCAAAGAGAACATCATAACAACACCCAAAAAATGTTCAATCTCAAGAGATCAAACACAACATATGTATCATGTAACTAACATGGATGTATGCTTCTCAAAGAAGATCAAACTACTCCATTTCCCATCTCAGGAAATCAGCCCATAAACCATCTCCTAATAGTCCTCATCAATGTATGATATCCTAAACTCAAATGCACAAGGAGATAGCCATTGCAAACATCCCTCAAATGAATCCTCCAAAACTAACTACATAGCTCAAGATCCATATCTATGAAAGATAAAGCATACAGACTCATGCTAAACCATCCTCAAATGAGTCTCCATAACCAATGATCATGAATCAACTCAATCCTATGAGAACCAAAGCGCGAAACATAACACATCTAAAAGATATAATGGGCAAATACCTCTCAAATAATAAACTGTCGAATAGACCAAGAGTGGGGAAATGAGAATGCTCCTCCAAGATATGCAAGTCATCATGACTCCTCCAAAAGAAATCTCCTCATAGGTCTCTGTTGAACTCACGTCCAACCAAGGTGTAGGTTTTTTGGACTTTCTATTGAAATCTCATCAAGAGTAACCATCTCAACAACACTTCTCTCATCTTAAGAGAAATACAACCTCACCTTATTCTCCATGTATCCATGAGCACCTACAAACAATCATCTCATGCTAAACTCCAAATGCATCACTGTACCATCATAAAGTTCTCAAGCATATGACCAATGACCACTGTCAAAGCTCTAATCATCTAAATCAAGAACTTGTCATGACATCATGATCTTACCATCTCCCTTAGGAGATTCCATACTCCAAGTGAACATAGCATGGTCTCAAGAGCAATGTATCATGTCAAAACTCTAATGCATAATCAAGAGTATACCATGACATAAAACAAACAAACTCTAAACCAACATCACCTATCAAGCAACACCAACATCTCAACCAAAGACTCTATGAGTCCTCCATGGCTCCAAGATGTTACACATCTTCAATATCATGAAGATGACCCATCTCCAAATAGTACCCATGCAAATGTGAAAGAACCCTTCTATAGCAACAGGATCTAAGAGCTCCTCCTAGTAACATCTGCAACACTAAAGAAGATCATCCATCACTAAGTGATGAATTCAAAGTCATTGCTAAAGCTCCCATTGAACTATGACAACTGAGCTTTCCAAGCATCATGACCAAACATCTCCTAATCTAAAAATCCTCCAAGTCCACACATTAACATGTCCATGTGATAATAAAACCAAGTGGCACCAAGATCTCCAAACTAAGGAAATACACCATCACTGTCAAAAGCTTACACAAAAATTGTGTATCCAAGCTATTCATGACATCGTGATACACATGCTACAGGTCCCCATAACTGACTATTCAAGTACTTTACACCATCCATTCTCTCATCTCAAATCAACCGCACCAATGCACAAGTGACCAAAGACAAGGTTAGTTGATACTGTTCGCACCAACATTGAATCAATCTCGTGGATATAGACAGTTGACTTCTAAGTTATCCCATTGCAATCAATAGGTTGTACACACCTACTAAACTGGATAACTTGTAGATCTAATACACTAAAACATGCAAACCCATCATTGCACTAGTAATCAGCAAACTGAGATTAAAAGGAGAATTATCATGTAGACTACATGACTCAAGCACCAGATCATGCTCATATCTAATTTTCCAATTAGGTCCACAACCCGAGCACCATAGTCTAGGAATCCACCAAGCATCACCACAGAAATGCTGAGTGACAAATCACATACCAACACTCCTCTGTAGAGAAAGCATCTCACCTCCTCACACCATGCATAGAGCATGCATGCAAAACTACAACTATCTCATCTAGCAACACCCCAAAAGCTAGGGTCTAGAAAATAGCTTACCAACAGCTCCACAAAATCACAAGTTTTTCTCTTGACCATGTAAAACCTACCAAACCACTGTGTCTTAAAAAAACACCCATGCACATCCATACCCCCTTCACATCTAGATGACTCAAAAGTATGAAACAAAAAACACCATAACAGTTAAACTAGAATGGTGGATTATCATGAATATGCATAAACATAGATTTATTTTTAGGAAAATCTACAAAACCCTCAAATCCAAGGAACATGAATCTGATCCATGCAAGTACAAAACATCCTTAAAAGGAAACAATAGTTCAGGAACTCTAGGCCCACTTTAAGCTGACTCCAAAACCACTAACATGGACATGCATCCAAGAGAGGTAGGCTATTACGTGAGATTCCAGACCATCCTATGATCAACTCCATAGCCTATATGCAATCAGGGTAACAAAGAATAATGCCTTCCAATACCAGGAATAAATACCTAGCATAAGCACATTACTCCATGGCTGAACAACAACACAATCTTCTCCATATCACTAGGAAGACTCTCACACAGACACCCAATATGAAAGATTTGCTGCAACAAAACCACAAAGTAAAAAATCCCACCCCAAGCATCAGGATTATTCCGCTGTCAACTAGGAGCCTCAGACCGTGCATCATTTCAATATGACAAGCTCCAGTTTCTCCATCTTCACCATCCTTCAGGCTGCATGTTATCTCATGAAACTGAAACAAATGAGCAAACAACTCTCACTCACCAAAGGATCAAGCATTAGCTAATTCCTTCATATTTCCTCAAGCTTTCCAAGCTAAGAAATCTTCACAGAAGGAATACCCAGAACCAAAAACACTAGGAACAATCAAATCCCAGTAGAAGGCTCTGATACCACTTATAGGGAAATTAAGTTCATCTCAGAACAAACATCTGAGAGTAGTAGTGTCTTCAGTAGCTTTAAATTTCTTTAGATTGCCTCAAAAACACACACAACTATGCCACAAAGTGGAATCAGACATAGTTCATTTCCCTCCTACTAAGAAAAGTTCATGCAAGTTTAACTAGTTTCAACAATAAGCATAAAATAGGTTTAACAACAGAATCATAAAGCATGAAAGGATAGAAGATATGAACACATAGATTTACGTGGGGAAAATCCTTACGGGTAAAAAACCCCACACTCCAAAAGCTAGAGATCCATTGTATTATTAGGTAACCAAGTATACACAGGCACAATACAATTGCAGGCTCTAAGCCTTTTCATGGAGATTTACATCATGTTCCATCTGGAGATGGTCCAACAACATAACCCCCCTCAAACTCAGTCTCTCTACTCCATTTTTAATGCACTATGATATTTTAACATTACAGACATCTCAAGCATCACCAGGAAGCTAATGTTTCAACTTCCATAGCAAACTGAACAGTTACCGGCATTCAATACAATTATCATAATGTCGAAGAGACAAGAAACCATGTCTCTTAGACTTCTTACTGTCATCCTGACATGCCTAATGTATCACCATTGTTAGTATCCCCATCAGGATATCAGAGGGATGCTACAACATCTCCCACTGATATAGGTAAGTCTCATCGACAAACCTTACAACTTTGACTAAGGTGGTCCCCATCGCTTACATGTCATCCACATCACCACCGATGTACAAATGACATCACCTTCCGTGCTGACCAGTACCACCTTAATAGTATACCATAGGTTCCACACCATCAGGATGTCGAGAGGACAACATCCAAGGTCCCGATGATAATGCAATGTCACTTCGATGTCACCTCGACATTCCCAATGTAATACCCTCCATCAGGATATCAAAGGGACATGATACAAGGTCTCTCTGACATTGACCTGTCTGCCTGACAATGCACATAACATCAACCCGCAAAGAGCTATCAGACCATCGAGGAGACTGGTAACCATGTCCCACCAAAATCGAACTAACAAGCCGATGAAGACAATACACCAAATGCAGAATCTTGAAATGCTTATCATGCCAGTAATCTTGAGGCATAATTTCTCAACATCCTTTACCAGGATTTTGACATTTACCATGTTGAGGGAATGGATCCTTATATACGTTGAGATCTTGGTTTGTGGTATGATGAGGAGCCTCATCGAAAGTAACTTCACCTCTATCTATGAGGTTTTGGATCATGTGTTTCAATTTCATACAAGATGAGGTTTTGTGTCCTTTCACTCTATGGTACTCGCAATACTCATTGTCTTTGTACCATGTAGGTTTGAAAGATGGCTCATCATATTGACGTGTTTCAGGCAATGCAATGAGTCCATTTTGCACAAGTTTCTTAAGGACAAATTCAATAGGTTCACCTAAAGGAATGAACCTACGTCTTGGAGGGTAATCTTACTGTGGACGTTCTTGTTTTTGTTGCTCCCAAGGAGTAGATCTTGGGTTGGTTTTGATTGAAGATTGAGTGGTGTTTGGAAAGTTTGGATGTGTTTAGAATCCACAACACCATCATTAACAGTGTTCTTGTTTTTAGACCAAAAATTAGGTTTGTCATTTGATTGTTGGGGAGTGTTGTCTTTGTCCTCAAAGATTTTGACTAAACCTTTTGCAATGAGGGATTTTTTGATATTAGTTCCTTTGTAAATGATCTCATCAAATGTGGTAGCACTTTGGATTTGTAGATGAAACCCAAAATCTGGATTAAGGTTTTGGACAAAAATGCTAACCAATTGTTTTTCAAGTATGGCCCATGGGAATTTACTAGCCATATTTCTCCATATTTGTAGGAAAGAGATGAAAGTTTCCCCATTTCTTTGTTTATTGTTACACAAGTCTGTCATGGAAATCTCATGTCCATTATTATCAGAGAAATAGGTGGAAAATTTTTCTGCTAGTTCGTTGAATGTTTTAATACCTGTGGGTAAGTGTGAGAACCATTCTATTGCTTGTCCTCCAAGACTATGAGGAAAGAGGTGCATAAGATAAGTGTCGTTATGAGCAACCTCAAAGCAAGTGATGTAGAACTCTCTAAGATGGTCTTTTGGATCTCCTTTTCCCTTGTACTTGTTAAATTTTGGCATGTCAAAGTTAGGAGGAAAAGGGATAATTGGTAATGATCAATCAAATGGGTATGGACAAACCTCCTCCAATGAGAAGGTTTTCTTGGTATGACCAAATGAAAGATCGGATGCTTTTTTTTGAAAAGCAGAAAATTTAAGCTCAAGATCTGTTGGAGGTGTTAGTAAAGCCAAATTTTGTTGGATTTGAGGTGGTTGTTGTTGCCCATAAGAGATATTGGAATTTAATCCATAAGCATTAAGATTGTATGGGTCATATGAGGTTTGGGGGTTGTTTTGGGTAGGATCAATGAAGAAAGTTGGAGGTTGTTGATTTTGTGGGGGTGCTAGATATAAGTGTTGACTTTGTGAGTGTTGAGGGGGTTTTTGATAGTATTGTGGAGGAATGATGTATGTGTTTTGATTTTGTGGTGGTTGACGTAGATTGACATATGAGGTGTTTAGATTGGACGCATGTTGGGGAGGATTGATATATGTGTTGGGGTTTGAAGAATGTTGAGGTGGAGGAAGATATGTGGTGTTTATGGTTGAATAATGTTGGGGTGGAGTGATGTAAGTGGTATTTAGATTTTGAGGTGGTTGAGGTGGATTGACGTAGGTAGTGTTTAGATTTGAAGAATGTTGGGGTAGATTGGCATAAGTAGTGTTTATATTTGAATAATATTGGGGTGGATTGACATGAGTAGTATTGATGTTTGAAGAATGTTGGGGTGGATTGACATGGGTAGTATTGATGTTTGAAGAATGTTGGGGTGGAATAATGTGGATATTGTTTAGGGTTTGATTGGGTGATGATTGGAGTGTTTGAACTTGTGATACTTGTGGCGGAGTGACATAAGCATCCATAGGGGTGTAATTGGAAGGCATAGATTACCGTGATGGAGTAGAAAATGCAAGATTAGATATGGTTGTATGAATTTGAGATGTGCGTGGAGGATTTTGAGAATTGGTATGGATGTGGTGAAGAAGGGATTTGATTATTGAGCTTGTTTTGCTAATTTGGCTTGTCTTTCTAATTTAGCTTGATGATGAAGGTGTTCTTATTGAGCTTGTTTTGCTAATTTGGCTTGTCTTTCTAATTTAGCTTGATGATGAAGGTGTTCTTATTGAGCTTTGTAAATATCCATGTAAGGAGAGGTCCAAGTGATGTCTCTCCTGTGGGATTTTGATTTTGATACAGAGGATTGACATATTTACCTGTGAAAGGATTGGATACTCTCGCTTGTGAAGATGATTCAGGAAGTGGTGTAGATACAGTATACGTTATTTGAATGGGGTTTACTTGCGGTCTACCCATAGTAGTAATAGCCTCATGGATGGTGTCTTTCTCCTTAAGGGTGGATGTATCGAAATCTCTAGGTAATTTGGCTCCCTTTTGAGCAAGCAAATGGAAGTAGTGATCTTGATTAGAGCTAATGAGTTTATCAATAGCTGCCATGGTTTCAGGATCTTGCATGATTTCATCTAGATCTTGAGACCCTTCTTCTTGAGGATTGGCCTTCTTGAAAGTTTCACTCTTCTTGAGAGGGGTTTTGACCAATAGTATATCCTTTTTCAAGGAGATCATGAGAATACATGCCCATGCCAAAGTGAGATGAATCTATCAAAGAGGTATTACCCTCTCGAGGATTGTTTTGGACGATGTTTCGACTTTCAAGTTGGGGATTGTAAAATGGGATGTTTTAATGATCATGTTGAGGTGTATGTGGAAGATTTTTCTATGGGGTGTTCTGGTTAGCCTCCATGGCTTGACGATATTGTTGTCTAGTGGTGACCATAAGATTGCTCAAACGCACTAAAATAGAGATTGGGGATTGACTGATTTTGGACCAAAATGATTAAGTTGAGATTACTAGTTGATGGATTTGATATGGGTTGCTTGTGGAAGATTATAGAACTAGATCAATAGTTGATTTGGATAAATGATTACCTATCATAGAGGTAGACTAATGACCTCAAATGAAGGTAGATAGGGTTAATGGCATAAAACCAACTCAAGAGAAGTTCATTCTCTAAGCTAATAAAAGACCAATAACAGATACTAATTTACCTCCAAAGGACTAAAGAGAGACAAAGCTTTCTAAAATAAGAGATAAATTAGGGGATGTTTGATGTGATCTAGACTCTATGGTGGAAGCCAAATTACAAATCTCTACTAGTTGGGTAAATATTTAGGCTTGTTTGGTGAAGGTGGATTGATAGATAATAATCTCAATAGGATAAATGGCTTGAAAAAGTCCAAGTTTTGGCTATGATAATAGATGATGAGGTCTAATGGATGTTGGAATAGGTATGATAGTACTATAGGATGCTCACTCAGAGGGTAATTTTCTCAAAAATTAAAGTTCACTATGTTCTGTGCTAAATGTATGACAAATAATTTGAAAGAGACCAAAAGTGCTTGACTATTGTTCAAAGGCACTTGACTGTTGCTCAGAGGCGCATTTTTATGACAGATTGGTTAAAATGACAGAGAGCAAAGGTGATTGAATGTTGCCTAGAGGCACTTGACTATTGCTCATAGGTGCTTGACTGTTTGCCAGAGGCACTTTTTAACATATCAAAGGCACTTGAATGTGCTTCAAAGGCCCTTCAATTCTACGCAATGGCGCTTTTTTGTAACAGTGGTGTTTCAAGACAAGATTTGGATAGATTTTGGTTTGATTTCTTGGTAAGAGAATAAAAACATAGTAAACAAGATAGCCAAGGACAATAATGAGCGTATGTTCAAGGCTCACAAAAATCCCAAATTTCCATGGGTATAACACAATTGAAGACAAATCAAGCACTTTTTATACCTAAGGTCAAGCTTCACTGCAATACATCAGCCCACACTTGGAATCTTCATCAACTCAAGTGTCATCACACCTAATGTCAGTATGTACACTTTTTTGACTTTGCAAGAGAGGACATATAGGGACCTCCAAGACTAGAAGGATAACCCAATCACCCTTTCCATAGAAAGCTACAAGTAGCTTATGCTAAGCTGGGGATTTCTGTCTCATCTCAAAGGAGCCTTATGGTGAGTATCTTGGGGGAAAAACCTTTTATACCCTTGCACTAAAAATTATTGCAATGTTCAAAGATAGATTAGGTAATCACTAACTATGAGGTTTCTAGCTGCTTTTTGAGAGAACACCTTGCAAGCATCCGGCAAGCCACTAAAAGCTTTAACCAACTTTACTAGGAGTGTAATATACCTTTACACAAATGTGAAATTTCTTTCACAAAAGTGTTAATATGCCTACTTTCAAATTGGCACTGTATGGCAAAGACTAACGTTGGTTAGGACTTGGCTTTCACCTTAACCAATTTGTATAGCAATCCAAAGAAAAAATATGCTTAGGGTCATCCACTCTTGGAGGAAACGCACTCCAAAAGGAAGGTCGTTCTAAGAACAAAACCAAAAGATCACATCCAAAATCCAAAAAGTGAAGAAAGGATATTTTCTAGGGATTTTGTTGGGGATAAACAAAAAGTAAAAAGAGATGGGTCTGGTTTTTTATCACCCAAGTTTTACACAAGGGGAGAGCATACACCTATCACCTCACAAACACATAAAACACTTGTTCATTCATCCTCCTTGATTAAACTAAATGCAACTAAGATAATCACACATGTTAATTCCTTCAAGAAATGACATGTGTTCCTATGACTTAGTAGAAAATGATATAGTCTTTGACAATCATCCTACAAGAATATGTTAGAAACCTTCTTTGATCTATGATAAGATGCTACAACAAGTGATATTAGTTCCATACAAACCAAGTAGTTAGCAAAAAGGAATTGAACCAAAAGACCTTAATTGTTGTGTAAAGGCGCTTCAACAATTACCAAAAGCGCTTGACTATTGTGCATAAGCACCTGATTATTGCTCAAAGGCATCTTACTATTGTACAAAAGCACTTTTTTTATGCCAAACCTGCAAAAAACAAGAATCTATGTCAAAAAAGCTTGATCGAGAGATTGATAGTTGATTCTATGATGATCTAGGATGATCTGTATGTCTGCGACAAGAACGAACAATAACCGTGAGATGATGGATTAGCTAAAAAATGACGATACCCTTAAATAAAATAGCTTAAGGAGTATTTTAGAATGGGTGTTAGACAAATGAATTAGCTTGTCAACAAAATATAAGATCAGTATGAAGTTAGAAGTCCCTGTCAAATCACAAAATAAGTCAGAAATATTCTAAAACTAAAAGCGCTTGAAAATAGACCAAAGGTGCTTGATTGTGTGCCAAAGACACTTCACTGTTGCCTGAAGGCTCTTCAATTCAGGCGAAAGGTGCTTTACTTTTGCTCAGTTGTGCTTTTCTATTTTATGTTTATGCTTTTCCATACCTGTACTTCAAAAAAATATTTTTTTCTAAAAAAGCAAAGGTTAGTGGGTCCCACCAGGTGTGCCAGAATGTGTATAGGTAAAATTGAGATTGATAAAGATTAAACAATGAACAATAACTCAATCCTATAACCTTCGAAAGATTGATCTAAATGATAATCAAATCAATGAATATGCTAATTAAGAACAATGAAGCTATCACCTAGACTGTATTGATCTCTTGGTTCTTTGTGGATTGTTCAATTGAATGCGTACCCATGGTTGCAACAAGCGGATGTAGATAGTATGCTCAAAGGGTCAATGTGCTCAACAATATGATGTATGCTCAATGCGCTATAGGGATGCCTAAGAATAAATGATTGAAGAAGATTTTTGAAGAGATGAAGGGGGTATATATAAGTTTCAGGAAAGATCGATCAACGGTTGAGATACATCAATGAGATCAATGGATGAGATAAATCAAGAGCTCATGATGAACGTGTACACGCCAAGTGGCATGAAGAAAAAACTATTTTATTGAATTGACTGCTTGATAGGATAAATATATGATTTGATTTCATAAATTTAGAATTTTTTTCCAATTTATGAATTGATGATAAAAACAATAATGATTTAAAGCTAATTAACTCAACTTTTGATTTGCTTTTTGAAGTTCTAAAAATAAGACTGATTGTGCACATAGAAGAAAATGATATTTTTAGAAGATTTGAAAGATAATTGAGAAATTAAATAAATAAATTTATTTAATTTTATTGTGCATGATCGAAGAAAGAATAAGATTAAATATAGAGAATAAATTAAACAAATAAATTCATTTAATTTATTTTGCATGATAGAGGAATATAAATAAAATATTACTTTTATTTATTTTTAAAAGATTGAGTCAACTTAAATAAATTAGAACAATTTATTTAAATCTAGAGGAATAATTGATTAATTAAATAATTAAAAATTATTTAATTGTAGATAAGAGGAATTTAATGATGAATTAATTAAATAATTTATTTAATTAATTAATGTGGATTTGAAAATTGGAAGAAGATAATTTAATTTAATTATTTAATTTGGAAGATAGAAGAGGAAATTAATGAAATTAATTAAATAAATAGAATTTATTCAATTAATGTTAGAAATTAGGGAAAATAAAGGAAACAGAGGAATTTGATGAAATTAATTAAATAATTAGATTATTCAATTAATGTTGAATGCAAGTGATTTAGGAAGAATTGATATATGCAAGTGATGCGATGCGAAGGGTCATTTTTAGGTGTTTATATATATATATACAGCATCATTGATTACAAAGCTACCGAAAATGAGTGTTGTGAGGGTTAATAATTCATTTTCTTGGTTGGAAGAGAAGCATTTTGGCGGATCCTCAGGGATTAGGGCCGCTCCCTCTCCTTCGCAACCTATTGCAAGTCATTTCAGACCAAACACAAGAATCAAGGATGGATTTTCATACTCGTAGGTGCTGACTAATCCCCAACATAGGGATAATCCGGCAAAGGGGTGTGGGGTCTCTGCCCCCCGAGCGCGTGATGGTGGGACTCGTTGGTTGGGCGGGGGGTGAAATCACTTCGCCCCTTGTTCTGATGTGCCTCATAAATTATTGGAGGGTAGGGTTAGGCCTACCATGGTGGATGAGTATGATTTCAGCCACATGGATAGCTATGAGGCTCCCTTGCAATGCTCCCAAATGCTTCTAGAAGTTGAAGAATTCAAAAAAGAAATTATTGGGAATGAAGCTTTTTGCATAGAGAAAGGGTTGATTGGAAGATTTGTTAAGTTCTCACCCAGCCTAGCAAGGTTACACAAATGGATCAAGGATACATGGACTTCCAGTCTGAAAGGTGATGTGGAAATTTACCATTGTACTCAAGGTTTTTTCATAATGGCCTTTGATAGCATTCAGGACAAGAACTCAATCCTTTGCGATTATTAGTGGTACTTTGATGGACATAAGCTCATGCTTAAACCCTGGCACCTAGGATTCAACCCTATTATAGAATCCATCTCTATTTTGCCTATATGGGTGCGCATCCCTAACCTCCCTCTCTAGTTTTGGCTGGAGCCTTGTTTTACGCCAATTGGTAATCAATTGAGGAAATTCTCGGTTGTGGATGAGGGCTCCATTGCATTCCATCACACCACCTTTGCCTGCCTTTTGGTGGATATTGATGCTTCAAAGAATTTACCAACTGAAATCTCTCTGAAAACCTCTAGTTGCTGTTGGATTCAAAGTTTGGATTATGAAGGATTACCTTTTTGATGTTGCAGGTGTTTTCAGTCTGGTCACGTGACTGCTCATTGCTCTAAAATTAAAATGGTCAGTGATCCTTCTTGGTAGAAAGATGTGGCTATCAGCCATTACACAGTGGAAAAACTCTCTTCAAATTCAATTTTACCACAATGTGTGTGAGGGTAAAATATCGAATCAATCAAATGAATTAAATAAGACCCAAACATCAACAGAATAGAGAAACAAAGAAGATTCAAATGAACAAAGCAATGAACAAACACAACAAACCTCTTCCGTTTCGAAACTTCTGTTGTTCGCCTATCACGAATCGTCCTTTCGCAGATGAGATGAGCCCTCAGAGAGTGCAATCTTTTAAAGCTGTTTGAGGAAGTCGATGGTGAACGGCTATGGTGTGATGTGCAATGAAGGTGAGCTCCAATGCAACAATGGTGATCTCAAGCTTGTAGATGACAAATGGGTGCCAAAGGCGCGCTGGTGATATTTCTGCAGAGTAACGATGTCAAAAGCCTGGATGATTAGAACGAAGGGATGAAGCTTCATTTATAGACTTGGAGGAATAGGAATCAACGGTTGAGAGAAGATATGAAGATCAACGATTGAGGATGGTTGAGGAATGTGCAACCAGTGGAAATGTGACAAGTGTCCCAGCTCCATCATGAAAGGTGGGATGTGACAAAACTGATTGGAGAGTTAACTCCATTGACTGGTCTGTTAACAGAATTGATTGATCAGTTAGAAGAGTGGATTGTGGAACTGACTGGGTTGATTGAGGATGTGACTCAACTGACAGGTTAGTTAACAGATTTGATTGATTGGTTAACTGACCTCTGATTGGAGAAGAAATAGGCCATGTGGGTGAGGGAAAATAAGATAATTAAATATTAAATATATTTAATTACATGTGCAACCTGATGAGGTGGACAAGGTGAGGTGGAAAGGTGAGGTGGAATTTTGAATTTAGAACTTTAGGATAGAGGAAATAGGATTAATTAAATAATTTATGATTATTTAATTGTGAAGGACAAATAGAAGAATTTTAATTAAATAAATAGAATTTATTTAATTATGGAACAGTGAATCGATTAAATAAATTTAGAATATTTATTTAATTAATAGAAGAATGGAATAAATATTTATAATATTTATTTAGGATAATTTGTGTCATTTTTAGGCGTATACATTTTGCCCCTCTTTGATGCAATGCAGTTTACGGCGTTGCTTCAAAGAAATTGATAGTCTGAGTGATGATACATGCCCCAGTTTGCCCCTGGTATAGGTTAAATGACAATAGGATGCCCAAAACATCAACAGAATAGAGAAACAAAGAAGATTCAAATGAACAAAGCAATGAACAAACACAACAAACCTCTTCCGTTTCGAAACTTCTATTGTTCGCTTATCACGAATCATCCTTTCGCAGATGAGATGAGCCCTCAGAGAGTGCAATCTTTTAAAGCTGTTTGAGGAAGTCGATGGTGAACGGCTATGGTGTGATGTGCAATGAAGGTGAGCTCCAATGCAACAATGGTGATCTCAAGCTTGTAGATGACAAATGGGTGCCAAAGGCGCGCTGGTGATATTTCTGCAGAGTAACGATGTCAAAAGCCTGGATGATTAGAATGAAGGGATGAAGCTTCATTTATAGACTCGGAGGAATAGGAATCAACGGTTGAGAGAAGATATGAAGATCAACGGTTGAGGATGGTTGAGGAATGTGCAACCAGTGGAAATGTGACAAGTGTCCCAGCTCCATCATGAAAGGTGGGATGTGACAAAACTAATTGGAGAGTTAACTCCATTGACTGGTCTGTTAACAGAATTGATTGATCAGTTAGAAGAGTGGATTGTGGAACTGACTGGATTGATTGAGGATTTGACTCAACTGACAGGTTAGTTAACAGATTTGATTGATTGGTTAACTGACCTCTGATTGGAGAAGAAATAGGCCATGTGGGTGAGGGAAAATAAGATAATTAAATATTAAATATATTTAATTACATGTGCAACCTGATGAGGTGGACAAGGTGAGGTGGAATTTTGAATTTAGAACTTTAGGATAGAGGAAATAGGATTAATCAAATAATTTATGATTATTTAATTGTGAAGGACAAATAGAAGAATTTTAATTAAATAAATTGAATTTATTTAATTATGGAACAGTGAATCGATTAAATAAATTTAGAATATTTATTTAATTAATAGAAGAATGGAATAAATATTTAGAATATTTATTTAGGATGATTTCTGTCATTTTTAGGCGTATACATTTTGCCCCTCTTTGATGCAATGTAGTTTACAGCGTTGCCTCAAAGAAATTGATAGTCTGAATGATGATACATGCCCCAGTTTGCCCCTGGTACAGGTTAAATGACGATAGGATGCCCCCTCGGGAGATTGGACGGGAAAAACGGCGAAAGTTTTGGAGACGGACGATCTCACGACGAGGAAGGGGTAAGGATAAGTTGGAGGAATAGGGATGCAGTCAGGGATGCGGGAAGAAAACGGGAGGAAAAACAGACACGGGAAGTAGTCACAGTCATCACCTAGCCAGAATTAGGGTTTGGAGGCTATAAATAGGAGCTGGGTCCACAAGAATAGTCATTTGCACACTTGGTTGATCTGGATTGGAGAAAGAGAGCTCAGAGCAAACTTAGAGCAGCATGGCGGCCAGAGCAGCAGACATTCCATGCGAGGAGCACCGATTCGAGCGAGTCCGACGATTCGGGCGGCCAGCAGAGGCAGGACCCCCGGTATGTGCTTCGAAAAATTTCTCCTAGGGTCGAGTTTAGGTGTCATAAATGCTCGTAGAAAATAGGTGAAATGAATGCGCCGAAACGCAGAACGGCGCATATGCCTCGCGAAGCTGCGCTTTTGTGATTTCACGGCGCATATGCCTGTTTCGGCGGCGCATGCATGAAAGCTGCGCATTTGTGCAGTCTAGTTGCGCTTTCGTAATTGGGCGGCGCTTTTGTATTTATGCCGCGCATGCGTGAAATGTAGCAGCGCATTTGTTAAAGTTGCGCATATGTGGATTCTTGCGGTGCATCTGTAATTTAGCGGCGCATACGTGGATTTCTGCGGCGCATGCGTTAGAACGGCGCATATGTGCCCTGTAGCGGCGCATATGCATTTTTGCGGCGCATATACCAGAAATGGCGCATTTACCACCTGTAGTGGCGCATTTGCTTGGGATGGCAAATTACTTAGCCAAATTGATTCGATTAGCGTCCTGTTTGACGCAAGAATCGATGAGCTATCTCCGAGATTGCCGGAATCTAGTCAAGAGATGTAGTGTGCTGTTTTGATCAATTTGAAATGCTAAGTTTAGTTGATATAGTCCAATAGATATGTTGAGTATGGTATATGCGGTTTGAGACTGACGCCTTGCTTTGCGTGCTTGCAGGAGGAGATACGAGAGACATTGCAGTCGAGGGAGACGTTCCCTATGCCTCTATTGCAGAGACATATGCTGACGGAGGCTGACAGAGTGGCGCTTGGTGCCATGGGATTAGATTATGTTTGCTTTATGCCCGAGGTGCAGGCGAACCGAGGACTGTTGACAGCTGCCGTGGAGAGATTCCACAGCGAGGACGGGACCTTCCACTTCCCCACTGGAGAGATGACGGTGACGTTGGAGGACGTCTATAGGATACTGCACTTGCCCGTGGTAGGCAAGTTGGTGGAGTACGACGCACAGCGGGACGCGGGACTCGCCAAGTGTCAGCGAGTATTTGACAATCCTGAGCTGGTGGGACAGGTCATCCCTTGGCAGGATATCTATGACTGCTACGACTACTTCCCTGGGATTGTGGCCGGACTGATTGCAGGCGTGGTATGCCCGGATAGGAGATCGCACGGGTTCCCCATTGGATGGGGCAGGATCATGGAGCGGATGTTGACTGAGGGCACTCGATATGTGTGGGGACCTTGCGTGCTAGCCCACTTATACCACGACATGCATCAGGTGGTGTACCACCGCAGCACGAGTCTATCGGCTGGGGTGTTGCTGTTACAGTTCTGGCTGTGGGAGCACATAGCGGTGACCAGGCTGATATGCATCTTTGCTAGGCAGAGGGGAGAGCCGTACAGCTATGGCTACGCAGGAGTGATTTCCCAGCACAGGCTGGGGAAGCTGGAGTATTGGCGGCATACGTTGGATGGGATAGATGTGGTCGTCTGGCGACCATATCTGGACTGCGAGCCTTGGGATGATGAGGGAGATGAGCTGCCCTTTTGCTTTCAGACCAGGTGGTTGATAGGCCGGACACGGCACATCTTGGAGAGGCAGACGGTGGGCCGAGTACTGAGACAGTTCGGCAGGAGACAGGGCATGCCGCAGGGACAGGCCATGTTTGCACGGACACATGCAGAGAGGGTCCGATGGGGGCCGATGGCTTCTTATGAGGAGGCTCTGGCAGAGTTCCAGCAGTTGCCTTATGTGGCATGGGACATGAGGCGAGAGATTGCAGATGCGGGGGTCACACAGGAGTATGAGGATTGGATTACTGCACATCCATTCCTGAGATATTCAGGACCTGGCATGCTGGTGCCTCGTATTGACGAGGCGGACTCAGAGGAGGAGGGAGAGGCTGGCCCGGGGCGGAGGGCCGCTAGAGGAGGGCGAGGACGGGGTGGCCGAGCTGCAGAGAGGCCGAGGCAGCGGAGGAGGATAGATTGGGCTAGGCAGGCAGTGCCAGGACAGGGAGAGGGACAGCAGCAGGTGCAGCAGCAGGCACAGATGCCACCACCCCAGCAGGTACCACAGCAGCAGGTGCCGCAGCAGCAGGTGCCCCAGCAGCAAGGGCTAGGACAGGCAGAGGCAGCACAGGGGCCGGTGCAGGGTGAGGCACATGAGAGGACCATAGCCAGCCTGAGAGGACAGGTGCGGGAGCTGCAGGCACAGCTGAGGAGAGTGGAGAGGATGCGAGATACAGATGCAGCGGTGATCGCTGGTTTGACTCGCGAGCGAGACATGGCAGATGCCCGGGTACGCCTGATCCGAGTAGAGAGGGACACAGCAGTAGCTGCCATGGGCACAGATGCAGCGAGTACATTTTTGGTTGGGCAGGTGCAGCAGGCACAGGCACAGGTAGGCCAGTTGCAGACGCAGTTGGCACAGGCGCAGACAGACTTAGCCAGAGCGCAGCAGCAGGCACAGTACTACCGAGGCTTGTACCATGGTGCCGTGTCATCGAGCCAGAGGGCAGGGAGTTTCAGGACTCAGTCTGGGGTGGCTCACAGAGCAGGTCCATCCCAGTCAGGGGCATCTGTCATGGGACCTCAGCAGTCAGGAGCTGGCAGTGGTGGCCCACAGCAGCAGGGGTAGTCAGAGACCAGATTTTGTACATTTTGGGACATGTATCACCATCTATTTAGACGTACATTGTATATGACACTTTGATTTTGAGAGAGATGGTGATATTGTGCATTTGGACATCTTTGTATATGATAGTATGGATGATGAT
This sequence comes from Cunninghamia lanceolata, assembly GCA_027924645.1. Classification (NCBI taxonomy): domain Eukaryota; kingdom Viridiplantae; phylum Streptophyta; class Pinopsida; order Cupressales; family Cupressaceae; genus Cunninghamia; species Cunninghamia lanceolata. Next base: position 8,137,814 of record BSBN01001203.1, read on the forward strand.
GCAGCTTTGTGTATCTATTGCATGCGTTTATGAGATGATTATTTCTATTGCATGATGTGGTTCTATTGCATAGTTAGATGGTTTATATGATGCTATATGAGAAATACTTTGATATGCTGCTATATGATGTCTATATGATTTAATGTGACAAATGAATGCAAAGTTAATATGATGTCTTTGTGATGATGCAAATGTATGTATATGAAACAGGATTTCTATGTTATGATGCTGTATATGTGGTGTGTAAATGAGCTAATGCAGATGTGTGTATGGAACATGATTTCTATGTTATGATGCTGTATAGATATGTGAGATGCTACTGGATATTTATATGATGTAATGCTTTGAATGTATGCATTTGTAACACGAGTACTATGGGGTGATGTAACTATATATGTGATGCACTTATGTTGTTTGATTTTCTGAGCTTTTAAGATTAAGATGTGATGCAAATGTATTGGTGACCTAATGCATTGGATGGTGCATTCTACGAACCTAATCATGTGCATGACTAGTTTCTGCGAATGATATGATATGCTCCTATATGCCTTGCTTTTGCGATGTCCAAATGTACTCTATCGACATAAGAATGACATGATGGATAGAGGAATGGTTGCGAAAGAATGACTTAGGAATTTTTCTTGATATCGTTACTCTGCATAGTTTGAATGATGAGGACTGAATGGATGGGTGTATGGATATAGGACGGATGCTTTGCTTTTAGATTGCTTTATTTCATCATTGGGCATTGTGTTTTTGGTACTTTTCTGAAATGTTGTAAGTGAATACAAGCATCGAGGTATAATTGAACCGAGATGACCTGAGTATCGCTTACATGGCGTGTAATTTAGCAAGTTAATACAAGCATCTAGTCAAAATTGAATCTAGATGACCTGAGTACCTCTTGCGTTTCAACAAGCAAGGATTGCCCCCGTTCATGTTAGACCTTTGATGTCCTCGACGATCTTTTGCCGATCATGTCCTTAGACAAGGCTTCACATTACTAAAGTTTAATCGATTAAATAAATTTAGAATATTTATTTAATTAATAGAAGAATGGAATAAATATTTATAATATTTATTTAGGATAATTTGTGTCATTTTTAGGCGTATACAGTGTGGATCAACAAAGATGAAGAGTATTGGTTTGGAACCGCCACCGAAGCAGAGTGCTTCTGAAGATAGTTCCGCTAATTCTTGAGATCCAGCTCAGGCTAGGGCTAACTATGGGTTAGGGACATCCATGGTGTCAAACACATAGGATGGATCTTCTAATGATCATTCTAAAGTCTCTGGGGTATCACACAATGCGGCTAATGTCCCAATTATTGACGTTGTGGCTTCAGTGATAAGGGATAAAAATGAAGGTTGGACTGAGGTGCAGAATAGAAAGAGGAAGTCTTCAGCAGTCCACAATATGAAATTATGTTCTCATCACAAATAATCTCACTCAGGGGAGAGGTGTATTGCAACCCTATTAATGGGGAGGTTGCTTCTTTTTTATATGTATATGTCTAGTTTGGCCTTGACGGTTTGTGAGACATTTTCAAAATTTTATTGAGGGCTATGCCCTACTTTTGGATGGGTCCTTGGTCCCTTACCAGGGTATATATAACAAAAATATATATTTTTTATAAAAAGTGTGCAAAGGTTTTTAACTTAAAAAACAAGAAAGACTAAATTAGACTTGCATGAGGTTTGGACGGAAACAAAAAAAAAGTGAGTCAAAAAGAAAAATGGAGAGTTTGTCCTAAATCAAGAGACAAAAATAGAGTTGAGAAAGGCATAAGAACGTACAAAGGAAGAAAAAAAAAATGTAGAATCTGGCAGAGAATACAACGAGAGGGAGCAAGGAAATCGCTAGAGTTTGGAGGGAAATCAAGCTTGAATGGAAAATCTCATAATCTCACCAGATTTTCTTCATTTCTTTGTTTGATTGCACTATAAATCTTGGAAAAATGGAAACCCTTACCATTCTCTTCTGCCGCCTATAGCAAAGATTGAGTAGTTGAAGTTTTGTTTATTTTTATTTTTATGAAATCTATAGTTTACATTAAGAGACTGTGGCACTGCCTTTAAAGGCAAGCCACGATCCCCTTGCTGAGGTTGTGGGAGACTTGTAGGCTTTCCCATGTCCCCAATAAGGCAATATGGGGCAACACATAAGTCTTTCCTTTGAAACTTTTCTTAAAACCCTAAAACTTGCAATGTTGTTGTGTCCTTTCACTGATCACTATTACGTTTTTGTTGTTCTGGCATGAGAAATGGTCCAAATCTGAGTTTTATTTGGTTTTCTAACCCTTATCATACTCTAGAGAGGCTACACATAGGTATGTGTGTACATATAATTATATTTATATATACAAACACACTTGTGTATGCATACATATGACAAACCCTGTTGAAGAACTCCCTAAAAATGAATGCAATCCTAGTAAATTACTCCATTTAATGAATTTGCTATTGTACCTTCTCTTTACAGTCAAACTTTGTTGTAGAACTCCCTAAAAATGAATGCAATGCTGGTAAATTACTCCATTTAATGAATTTGTTGTTGTACCTTTTCTTATACAACCAAGTACTTCTCTAGATCTTCTTAAAAATGCTTATATTGCTGATAAAACACTACATTTACCAGATTTACATTGTTGTCCTTTATGTTACAAGTCACTACTGCTGTCCAAACTCATTGGAAACTGATTTAATTGTTGTTACAACTCTTTTACTGAACCACTTTGTTGAAATAAAGAGAGTAACTTCTTTTTGACTTAATTTTTGTTATAAAATTGATAGCGAACAAGTTATTTATGTGAAATTGATATGGAACAGTGAAACCTTTTACTTACTACCTCTCTTTTAAGATGAAATTAGTCAATCTTGGTATATATATAAACCATATATATATATATATATATACCCACTGCTAGAAATGCATGCTGAAGTATTCCAATTGCTTTATGACTGAAATTACTGTATTATACCCTACAAAACAGCATAGGAACAGTCAAAATCATAAGCTGAAACCATAAAATGTGCTAGTAAAAAGTTGTTCAAACATTCTAATAAACCGAGTACATGTGGAAACAAGAACATACTAATTTTTATAACAGAAAGATTCATTGCTATTATTTATTGCATGAAGGATTTGCATTATTATCATTACTTTAATGTGCTTGCAAAGGAAATGGATACACATATTTTTCATTTATTATGCATTATCTATTTGGGAAAGTTACCTTCCAGGATGGGTGCCAAATATGGGTAAAACAGAGAAGTAGGTCTTCTTTTTTAGGATCTACACACCATTAAACGATTTCATACTTTGGCCAAAGTTAATTTGTGACATTGAAATAGACGAATGAACCATTGAAATAGATGGATTTTTATGCCTAGTTATTTATTTTATTCTCTGTCATATCATGTTAATGTGATGTTGCATTCAAGTTAGGGATGCATGTAGGTTAATAGGCATGCACCAGATTCCACCCTACCAACTATTTACAAGTTGCTAGGCCCATCATGTAGGGTCAGGCATTCTTCAAGTATGAAGAATATCAGGGAAGTGTAAGCTTCGTGGTTGGGCAGAAAAGCACCTGAACCATGTTCTTGTCCTTTAACGCAGCAGATGACTAGATGGTCGATAACGGTCGAGGATTGATCTATGTATTATGGATTCTACTTGTGTAAGCTAACATATGTGTTTTTGGAATGAATTGTAAGGCACTTAAGCTAATTTTGAAACATGTACACTTTATTTCATAGAACTCTGTAACTTGTACTTCTGTATCATGAATTGTAACATTATTGTTTACCATATCAATGAATCAAATCTTGTGTTGTTAATATTTAGTAAATCTCTCTCTTTTACTTGATAGTGTAATTACAGTTTACTTTTACTTCAATTATTTATGTGATGGAATTCGGTACTTTACATTTGGTATCAGAGCGCTAGGTTCTACACTAGGCCTTTTTGGACTATTACACTAAGTTGTAAACTTGTTGCAAATCAATCAACATGAATATTAGAAACTCTGGACATAGGGGAGCAACCTTAGGATCTGGCAGTGAGAAAAATGTAGGGAACCAAAATGAAGGAAACAATGAAGGAGACAATGTAGGGAATAATGTTGGAAACAATGAAGGGAACCGAAACGAAGCAAACAACAATAATGGGCAAAACAATGATGGACATAATAACCAATTGGATCAAATCCTTTCTCTTCTAACTCAACAAGGGATCCGAATGAACAATCTTGAGCAGGAAGTATGGGGAATGAGAGGAAATCAAAATGAGAATGAGGGAGATCTGGATTAGAGGGAAGAAGCACGAAGCCCAGAAGGTGAAGCGAACGTGAATAATTAGGACAGAATTGCAGAGGAGCTAGGAAAAGATGTTAAAAAGGTTGCCCCTCCTAAATTTGATGGTAAGACCATTGGTGATAGAGCTAAGGCATGGATAATAGAGATGTAAAAGTATTATGATCTCTGAAACTTGTCTGAGGAAACTAAAGCTACGTGGGGATCTTACTAGCTTGCTGCGGAAGCAGTGACCTGGTGGGACAATGAAAAAGCAGAAAAGAAACTATTACCTGGAGCAGTAATGTGGGACCGCTTCCTCCAACTCTTTAGGAAGAGGTGGTTGCCACAACTTTATTTTAATAAAAAGAAGATAGAATTTCAAAACCTGACTTAGGGAGGTATGACAGCGACCCAGTATTGGGAGAGATTCTTGCACCTACTCAAGTATGTTTTGCAGTACCAAATGGACGAGAGGTTCATGATCCAAAAGTTTATCTTGGGTTTAAGACCACAGATTGGGGTAGAGGTAGATATTCATAACCCCTTGACCATAGAAGAAGTGTTTGAGAAAGCGATTAAGCAAGAGCAGAAATTGCAACAAATTGCCAATTATTGTAAGAGTCAAGATACAAAATGTGGAAATAAGAGGTTCCAGAGTGACAATCATAATTAGAGTACTAACAAAAATTAAGGAAACAACAAGCATCAAATTCAGAATCTAAAAAGAGGCAACATTTTTTTAGGAAAGGAATAGTGGAAATCAAAGTGGAAATAATAAGAGAGGCAACTTTGGTAACAACGGTTAACAATACTAGAAGAGAGATGCCAGCTAGACCTAGAGGACCCCGCGACGAATGCTATACATGTGGAGGAGAGAACTACGCTAGCGCATGTCATCAATGATCAACAAACTGAAGATATGGGAATCAACCAGGAGTTCCACAACACCAAATTCATGCGGCTATAGACCATCATCAATCAGATTTTCAAGCAACACCCATTCAGTTATTCGATAAGCTTTTTCGCCTTCCAGTTTCTATTTTGATTGATACCGGAGCTACAAATTTTTTTGTAGACCCTAAAATTGTAGCAAAGTTATTTGTAAAACCATGACACATGGAAAACTCTTAGATGGTGCAGTATGGCAATAGTGCAGAGAAGAGAGTAGACTCCTGTCTTATATGTAGTGAATTAGATCTCCCAACTTTTCAAACTTAAGTCAACCTTTATGTTGCACCTCTAGAATCTTATGACATGATTCTAGGAATCAATTGGCTATCTGAGCACAAGTCCATAGTAAATTGTGAAGAAAAGGTAGTGAAATGCCTTGATGACTTTGGGAATCATGTAGAGATTCATGGTTCTAGGAAACCCCTTAAGCTAAGATAGATTTCAGCCATGCAATTAAAGAAATCTAAAAGAAAGGGTTCATCAATCTATGCAGTCAAAATAAGAGATCTTAATAACTAGGAACTGTCCTTTGATAATTATCCTATCCTTAGAGAGTTTCAAGATTTATTCTCTGATAATTGACAAAGTTGTACCACCAAAAAGGGAATTTGATTTCTCAATAGATCATGTGCCTGGAATAGAGCCGCAGTCTAAGGCACCCTACATGATGACAATAATAGAACTGTATAAGCTTAAGGCATAATTGGAAGAATTGTTGAAGCAAGGGTTTATCAAACCTAGTGTGTCACCTTGGGGCACATAGGGCATTTTCATAAAGAAGGATGGAACCTTGTGGTTATGCATTGATTATAGGATGCTCAACAAGGCGACTATAAAGAATAAGTACCCACTTCCAAGGATAGATGAGTTATTTGATCAGATGAATGGTGTGAAGGTATTCTCTAAAATAGACCTTAGATCTAGCTACCATCAGTTGCAGATTAAGGATGAGGATATCTCTAAGACAACATTTAGAACTCGCTATGGTCACTACGAGTTCACAGTAGTACCATTCAGGTTAACTAATGCACCCACAACATTTATGAACTTGATGAATAGTGTGTTTAGGGATTGTTTGGATGAATTTGTGTTATCCTTCTTGGATGACATTCTGATTTATTCTAAGTTGGTAGAGGAGCATGATAGACACTTGAGAATAGTCTTGCAACACTTGAGAGAGCGTAAACTTTTTGGCAAACTATCTAAGTGTGCATTATACCAGAGTAAAGTGTACTACCTTGGCCACATGATTTCAGCAGATGGAATAGTGGTAGATCCAAAAAAGATCAAAGTGATAATGGATTGGTCTGCACCCCAAAATGTAACTGAGGTTAGAAGTTTTATGGGGTTGGCTGGATACTACAAGAAATTTGTGGAAGGATTCTCAACAATCGCAGCACCAATAACCTCATTACAGAAGAAAGGTAAGATGTTTGACTAGATAGATAGATGTGAGCAAGCTTTCCATCTCCTGAAGGAAAAGCTCATGACAATACCTATTCTAACCATTCCTAATTCTAATGGTCATTTCATAGTTATAATAGATGCTTCAGGTGAAGTTGTGGGAGGAGTGTTGATGTAGAACGGGAAAGTGGTGGCGTATGAATCCAGGAAGCTAAAACAACATGAGTTAAACTATGCACTACATGATTTTGAGTTAGCCATCATTTTTCATGCACTCCAGATGTGGAGGCACTACCTCTTGGGTAAGCCCTTTGAGTTAAAGATAGATCATTTAGGGCTCGAGTACATCTTCACCCAACCTAATCTCATTGCATGACAGCGAAGGTGGTTAAAATTCCTTAGTGAGTATGACTTTGGATTTGAGTATGTAAAGGGAAAAGAGACTAGGGTCCCAGATGCTCTTAGTAGGAGAAGACATTTGGTTGTCATGGTGACTACCAGATCCAATTTGAGACAACAAGTGATCTAGAACATGCAAGGAGATAAACATTATGACCGAGTTAAGAAAGCATTAGAAGAAGACCCCTCAAATCATCAATTTGATGGGTATGTGATTGAGTCATATGGGCTTTTGCGATACCAGCGAAGGATGTATATCCCAGATTTAGGAGAGTTGATGAAGCTAGTTCTTGAGGAGGTCAACAGTGCACCATATTCAGGGCACCCAAGAGTGACCAAAATGATGGAAGGGTTGAGACCATTATACTTTTGGCCTAAACTTAAGAAGGATGTAACTGAGTTGTCACTCGATGTTTAGAGTGCCAACACGTCAAGGCCGAACATGTCCATCCTACAAAGCTTCTATATCCATATAGTGTCTTAGAGTATATGTGGTAGGTAATTAGCATGGATTTTATTCAGGGATTGCCCATATCTAAGAATTGACATGATGTCATCTTGGTGGTGGTAGACAAATTGACAAAAGTAGCCCATTTCATCCCTAAAAATCTCTCAAACGGATCGTTGTCCTTAGCTAAAAAGTTTGTCCAAGAGATCTTTTGATTACATGGAGTGTTGGAGATGATCATTTCAGATCGTGACACTCACATGAATTATAGGTTTTGGACCATGTTGAATGCAGCCTTGGGGACTAAGTTTAATTTTAGCATGACATATCATCCTCAGATAGATGGTCAAACGAAGAGAGTCAACCAGGTAGTGGAAGATCTTCTAAGGATGTACTATATGGATCAACAATATAAATGGGAAGAATATCTTCCATTGGTAGAGTTTGCATACAACAATTCATACCATGCATCTTTAGGGATGGCACCATTCAAAGCTCTTTATGGGTGTAAGTGTTGGACACCCATCAGTTGGGACAAGGTTGAAGACAAAATAGTGATTGGACCTGACATGTTAAAGGAAATGAAGATCAGATGAGGTTACTTAAAGATAAATTAAAGAAAGCCTCGGATCGCCAGAAAAGTTATGCAAACAAAAATAGAACTTTTAGACAACTCTCAGTAGGCGACAAGGTTTTTCTAAAAGTCAAGCCTCACAAGAGTTTAATTACGTTTGGCAAGGCATCCAAACTCACTCTTAGATTCATAGGTCCTTTTGACATACTTGAAGTGATCAATCTAGTTGCATATAGACTTGGTCTACTACTGGCTCTCACCAAAATCCTTAATGTTTTTCATGTGTCTTTGCTCAAACCTTATCATCTTGATGCATTGCATATTCTTGATTCGCGTGCCCTATATGTACAGGATCCAGCAGTGGTGATAATGGATCCCATTCGAGTCTTGGAGAAGCGCAATGTTAAGTTACGTAATAGAGACATAGTGGAGTATAAGGTCCAGTGGGACCAGTATTCAATGGACAGTGCCACTTGGGGGTATGCTATAGAGATTGATTCATTTCCACATTTGAGGAATTAGCATAGTTGTTTTTATTTCATGCATATTAGAGATACTGTGATACTTTGATGATGATACATTTGATGCATTGGTAGTGTTAGTATAATACATTATTAATTTAGTAGGATGTAATAAGACATCAAAACAATGTCTCTTCCAAGTGGGGAAGGATGTCACGTCTCAAACTTTCTAGATTGATTTCACTTACGTTTAATTCACGGAAACCTATTGAATTCTACTTAATGCTTGATTTTAGATACAACATAATGATGATACACTATTGAGCTTATGATTCAGTTATTTTATGTTCACTTCGGCTATGTTGTTATGGAACTAACCTATTGATCATGGAAAATGAGTGGGATTGGTTGCAGGTATTATTGAAGTCAAGAACATGTTTTAGGTAGAGGGGACCTAGCCGTTTGTCAACAATTGGATGGGTTTTATCTGGTGCCCTATCACACAATCACATAGAAATCATATTGCTTTGCATTGATGACTCTATTTGACGTTCTTCTTGGTATACATATATAATTGTGACTATTGTTTTTTATTGCAAATGTTTTATATGCATGGATTATTCAATGCCTGAATCGTTGAATTAAATGTGCTTATCTTTGTATTGATATATATCAATAAATATTATCTGTAAAATAATAATGAAGAATCCTTGTTATTAAAACAAATATATATATATATATAAGCATGCAAAGGTTTTTAACTTAAAAAAAAAAGACTAAATTAGACTTGCATGAGTTTTGGACAAAAACAAAAAAAAGTGAATCAAAAAGAAAAAGGGGGAGTTTGCCCTAAATCAAGCGACAAAAATAGAGCTGAGAAAGGCATAAGAATGCACAAAAGACGCCAAAAAAAACAAAAAAACAATCAAACAAACTCATAATCTGATGAAGAATACAGCGAGAGGGAGCAAAGAAATCGCCAAAGTTTGGAGGGAAATCAAGCTTGAATGGAAAATCTCATAATCTCACTAGGTTTTCTTCATTTCTTTGTTTGATTGCAATATAAATCTTGGAAATATGGAAACCCTTACCATTCTCTTATGCCGCCTATAGCAAAGATTAAGTAGTTGAAGTTTTGTTTGTTTTTGTTTTTATGAAATATGTAGTTTATATTAAGAGACTGTGGCACTGCCTTTAAATGTAGGCCACAGTCCCCTTGTTGAGGTCATGGGAGGCCTGTAGGCCTTCCCACATCCTTGGCAAGGCAATATGGGATAACACATAAGTCTTTCCTCTGAAACTTTTCTTAAAACCCTAAACCTTGCAATGTTGTTGTCTCCTTTCACTGATTACTATTACATTTTCGATGTTATGGCATGAGAAATGGTCCAAATCTGGGTTTTATTTGGTTTTCTAACCCTTAGCATACTCCAGAGAGGCTATACACATGTATGTGTGTATATATAATTATATTTATATATACATACACACATGTGTATGCATACATACGACAAACCCTACTGTAGAGCTTCCTAAAAATGAATGCAATGCCGGTAAATTACTCCATTTAATGAATTTGCTATTGTACCTTCTCTTTACAGTCAAACTCTGTTGTGGAACTCCCTAAAAATGAATGCAATGCTGGTAAATTACGCCATTTAATGAATTTGTTGTTGTACCTTTTTCTTAAACAACTAAGTACTGTTGTAGATCTTCCTAAAAATGCTTATATTGTTGATAAAACACTACATTTAGCGGATTTACACTATTGTCATTTCTGTTAAAGCTCACTACTGCTATCCAAACTCATTGAAAACTGATTTAATTGTTGTTACAACTCTTTTACTGAACCACTCTACTGAAAGAAAGTGAATAACTTCTTTTTGACTGAATTTTTGTTATAAAATTGATAGCGAACAACAAGTTATTTATGTGAAATTGATATGGAACAATGAAACCTTTTCATTACTACCTCTCTTTTAAGATGAAATTAGTCAATCTTGGTGTGTGTATATATATATATATATATATCTTTGTGTGTGTGTATGTATGTATTTATGTATGTATGTATGGGTATATATATACCCACTACCAGAAACACATGTTGAAGTATTCCGATTGCTTTATGACTGAAATTATTGTATTATACCCAGCAAAACAGTGTAGGAACAATCACAATCATGAGCTAAAACTGTAAAATGTGCTAGTAAAATATTGTTCAAACATTCTAATAAACCGAGTACATGTGGAAACAAGAAGATACTAATTTTTATAACAGAAAGATTCATTGCTATTATTTATTGCATGAAGGATTTGCATTATTATCATTACTTTAATGTGCTTGCAAAGGAAATGGATACACATATTTTTGTTTATTATGCATTGTCTGTTTGGGAAAGTTACCTTCCGAGACAGGTGCCAAATATAAGTAAAGCAGAGAAGTAGGTCTTCTTTTTCAGGATCTACACATCGTTAAACGGTTTCATACTTTGACCAATTTTAATTTGTGATGTTGAAATAGACAAATGAACCATTGAAATAGATGGATTTTTATGCCTAGTTATTTATTTTATTCTCTGCCATATCCTGTTAATGCGATGTTGCATTCAAGTTAGGGATGCATGTAGGTTAATAAGTTAATAGGCATATGGGTAAAACAAAGAAGTAGGTCTTCTTTTTCAAGATCTACACACTGTTAAATGGTTTCATACTTTGGCTAAATTTAATTTGTGATGTTGAAATAGATGAATGAACCATTGAAGTAGATAGATTTTTATGCCTAGTTATTTATTTTATTCTCTGCCATATCCTGTTAATGTGATGTTGCATTCAAGTTAGGGATGCATGCAGGTTAATAGGCGGGCACTAGATTCCACCATGCCAACTATTTACAGGTTGCTAGGCCCTTCGTGTAGGGTCAATCATTCTTCAAGTATGAAGAATACTAGGGAAGCGTAAGCTTTGTGGTTGGGCAGAAAAGTGCCTGAACCATGTTCTTGTCATTTGACACCGCAGATGACCAGATGGTTGATAGCAGTCGAGGATTGATCTGTGTTATGGGTTCTACTTGTATAAGCTGACATATGTGTTACTCCATTGTATTGGAATAAATTGTAAGCCACTTAAGCCAATTTTGAAATGCGTACACTTTATTTCATAGAACTCTGTAACTTGTACTTTTGTATCATGAATTGTAACATTATTGTTTACTATATCAATGAATCAAATCTTGTGTTGTCAATTATTTAGTAAATATCTATCTTTTACTTGATAGTGTAATTACAGTTTACTTTTACTTCAGTTATTTATGTGATGGAATTCGGTACTTTACACATATTATGGACTTAACAAATGACACATTTGTATAAATACCTACATTATATAAAGTACACATAGAGAAGAACAAAATAGCTATCACATACATGTCATTGTACATAACTTCTCCTAGTTAAATACAATAGTTTACATTTAAAGACTTTTGGGCCTTCAAATGTGAATTTACAATTCTACCTCAAGGTTTCATTTACAAGTGTAAATTTGTATATTACCAGCTAGTTTGTAGTTTTTCACACCAATCCATCTAGGGATAGGATCATTGGTATCAAAGATTGAAAATTGTATTTTCATTCTCATTTAGATGTACTCACAACATCTACAAAAGGATTATGCACCTAGTTTAACATTTGAACATTCACATGAACATTGATAATAGAGTATAATGATAGACAAATGCATACCTAAGTTTCAATAGACGTTCAACACTTGATCAATGTGTCCTTATAAACATAGCATCAAGAACTCTTCAAATAGTTCTAAGATTTAATGACTCATTTTGGACCAATGTCATCACATTTAAAGTAGAAAGATTCAATACATCATCAAAGTTCTTTCTAATTGCAAGTTAATCTGGATATTCAAGTGTTTGAAGGCAAGATCGACATCATTGTGTTGGAATATTGGGTTCAAGATCTAAAACCATACTTCTCCATCAATAAATTCACTATTGTTGAGAAAATATTCTTCACAACACTGAAGATGTATGTCACATTGCATCACTCATAGAAAGCACTCAATGCATAATGCAATAGACAACATCAACTAACTCAAACCTGGAACACCTTTGTTAGTGTTATTCAAGATGAATATCATCCCATTAGGTAATATGCTTTAATGAATATATGAAGTTTCAATAGCCACATCAACACAAAGATTAAACTGTGGAATCCTATACTGAAAAGTTTCATGACTACTTTAAATGCCTTTTTGAAGACATGGTTGATCACCTCTAAGAGCTTAAATACATCAAAAAACTATTGCCTTTGATTTTTCATCAAAATGGAGTTCCTTACGTTGAACACTTTGGGCCAAGCATTTTTCTATGTGTTCAAAATAGAATCCAAGGCAAATATGAAGTAATAATGCCTTTCTTTGAGAAAGAATAAACCTACATTTGAGTCCTTTACACCTTTTGTATCATGTCAAAACATACACACACAAAACTCATAGCAGAAAATTTGACCACCTGTGCCAAGCCCTTAGCTCCCCAATATGTTTGCATTGAACATGGACAAAGGGAAGTGGTTGCAAAAGTGAATAATTGTGCAATCTACATTTATCCATCTCTTTCAACGATGCTATCTACCTTGCATAATAAACTTTTGTCATGTAGGAAACACCAGATCTTGATGAGATAGAGACTAATCAAGAGGTGTAATGTCTCAACATGATCATGCCAACATACACTTTGAGAAAGCATGAATGGTTTTTTGACATTAAGTGTTAGTTCAATAGATAATTTGTGCATGTTATCATCAATAGTGGCAACAAAAATAACACCATCACACAAAACATAGTGGTACACCTCAAACTCTCCATCAACACACATCCAACCCCACACTCTTTGGTATCGCTACATCAAGGAAAGGATATACAAGTAATTCACCAATGTACTTTCAATTATGCTTTTAAACATATGCACAACACAGTCACTTGCAAAGTCACACCCCTCAATATTTACAACATATTGTCTAGTAGAATTTTTATATGTGACCATGAACGTGTTCACAACACAAATTTTTAATGCTAGAAAATTGATGTTAGCAACAAATACTTCAACCTACATGAAATGTCATTGTAGTCCATAATCACTTTAGTTTTAGTAAAACGATGAACTTCAAGATCATTGTGCACACTAAGACATGTATGTTTCTTATGATTAACGCATAAACATCCTCACAATCACTAAAGAACACTCTCACAATGTGTGACTCCACACCCAATCTATCACAATAGGAACAAACTGACATTATACTGCTGCTATATGAAAAAGTATTTGCTAATCATATAGGTCTTGCAACACACTGCATAGTACAACATAAAATTGACTTGGTTCTTGGATCCCCTCTTTCAAATTGCTCCCTATACTATAGGTCCATTTGGGAGAATGGTGAAATTTGACACCAATTCAAGGGTTGGTAAACAAAGGAAAGAGTGGTGCGTAGTTCTTCCCATTATTTCTCACACCAAAGAATGATGACGCTTAGAACCTCTGTTTTGACTACTACATGTTCAACAAAAAATTGGTGAAAAATAAGTATCCCCTACTACACACTAATGATCTCTTGGATTAGCTTTGTGATGCATGCTATTTCTCCAAAATTTATCTTAAGTCAATATATCATTAGGTTCCAACATAATTTAAAGATATCTAGAAGAGTACATTCACAACACAAGAAGGACCCTACGAGTGGATGGTCATGCCTTTCTACCTAACCATTGCGACATTTGTGCACCTTATGAATTCCATCCTTCACGTTTTCACCAACTCCTCCATTATCATCTACTTGGATGACATACTCATCTTCAACGAGAATTAGGAGGAGCATATGTAACATGTTTCAAAAGTGTTGGAATTATTGTGCTATTGTAAGTTGCAAGCCAATATATACAAGTCTACATTTGGTGCCATGTATATCTAGTATCTTATCTACATAATCAACTTTGGCATCTATGTTAATACGAAAAAAGATCCAAATGACTAGCCAATACCACACAATCTGGCTGAATTGTGTAGATTTCTCAAACTTGTCAATTTCTACCGTAGGTTCATTTTTTGATTCACATTTTACTTGGTCCCTTAACTAGATTACATGCACTAAATTAGCATTCCAGTGGACCCCTATGTAGTAGTGTTCCTACAAAGAGCTCAAACAATGCTCTATTTTGTGTCAATTCTAGCCCTACTAGACATCACACACTCTTTTAAGATTGTTATGTACATAGGGATATGATATTATAATGTACATAGGTAGATGGAGATGCTGACATGTGGCACAAATCCCTTAAGTTAGTTGTATTTGGTGTTGTGTAAAACTTATGTAATTAATTATATTAGGTAATAAGTAGGTCTATATTGGGTGTTTAGTGGTTTACCCCTCCATTATGTTATTAGGAGGAAGTCTATATAAAAGAGGTGAATATCATTGTAAAGATATATGAAGAGTACGATATTATGTTTGGGATCTCATGGAGATATAGCATATTGTATGGTGTTCCATAAAGAGTATTGTATGGTGTTACCCTACATCAAGGGATTATTCTATTTTTGCATATATTGGATATTAGTGTTGAACACACCAGGATACTGAGAGGGGGGGTGAATCAGTATCCAATCAAACTTCAAATCCTCTGGAGTAGATTAAAACTTAAACATTAACATAAACATGAAAGATAAACATAATGCACATCAACACATAACACTAGATATACGTGGAAAACCCCAAAAGGGGAAAAACCACAGTGAGGATTAACTCACAATATATGAAGCTCACTTCTATAAAATTACTTTGTTTTAGGGCTACAACCCAAGGAAGCCACTACTCCTTGCTAACTTTGTTTTAGGGTCACTCCCAAGGAAGCTACGACCCCCTAAAGACCTTGTTTTAGGGTCACTCCCAAGGAAGCTACAACTCCCTGCAGACTTTGTTTTAGGGCTACTACCCAAGGAAGCAACTACTCCCTAATATGAGAACAAACTCAGAGATGATTACAGTATGACCTAATCCCAATTCCCTAATCCCCAATTCTCTTGGCATCCCACTTCCCTAATCCGTACTTTCCCACTCCCTTGTCTCATGTGAACCTATGGGGTTTGCCTTACCATCCTTCCCTCTTGCAAAATTATATGTAGGGATCATGATCCTCACTACCTAGTTTCTCATAGCCTTTTGGGATTTCTCTTCCCTCTTTGCACTTCCTCACATGTTACTCGATATCCCATTTCTTGAATCTTGCTTCCCATCATGCTTTCCTTTGTCGATCCTCTGGGATTGTTAATACCAACCTCCCTCTTAAAAATTTATTTACATCCCTGCATCCCAAATTTTGATTCCTTAATCATGTATTACATCTTGCACCCTTTGGCATGTGAATCCCTAGACTCCCATTGTTTAAACGCCAAGTTCCACCTACCTCCCTACACTTTCTAGGATGCCATTAATACCCTAATTGACTAACATAGAATTGTACAACAATCCAAATCTAACCAAAATGCTTTTTAAACTCTATAGAGGCATGGATCCAATTGTAAATCCATGTGAAGATGACAAAGATAGATATGGACAACTTGAACACCATAAATAAAACCCTAGTGTTCGTTGCCTTATAAATAGCTATGGGGCTACTTCTTTATACATGAGAAGAATATTTTGCTACCCTAGGACACCAACATCAAATCTATGGAGGATTTTACTATAGAAGGATGTACTAGTGCATTCAACACTTTGACTAGTATGCTTGTCTTTGTAAATAAATGTTATTAATAGAAGGAGAAAATATGTAATAAGGGTTTGTTGTTGAGCTAATTTCTTGGCTACATATGTGTCTTAGGTTATTTTAGGGTATCAACTGATGTGAGTATGGTCTGTATGGGGATGGGATATACTTTATAAATCATAAGAATGGCATTCAATAATGCAATGCATGTAAATTGATGTCTCCACAGAAGTTTGTAATTATTTAAGGGGATGCTCAAACCTAGTTGTGGATCCTCTCTTGCCACATTTATTAGTATGAATGTAATAGGGGTAAGATGAATGTGTAACAACTTCTAATGCATTACAAAGATTTTGTGATGATCTCTCCTTTGTTTCATGTGGGTTCTTACAATACTAAGATGGATTACTAAGAACGCCTAGTTACATGAAGTGTTATTTATGATTTGTATGTATGTACACATCTAGTTCCATTTATGCTCTACTAGTGTATCCTCTTTTCCTTGCAAATTGTGACTCTATTACCCAATAGAGTAGGCACTGGTCTAGAAAGTGAGATACCAAACACATTTCATCTAATCCTCTTTGCCCTTAGTAGTTTAGGAGTAGATTAGGGTCCTACATACTATCGTGATTTAGTGATATAACTTAGGGAACATTCTAAGTGACCTTAAACAACCAAGATTGTTAGAGAATCATGTCATGCATGCATACACCTTGAACTTATGTATGAAATGTTATGTGGATTCACTTGTGGGGATATTGTAACATTGCTATCTTTAGGTACATATGCAAGGGTGTATTCATAAACTTAATAAGAGGTTTTACAAGAAACTAGATAGTTTATGGCCTAGTGACAAATCTTGTGGCTAGAAATATATTAGGTATAGTTATAGTTGGTTTAATCTTGTTCATCATTGATTTGACAGATGTCCTATTAAGGATACCTCTAAGAACTCCCTTCTGGGTTGAGCTGAGCCTAAAGTGAAAGAGATAATACCCACTCTCAAGCATTAGACTTTAGTCATCCATACTTTGTTGATAAGCCTATATCTTATCCTCTTGAAGACAAATCCCTTGCCTCGAAGATAGGTTAATGCTCTAGGATTGTGGAACTATGACTTTGGGACCCAACAATGCCCAAAATTTACTAAGGACAAAATATACAAACAAAAGCAATATTTTTATTACATTAATAATTACAACACTAAATAGTGAAGCAACACATGCCCACGCATGAGTGTAGTCATCACTCATGACTACACTACACATAAACACTCTACATATGTGGAAGATATGTGAAGAAGATACACAAGTAGAGACATGAAATCATCTCAATAAACAAAGGGGGACACACATCTTGATGCAACACTACCACACAAGCAAAAGACCACTCAAGTGGAACAACTCAATATGAGTGAAACATGAAGGGAAAAAGAATAAATAATATAATTATTTCTTTTTAAGCATTACTCATTACTAAAGATGAATTAGATTCAATAAGAGAAAACCTTTCTCTTTAAAAAAATGACAAGATACATAAACTATCATTTCACTAGTTAACATATGCATTTTAGTTTGTTAAAATACAAGCTTAAAAGAGAGATCAAAACACAATACACATAATGATAGGTAATGCCTTATTTATAGAAACATAGATACAACAAAATACCATGAAAGAGGAGGGATGGCATATATCTCTATGTGGTACCTCCTACACTACGAGACTACCATAGGACTATTGTAGATTTACTACAAGTCTGTTATAGGTTTGTTACATGTTTGTTACAAGTTTGCTAGAGGTCCATTATAGGTCTACTATGGGAAGGTTATGGATTAAGGTCCCAATGGGGATGATTTAACCATGAAAGAGATAAACATAAAACTATTTTAATGAATAGTCCATGAGATACAAAATAATTATATTTATTGAATAAATTTCACTATTCATTATTATTATATACATAATAATATATTATACTTCATAAGTTATAATTGTTGAGAAACTAAGTTAGAGGTTACAATTAAACACTTAATTTAGTGATAAAATCTTATTTAATATTCTATAAT
The DNA here is from genome assembly GCA_027924645.1 of Cunninghamia lanceolata. Taxonomy (NCBI): domain Eukaryota; kingdom Viridiplantae; phylum Streptophyta; class Pinopsida; order Cupressales; family Cupressaceae; genus Cunninghamia; species Cunninghamia lanceolata. The sequence goes on from BSBN01001203.1 coordinate 8,156,192, forward strand.
AAATCAATAATCAACAATATATTATTAGAAATGAATGAGTTATGATAGCCACAAGATCATTTATAAAATAAAGAGTATTGATATATACGTGGAAAAACTCTTTTGGGTAAAAATTCACCATGAAAGAGAGCTACAAACTTGTATTTATCTAAAATAATAGAGTGCATAATGCACTCAACTTCTACCTTCAATCATTGTCTATTTACACTTGCATTCAATCTAATAGTATTCCAATAGAGTAACCTTACTTCAAATTGTGATGGAAAGCTATCTAAAACCCTCATTTTAAAGCAAAACAGGCAAAGGAAAAACCATTAAGATAGTAAACCAACCATGAAAAAGCACTATGGAGATGTTATGACATGTGTCTAAGAGTTACATACAAGATTCTAGAGGGTTCTTGACCTTCCCCACCAACATAGGTGTCCACCTCCATAAGAGGACAAACATAGCCCACTACAGATAAAGTAACAACTACCTTGGTGCCCAAATGAGATAGTCAAATTGGTAACCTCCATCTTATGCATCTTACAATGTCATATATTTCCTTACAACTCCTTAGAAAAATGTTATAGATTCCCTTCCACTTCATGTCAAGTGGCTAGAGAAGCCTTAACAATGTAACTCGTTTCTAAATTCTCCTTATAACTATTTTTTCCAAGTGTCCAAAAAATATTCTACTCTACATATGCCTCCAACTCCCATGTGGACATCCCATTTAACCTATTCCATGATCTTTGGAGATATATACATAAAATAATTATGTGGAGAGGCGTAACCTATAGTGGCAGCACGGGGTGAAATGGCGTGAGCGTGTTAAGAACAACAAATTTAAAAAATAATTAGATAACCGACATATAAAACATAAATGTTTGAAAGTCTCCAATACCCAAAATAATTAGATAAATTTAGAGATCCGAAAAATAAAATCACAAATTAAGGAAGAAGCACAAAATAAAAATAAAGAAGCAGCAAAAAAAATCAAAATCTAAGAATCAATGAAAATCACAGGTATGAATTTCATGATTTGTTGGAATAAAGGTGTTAATCATTTCATATTGCTGAAATATTAAAAAAATTCAAATTCATTTAAATCACCTGTAAAATCCTCATTTACTTTTAGTATTCTTTTAATCCCCTTTTCTTGATTATATGAATTTAGTTTTCTTTTTAAAAATATTTTATGCAGAAGGAAGAAACACAAAATCAAAATCAAGAAAATCAAAATCAAAATAACAATTGATAAAAATTTAAATAATCTCTCAAAATTAGTTATTTTAGCTTGTTGTTAATTTGTATGTTTAGCATGGTGTTAATATGGTGTGTGCATAAATTATTGAATATTAAAAAATTAAATTAAATAATTTTTCATAATATTTTTACATTTTACAATTTACAAACATCATAATTATGGCAAGAGGCGTTCCTACATTCACAGCATGGATGGAGAATAAGATTCTATGAAATTTTAGAGAGGCGTTCCTACATTCACAGCATGGATGGAGAACAAGATTCTATGAAATTTTATAAGGTTCTGATAAAAATATAAATATATAAAAAGAGAAGGTGAAAGGAATAAAAAATAAAATAAAATAAAATGCAAGTGGCATGGAAAAGAATGTGGATGGCAGTTTCAAAGAAGCCATCACTATCCACTAAGATCAAAGAAAAAAAAGTTACATGGAATGGTCTATCAAAAGACACACATTTATCTCTATTTACATTGCCTTGAGAAGGATATCTTTCAGTGTACTTTAGATATATATTTTTAAATATAAATATACTAGTATATATTCTCGTAAGACACATGACATGGTGTCAATTAAACACCCATAAAATCCTTGATTATATGAATTTAGTTTTCTTTTTAAAAAATATTTTATGCAAGCCCACAAAATGTCTATTTTATTTTCTTTCATAAATTTGCTATGTGTTATATTAAAAGTTAAAATAGTATTTCATTATTTATCTTAGAGTCTTTGGTGATGAAGTAAAAAGTAAATATATAAAACTAATTAATTACATTATTCATGAGGCTTCATAATGTACTACAACCACTTTTGGAAAAAAACTAAATATAAGCAATGTATATAGTAAAAACAATATATAGACTATATTAATAATTAGAGTTAAAATTAGGGTAACATTGGGAATTCCATCCTTGGAAGATATTAAATGCATGATCTTATAAAAAAGTAAAATTTTCTAACTCCTATATTAATTGTTTTACTTCTATCAACTCTCTATACATATCAAATATAATTAATACCACATAAAAAATTCTCCAACATTATAGTTATATCAATTGTTGGCATTCTATCTCCCATGGTTGCATTAAAGATTATCAAGGTGAACAAATATGAAGAATAAACACCATTAAAAAGTGTTTAACAAGCTACAGACCAAATGGTTTCAACAAGAACTAACATTTTCAAGGTTGCATTGAAAATATAACTATTAAGAACTTAGTTTTTGGTATGCAATTCAATTGTATTATAAAAAATCACACAACATAATATAAAACAAGTGCCACGTAGTGGTAGTGTTGTAATTATAGTATTTGTTTAGTTATAATTTTTTTTTGTAGATTAAATATTAGTTGTATAGACAAATTGCATTCCAATAATTGGAAAACTAATTTTTGAAGAGTGTTTAATAATAAATATTAATAATATTATGAAAATTATAAGTATAAATAATAACGAAAAATGAGATATTGAATTATAAAATAAGACTGTTTATTTAGGACATTAAAAAAATAATTATTATAAAGTATATTTGATTTGATTAACATTTTGTTTGAAATGAACTATGTCTTGTAGTGTAATGTCGGGAACATGTCCTCTTATGTTATTGTTGTACCAAGGTATTTGTAAAAATTGTGAATGCAAAAATATTATGTGTTAGGACTAATAAAATTAGTTGCAACAGTCCCTCACAAATTCCCATTTTCGCCTCAAATATTGTAGGATTTGAATTTACACTTAGATTTTTACCATTCAAAAGAGTCCAGTTACATGTCCATCACTTCTAAATTTGCTACAGAATCTTAAGAATAATGTGTACGTATAAACAACAATAATGAAAAAAAATTGAAGGAACTCTTAGATATCGAAGTGAGACCGTTTGGAGTGTCTTCAATGACTCCAAAAAGAAAATAAAGCATAGTATTGAAACGGAAATTTTCTCTTAGAGAACTCAGGCACAATTGGCATTATTTTAAAGCCATAAGGAAAGCAACAGAGGAATGACGCAATTTCTAAAATTATTGGTAAGACTACAAATATGAAAACGTAGAGGAATTGGTTGTTGGCTTTGATCAAAAGGCAGTAGCTATTATCATGGCTCAGCTGGTGGTGCAGGGCACCCAAGAGCCTTTTGATTCCTAAGAGAATTTTTGATAAGTTGAGTTTCTTGTTCAGTATGGTTTGTAATAAGGCTTTCTAGCCATGATTGTAAGGTCTATTTTGTATGGTCAAGAGGTTTGAGGTAACCATATAAACCTCAAATCCTTCTTAGTCCATTTGGACCCTAGTTGTGTCACTTAGGCCTAGAAGGTCTAATGATGATTTTTTGAGTCTATTTGGTAGTTTTACTGTTTTGGCATGTTTTAGGGAGTATGGTAGTTGTTTGGACTCCATTGGACAAGCAAAACCAATCGAGATCCTTGTGTTAAGGCAAAAATGCCATAGTTGTTAATGTTGTCATGTATTTGGGCGGTTGCAACTCACTTTGGATGGTTGAAACTATTTTTGAAGCTGCATACCAACTTGGATCGATGGATATTATTGTTCTCTTGCTCCAGTTGGGGAGAGAAGTTTCTGTACGGAGTTTTGGGCACAAAAACCAATAAAACTGACTATTTTTCCCTGAATTTCTGTTGTTGTACGGACTGTACGAATTGGCCAAGTGGATCGATGTGGTTTTTCTGAAACTAGGTTGAGTCTGGATTCCAATGCATCAAGTTTGAGGTCTTGAAGTAATTTGAGTAGGGAGATATTGCATTTTTAAGTCAGACTTGTCTAAAACCCTCATTCCTAGGGTTTGTCATACAAAATTTGCCCTAGAATGCATTCTAACTAATGAAACTTCATGCCACTTAGTGAAATGTAGGCTAGGGAGGTATATTACTTGATTCCAAAAGCATTTGGTTGGGAAAGACTGTCCTCAATTTTTGGAGTGATGCCCTAGGTCAAATATCCCTATGTATTTGACCAAAATTATACAATTTGGTGATGTAAATGACAAAATTCGGATAGGGTGAGTGAATGGATGGTGGTTTTGAGATGTTTGGGTGTTGTGGAAGTAAACCAAGTTCTTGTCCCAGTTTTATGATCCCAATTTAGACCACTTGCTTTGTAACCTAGACCTAAACTAATCAATTAGGCCTAGAGACCTAATGGGTGTGTTGAGTTGCAGGAGTAGAGTTGGAACTGGAGACTTGGAGGTTTGTTAGAGTTCCCTAAAGGGTATTTGAATCCACCATGTGTTTGCCTGACTCTTAAGAGTTTTGTCAAGTTGTGTAGTGTAAACCGAATTAGGAGGGCTAGTAGCCTCACTAGGCCAAGTAAGGGTTGGAGAGTTGTGAGAAGTTGGGGATCAAACCAACTGTGGGGAAGGTGTTTGCAGACCTGTCTTAAGGTGTGGAAGAAGCCTTGAGGGTTGAACAATAGTCTGGATAACAAATCTCTAATTTGCCCTTTGAGTGTGACCTTGGTTGGATGAAGACTAGGTGAAGTGGGTGAGTGGGCAGAGAAGAATAAACCCTGTTTCTTCCCTTGTGCCACTCTGCATCAGCTGGCTTCATTCAAAATGGAGGCTAAAGATTGAGTTTGATGCAAACAGGTAGCTGGACATGTAACAGTCACACAACGAATAATAATTTCAAAGGAACTCTTAGATATCGAAGTGAGATAGTTTGGAGTGTCTTCAATGACTCTGAAAAGAAAATAAAAGCATAGTATTGAAACAAAAAATTTCTCTTACAGAACTCGGGCATGATTGGCATTATTTTAAAGCCATAAGGAAAGCAACATAGGAATGACGCATTTTTTGAAATTATTGGCAAGACTACAAATATGAAAGCATAGAGGAATTGGTTGTTGGCTTTCATCAAAAGGCAGTAGCTATTATCATGGCTTAGCTAGATTCATTCAAAATGGAGGCTAAAGATGAGTTTGATGCAAACAGGTAGCCGAACATGTAACAGTCAAATGGTGAACGATAATTTCGAAGGAACTCTTAGATATCTAAGTGAGACAATTTGGAGTGTCTTCAATGACTCTGAAAAGAAAATAAAAGCATAGTATTGAAATAGAAATTTCTCTTAGAGAACTCGGGTACGATTGGCATTATTTTAAAGCCATAAGGAAAGCAACAGAGGAATGACACAATTTCTGAAATTATTAGCAAGACTATAAATATGAAAGCACGGAGGAATTAGTTGTTGGCTTTGATCAAAAGGCAGTAGCTATTATCATGGCTCAGTTGGCTTCATTCAAAATGGAGGCTAAAGATGAGTTTGATGCAAGCAAGTAGCCGAACATGTAACAGTCAAGATGAAACTACATATTTTCAAATGATACTTAAATGTGAACAATTCAATTGTTATGATTTGACCATCATTGGTCTCCTACTCTCCAAATGTAGCTTTGGCAAAACAGTTATTGAGGACATTCAAGGAGTTAAAAGGCTCATCAATAAAATATCTATTAATGTTGGACCAAAGGAAGGAAAACACTTTGAATATGATTTTGCATTATTTCTCAGATTTTAGGCTCTATCAATAGAATAAGATAAGGCTCAGGAGGTCTTCCTCTATTAGGTTTCAAGCATCTACAAGCAACACTCACTAATCATAAGGTTGTATGTGATATGCCAGTTTGGGTGATGATTGGAGAACAGGATGTGGAATGGTTTCCATCTGCCTCAACTCATTGTAATATATCAAGCAAATGTGGGATTTGAGCTTTCTTAATCAAAGAACAATGATTTGCACATGGTGAGTATAGATGCTTAAATTCTACAGAAAGGTGGAAGAATTGGGAATGAAGGAAGCAGTTCTTTATTTGACTTGATATTTTTGTAATTTATGTTTGAATATTAGTTGTATTTATATAGATTATTTACTTTATGTCTGCTTTATTTATATGTGCATTTATTCAATAAAACTATGCACTTGTAGGTGGGCCACTTCAAGTTCAACTTTATTGACCTTATTAGGGACAGTACAGTCCAATCTAACTAGAGACCAAGACAACTATCACAGTCATGCAGGGAAGATAGACCTTACAGAGAGAGCACTATATAGTTGTCAAGGGATCAAGACACCGCCAAAGGAGCTACAAGGGAGATGGTCAGAAAAAAAAATGGGTTTCCTTCATAAGATTTAGGACTAGTAATCTTTATTAAGCCATTATTGCCTTTGGGACAGTTATAAGGTTTTCCCCTTGTCCAGGAGTCCTTAAACCCTATTCATAGATGAAGGCTTGTTATTCGAAGTTCTCTAGAACAACATATGAGTTACCATACCCAATCACCATGTTAAAATACAAATCCACTGTCTAACAGTGAAGGATAGTCTTGACTATGATAAGTATTTCAGAGATGTTGGTGTGATGTCATTGCACACATTGGGGATGTCATGAGGTTTATGGCTTCAAAAGATGTTTATCAATCCATTAAAAAGACCCTAGGAATACCATGCTCAGTCCACTTTTCCATATCCTGAAGAAACCCCATTCATGAGTGTCATAAAGGCTAGGAGGAAGTCCTACACAATCAGACGGCTATCTTGCAAGGGTTAAGCTTACTGTCCTCAATTTTAGTTTCCAGATAACTCACTGCCATAGTAGTATCTAGAGATGATTTATTCTAAACAAGGTGAAGGTTTCATACCTAAAGTCATGGATGAGTTTCTTACCTATTACAAAACTCTAACAACATATGGTAGCCTTCTATAGTACAAGTATGGATTTTAGATTTTGAAGAAGCAAATATCCTTATCATTCACAATGAGTGTTGCCTAAGAAACAGTCATAAAACACCGTATAGCTATGGCAGTCATGAGGACTATGATATTCCCATCATAAAATCCATTTACTATTCAAAAAAAGTCATCATCTAAGTGCCATGACATTGTCATAGGCTCAGTCATGTAGAAACCAAGAGATTAGAAACTATCTTGCTCTAAAGAGATTGTATAATGGTGACAACCATGTTAGTTTGGTTCCAAATGGCGAGAAGGGAACATTGAAAGGACGGATGTGCCCATAGTCCCTAGGTCATGGTCACAATCAATACCAAGAGTTGTCTTGGAATTCCTTTTGATGGATTCCTCTTCTTCTAAAAATGTCATTACACAATGGTGGACATGACGGTTACCCTTGTGCTAGACCTAAGGTAGTTTTCCATATTAGATTTATATTTACCTCAAAACTATCCTAGGGTCTACTAAGTTGTCTATTAAGAAGACCCTAAAATGAATATCCTAAATGCCATTATCACCTGATGGTTAGGAAGTAAGATGCATGGGTGCCTTGCAATCATCCGCTATCAAACTAGAAGTGTCAACCTTACTGTTGTCACAGAATAAAGGCATATACAGGTATGAGACTGCCACAGTAAGATGAAGTTTATGATCACCTCAAATCCTTTGTTGTCTCAGCCATCCATCCTCACTAAGACTGGAGTGAATGCTCACAGAATTATGATGTAAGATGTATCAAGCTATCTAAGGCAAAATGCTAGTAGAGACACCTACTCATCACCCTAAAATGTAAAACATAGTCAAATAGTAATGGATAGTCATGACTGCCATTTTAATCTTTCTACCACCTTCATTATCTTCCAAATCATGGTTATTATTCAAGGAGGGTTGGTCAATAACTTGACATCAATGATGTTAAGATTGTTGTCATTAAAAGGTTACTTCAGAGCTATGAATGTTCTATTTAGATGCTTTAAGATGAGTGCGGATGTCTCAAGGGATTGTTGGTGCCTACATGAGCAGTCAGTTTTCAAGCATATAAACATGCGGGCACCTTCCCTAAAAATCCAAAAAGTTCTAAGTTTTGGGCCCCCTCAGTGTTTTTCAGCGTCTGCATCTTAGTTCTTGAGGAGGGGTCTTCATGTTTTGTCCATCGGCATGAGTTTGCATATGTCTTGGCGATCATTTCAGTAGCATGGTGTTTTCTTTGTATATCGCCGTGACTTTGTGCTATCGGCGAAGGAGTTTCATGTTGGGCCGATGGCATTTGTCTGGCCGATGGTGAGGTTGGTGCTCGACACTTGGTTGCATGTGGAGATACTAAGGAAAAATGTATAAGGGCGGTGAACATGCTTCTGCTACAGTGCGATGTACAAGTGATCTTGTATATCGAGCTACATACAAAGCCACCAGCATGCATTTCAAACATACAAAGAAAAGATACATTGCAGGTATATTCCCAGGAATATTCCCGCTTTGTATATCGGGTCATGCACAAGCGAAATATACAAAGGAGGTGCGCATATACAATTGCTACAGTGGCGAGCGGAAGATACATTCATCGAATATTCTGTTGAAGATGCCGTAGTTGTATATTGGAGGTTTGTATATTTGCAGATGCAAGGAAAACATACAAAGGTGCAAATATACATTCACTACAGTGCCGCGGAGGAGATGCATGTGCTGGGGCCCGCGGATATGCAAAGGAACAAAATATACAATGGACAATATGCAAGTGATGGGGCCCACCAATTGTATATACAAGCAAAGATACATAGGTCGAGATACAAGCCGGACCCGAATAAGTTTCCAATCTGCTTCATAAAGGTTTGGGGTCCGCCTTGTATATCAAATAGTTGTATATGCATATGCAGGGGATTTCTCAGTTGGGCCAACAGTGGATGTTTGGCCGATGGGGTGTCATCGGCATAGGTCTGACCGATGGAGGAGCAGTGTGTAGCTGGCGAAGATGTCATCGGTGTGATCTTTGAGATTGGCAGGAAACTTTTTGGATGCTCCGATGGTGTGTGTTACACTGACGGAAGGGAGGAAGCCAAGGTCTATCGGTGTGAGTTGTATCACCGGGTGAACTGTGGAATGGTTGGCTGATAGACTAATCTCTGGCCGATGAAGGGGAGTGTAGTGTGGTGATCGGCGAGACATTTGAGATCGATGAGAGATTTGTGGGGGTTGGCTGATGGCCTAAGTTTTGGCGGATGTCGTGTGTCGAGCGTAGCAAAAGGTGCTCGACACCTATCATGGTCACTGCCATGCTTTTAAACTACTGAAGGAGCCTCCACACCATGCATGTGGGATTATTCCCCTGTATAATTTGAACCTACGGAGAAGTGCGTTTTGGCAGGAATTTCTCTTTTGAGCGCAGCGCCAATTTCCAGGTAAAACGCAGGTGGTTGAGCCATCACTGGCGATAGTACAGGGGTATGGACGATGGGACAAGTGATCAGGCTACCCATTTTTTTAGCATGAAGACTTCCAGATGGAGGCGCAAGGCTCGAGGCCTCCCTTGTCTGCTGCATTGATGACTTCTGAGCGCCATTCTTTCTGATGGATGTATCTGGCGGGATTTTTGGTCAACCATGTAATTAATGCTAAGTACGCTTCCCTCTGGCTGTTTTTAAGCTGGAAGTGTTACTCATTTTAGGTTGTTGAAAGTTGAACATTTGGCTCTGTAATACAATACAGCTGATTTGGTTGCTCTGTGCAGCAAAACTTGTGAGTTTATGTATCTCCTGTTATATGTTTTTGCATGAATCCACTGATTTCATGGTCAATTTTATATGAATAATGCTATGTTTGCATGTGTTATACTGATTCTGTCTCCAGTATTGCATGTATCTTTCTTCTGAGTCTAGGTATTCAAGGAATGTCTAAGATTCTAGAACATAGAATTCCTATGTTGAATGTTTAATCTTTTAACTTTTGCTCAAGGGGTAGATTAAATTGTTTTCAGATTGAATATTGGGAAGGGTATACTGCAATAGGGATGCCCTAAGTATAGACAGCTTAACACTCTATATTGGGAGATATTTGTAAGGCAGGTATCATGTGTATCCCCCTAAAATCTAGTTTTAGTTGTTCATGCTGATCATTCACAGGTGTATGTCTACTGACTCCAGGCCCTGGATAGGCACCGATCTAGCTTTGTGTTTGTGTTATAACCATGTCCAGCTTTGCATCCAAAAATCAAATCAATTCATTTCATCCTTCCACCTGTTAGTTGTAGGAGTAGGATTAGGAACCCCTTGCATGCTCTCATACCCAACCAGACATATATGTCCAAGAACGTTGCCCACCTTGTGATCTGTCATGCAGATCTTGGTCCATACATGAGAGTATTCTGCCTGTTGTTGTCAAGTTAGATCTTTCTATCTTTGAGCTAGTCAAGTTTACATCTTGAGTTATAGGGATACCCCCCTTGGTGCAGCAGAACCAGAAGTGAAGGGGAGGAGCTCACGCAACCTCCTGTATTAGTTGGTTGAATCTGCCTGTGCATTAGAAGTGGCAAACCCTAATGCTGATTCAGAAGAAAAACCAACAAGGATGTCACACATTGATCAAACCACAAGGAGGTTCAACATTGAAAACTTAAGATTTAAAAGGCATTTCTTGTCAACATAGTGGTCAGGATGGAAGGGTGCAGTAATAAGACTGTCATGACAGTTAGAAGCTCACTTGAAAGCTCTTTTTAGAGACTATCATCATGATTTGAGTTCAATTTTAGGTGGAATAGCATAGGGTATTGTATGAGGTCTATCTATATAACAATGAAAGCAACATGAATTTCTAAATACATACTCTAATCTATTGTGTCTGTTATATTGCAGATAGCATAGTATATTACAAGTTATTCAATGGAAGCTATTAGAGGTCTATTCCCGAAAATATAGTCAGTAAATTATATCATAATGGTAGTAGAATTAAAATTACATCAATCGTCATAACATACACATGACTAGTTCAAGATCTGTAGGCCTACTAAATTTATAGGATTATTGAGAGTGAATATAAATATAATTCCTAACACAATTAATGCATCTATCTATATTATTGAGGTATAAATTTGTCTACATTCTTAGAGGGCATAATTATTGATTATTTTGCACATTCTGCAGTAACCCTCTTCGCTAGTTTTCTGTGTAATCAGGTCTTCCACTTTGTCTTCAACACTACCTCAAGGACCTTGAGGTTATGTCAATGGATCATATAGTGCTCTTCAAATCCAATGCCTTTAGGTAAGGGCTAATTTATTATGTACATGAAAAACCAGTTAAAGTTTCCATGTACTAGAGGAAATTTATCTAGAACTCTCCAGTCAGTCACTTGCTCTTCATTGTATGCATGATTAAGTTGTTGGTCTGACTAAGGATTGGCATGACCTTCCATGGTACCTATTTCCATTCCATGATTATTGTATGGTATTGAACACTTTGGTCTTTTATTGGAGAATGCATTGTAGGCTATTTTTGGGCTTTCCAGTTGTGGAAGCTAAAGAAAGGGATCATGAGGCATATCGTATTAGATCTCTAGCTCCTATTTACAGATGAAAGGATGCTAATATCCCATATGATCACCACCTTGTGAATATTTATTTGGTGAATCTAACTGAGGAAGCAAGTTAACCTGGTCTTAATACCAGCAACCAGAATCATGATCATTTCCTTTCCTCTAAGTTGTAATGCACTTCTTGAAGACACGGCAAACAACCCATCCCTCCTCTTGCACAAAATTGCAAAAGGTTAGTAATGGAACAAACCATAAATTAAAAAAAAAATTGTTCTTCCTCACTACAATAACCAAGCTAAATGATAAGTATTTCAAAGATGTTGGTGTGATGTCATTGCACAGGCTGGGGATGTCATGAGGTTTATGTCTTCAAAAGATGTATATCAATCCATTAAAAAGACCCTAGGCAGATCATGCTTAGTCCACTTTTCCATATCATGAAGAAACCCCATTCACGAGTGTCATAAAGGCTAGGAGGAAGTCCTGCACAATTAGATGACTATCTTGCAAGGGTTAATGTTACTGTCCTCAATTTTATATTTTCAAAGTCCATGAAAGTAAATGACAATGCTTATGATAAAAACTGAGTATGTCAAACAATTTATCAACAGTTTGAAACATTTAAAATACTATAATAGATTATAAAGTGTAATTTGAAACATTGATAAAAGAAACTTTTTCTAACAATTTTCTACCTAATTTAAGTAATGGATTACCATGCATATCGGTTTAAAAGCAAATCCCAACTAGAACATATTAAAGGTAGGCCCCTGGTTGCTTTAGTGCTAATAAATTTGACCCAAAAAATAAATAAATAAAGAAATCTTAAAATTCAATACAAGTATAAAAATTTAATTCATAGCCCAAAAACAACATCCATTTAAAATTGTAAAAACATATTAAAACCTGCATACACGATCCAATTTACTATGACAGTTGAACAAAAATAAGATAGGTGGGTAGTCATTGATAGGCTTTTGCTGCATGGAACACCAACCATTGTCCATCGAAGAAGTAAAACTCAGCAGGGATTGAGAATCCATCTCCAGAACTCTGGAGGCTATTCCTGGGACTTCACTAGAGAAAAATATATGCTCATCCATGTCTCCTTTCATGTACCTTGAAAAGTTGAAAACACTAAAGTTAGGACTCATTTAGCACACCACATAAACAAAAACATTTATCAAATTAACCTAAACCAACCAAAACAAGGATTATCTTTGAAAAATGGATACAATCAACGATAGCCATAGATTTAAGCTGCAGCTCTACATTGGCTGAATTAAAACAGAAGAAAGAAACCATCATATCTGTGTTCTAAAATTGAAAATCCAATTCTTAGTAAAATTCAAAAGCAAATAATATTTTGAACAAATTGAAATCCATTTTAAACAAAAAAAGTCACAGTTTCACATAGATAGATTGAGGGAAAAACTAGGCCGTATCATGGTCGGCCCCAAGAGGACGGGGGAAGCCATGGTCATTTAATCCATTGCTAGACTTGTCCATTTCAATAGATTTCTAATCATCATCACCCCATTTCGTGGTTTTGTAATATATGGCGTACAATATCAACTGAGATGCATGCATACATTAAATACTTAGCAAAATCAACAAACCACACTCTAATAACAAATCGAGCAGAAGGAGAAAATATTGAGAATATTAGTCTGTACCACAAGATTTATGTCGAAGAAAGTGCAACAGTCGCAAAGAAAGAGGATATCAGAGCAATCAACCCCAACAACTTCAACTGTCACACAATTAAAAAAAACACCAAAAACAAATAGGTTAAATATTTATTATATGACAACCAAAAGCTGAAGCGACAGAAATTTTCTCCATTAAAGACTACAAATTCTGTTTGTACAGAGTGCACGAATAATTAATCATCCTCATTGCATGGGGCTCAAACCTCGACATTGAATGAAAATAACAATGTGGTGGAAATTCAAACAACAGAAACCCTACGAAATACTCACCCTCTGCTTTTTATCTTTGCAAAAGATGAGAAAGATGGAGGTGTAAATGATTTTGATGCCCAGGCCTATGCCGTGAATGGTAGACACCAGTATGTTGTTCGGTTTAACAATAGGCAGGTTGTAGAAAACCCATTAATTAAAAAAAATTAAAACAATGGAAACATGTGCGTGCTCGCAAATCACGGTGATTAACAAACCTTGTAACTTAAGAGTTAATAAACGGTTTACTAATAATATCAATAGCTGAATAATTTTTTGTTAAAAATTTATCATCTTGAACATTATTTACTAATTAATGGGTGCAAAGGAAATAGTTAAATTATTACATAATTCTGGAATAATAATAATATTTCTAATAGTATTATTAATATTATAACTTTGTCCCTTTGACAAAAAGTAATTTTTACGTTTAGCTAATGAAGCAAAAAATTAAATTCAAAAAAATTGATGATTTTTCCCTCTCATAATTATCGCCATCCATTTAGGCACGACTTAACTAGTGGGAGACAAGATTTGTGTTCATAATTTGTTTACTTGCCACATCCTCCCCTCAAACCAAAAATCTCTCCACATTTATAGTTTTTTGTTGCACTCTCCGACAATCTGCAGAGAAGAGGTCATTTTTTTTAGCCAATGACAATACAGATAAATCATTTTTCAATCATTTTTTGTTAAAAATTTATCATTTTGACATAGGAAAAGTACAAATTTAAATCAAATTTGCTCGACAAGAAAAATAATCTTATCTTTTGATTGGTTTACAATTAATAGATTAATAACTAGATAAGTGTGAACTCATTGCAATAGTACTGGCCGAAGGTAGGTAATAAAAATTACAAAATGGAATGAAATGCACTCAAATTATGGAAATATTTAAACTACAAGCTTATTAGAATAGTTATTATAATTTTTAATATATCACTTTTTTCATCTTTTAAATAAGAAAAGTTTGAACCAAAAGAGTGTAATTTTGGGGTTAAAAAGTAAGATCCTAAAACAAGGCTAAGAGATCCAAACAAAACATGAATGATTTGTGTAATTTTGAAAGGTAAGAGTATTTGCAAAGAAATAGATAAGAATATTATGTTGACAAATACTATTCTTATGTGTTAGGGTCACAATGTACATCCATTGGATTACTTCATATTATATGCTTTGCTTATGATGTTAAATGATGCCCTTAAACAGTTACTCCATACCAAATCATTTTATCTATTAATATAAATTTGGGAATTAATATAAATTTGGGAATCAATATTGTAGCAATGAAATCATTTAAAATGACCCAATCCTGACCCTAACACTAACACTAACTCAAGTGTTAGAATTAGGGTTAGGGTTCGAATTAGTGGTATATTAGATATGAAAATGGAAACCTAATGGGATTGGAAAGGGTGGCTAGGGTGGGAAAAGGAGAGATCTCAACATAGCACAAAACTCTAAAATAAAAGATATAATAATGGAATAATGATAAGTAAGAATACAATCCCTCAAAAGATCTAAAAAATGATAATGCCATCAAAAATCACATATCTAAGACCCTAAAAGTGATATATCATACAAAATGTGTATCGAGTCAGCTCATGGTGAGAAAGAAATGGGCAAGAGTCAACAATATTATAAGTTTTAAAATTTGAAATTCATGGGTCAATTCCATGTGATGCAATATGACTTTTAAGTATTGGTGTGGGACAATGAAACACTAATATTGAGCTGAGGAATGAGTTTTATGACATGGGTTAGAGTTAAGGATAGAATTAAGCTTAGTGATAAAATGAGTGTTAGATGTAGAATTAGGGTTAGGTTAGAATTAGGGTTAGGGATAGAATTGGGGTTATCGTTAGGGTTAGAATTAGAATTAGGGTTAGCATTACTATAAGAATTAAGGATAGGGTTAGGGTTATAGTTATAATTTGGGTTTGAATTAGTAATATAAGTAGTATTGGGGTGAGAATTAGGATTAGGGATAAAATGAAGATTAGAATTATAATTAGATTTAGGGTTACGATTACAATTATGGTTAGGATTGCTGCCGGAATTAGTGTTAGAATATGGGTTAGGGTTAGGGTTTAGGTTAGAATTAGGGTTAAAACTATGGTTAGAATCAAGGTTACGGTGGGGGTTAGAATTGAGGTTAGAATTAGGGTGAACGTTAAGGTTAAGGTTATAGTTATAATAAAACAACAAAGGTCATTCACATTTATATCTATATATAGAACTACGATTAGAATTAAGGTTGGGATTAGGGATGGAATTAGGAATATAATTAGGGTTAAGTAGATCTAGGGGTAAAATTAGGGTTAGAATTATTGTCAGGGTTAACATTAGGGTTAGGGTTATAGTTACAATTTGGGTTCAAATTAGAAGTTAGGCCTATAATAAGGGTTAGGGTTAGGGTTCATGTTCATGTTAGAATTAGCCTTATAAATATGGTTACTATTAGGGTTAGGGATAGAATTAGGCTTCAGGTTAGAATTACTTTCAAGATTAACGTTACGGTTAGGATTATATTATATATAATTCTAGCATACCTATTATATTATATAGGAACATATATAAGAGTAGAACTAGGGTTAGGGTTACAATTAGGGTTAGGGTTAGCATTACTATTAGGATTAAGGTTAGAGTTAGGGTTATAGTTATAATTAGAATTTGAATTAGTATTGGGGTAATAATTAGGGTTAGGGATAAAATCAAGATTAGAATTATAGTTGGATTTAGTGTTAGGGTTAAAATTACAGTTAGATTCACGGTTAGAATTAGGCTTAGGGTTTATGTTAGAATTAGGGTTAAAACTACGATTAGGATCATGGTTAGGGTTGGGGTTACAGTTAGGGTTAGTATTGACCTGAATGTTAGGGTTAGGGTTATAGTTACAATAAAACACCAAAAGTCATTTACATTTATATCTATATATAGAACTATGGGTAGAATTAAGGTTGGGATAAGGGTTGGAATTAGGAATAGAATTAGGTTTAAGTAGATCTAAAGGTAGAAATAGGGTTAGGGTTAGAATTACTATCAGGATTAACTTTAGGGTTAGGGTTATATTATATATAATTAATATATAATATATTATAAAAATGTATCTAACCTATATTATAATATTATATTATATAATTATAATAATTCTTAACATATATAATATAGTTAGAATTAAGCTTGCGGCTTCGAATGCTACTAGCATATCTATATTTAAAAAATATATCTAAAATACGCCGAGAGATATCCTTCTCAAGGTGCCTATTTTTTAATCAATTTATCTCACATAGATAGGCGCCTCGAAAAGGATATCTCTCAACATATTTTAGATATATTTTTTAAATATAGATATGCTAGTATCTACAAACATTTAATCCTAATTAACATTTAAATTACAATGTTTACAAAATCTTATAAAATAAATAATACACATAATCTTAAAAGTAACATATTATTTTTATATAATAAATAATTATTTTATAATTATTGAAACACATTTCACGTATTAAAAATAACTTCTAAAAACATAAATTTATATTTTTTTCAAATATTATTAAAAATATCTTTAACTAAAAACATGACTTTTTATACTAAAGTAAAATCTTGTCACATAACTAAAAACCAACCTTCATTGAAAAAAGGAAAAGTGACTAAAAGAAAAAATAGGAACAAGACTTCGATAAATACATGGGAGGAGATATTCCCTTCCATAAAAAGTTTATCTTCCTTTTTTATTAAAAAACTCATATATTCCTTTGTTTTTTTTAATTTAACGATAGAAAAGAGAATAACTTTTTTTTTTAAATATGAAAAAGACATTTTTCAATAATTAAAAGTCAACCTTAATAAAAAGATATTTTTTTAAGAGAGTTAAAAGCCAAATAGAAAGAAAAGTGGCTAAAAAATAAAATAGGAAAAAGACTTCCATCAGGGCTTAAATTTGACAGTTGTATCGCTGTATTTAGGCATTTTAGCTGTAAAATACAACTGAAATTTTGAAAAGACTGTATCAGATGAAAGGAGAGATTTTGGACAAACTGTCAAAATTTATATAGGATTATAATGATATATATATTTGGTTTTTATATAATTTACTTATACTAAAGTATGTCAGAGTATTTTAAAGGTGCTATTGATTAGATAACTGTCATAAAAAAATTGCTTGACAGGCAAGGTTGACTGTCAAATTTAAGCCCTGACTCCCATAAATACATGGGAGGAGATATTTTCTAAATATTTTCTTCTATAAAAGTATCTTCCTTTTTTTTATTAAAAACTCATGGATTTCTTTCTTTTCTTAAAAAAAATTAACCATAGGCAAAATTAAAACTTAAAAAAACAAAGGATTCTAGAGGAAATAGGGTTTTTGAGCTCTGTATTTTGTATTTTGTATCTTTGCTGTCATGCTATGCCATCGGCACAAGAATTTTATTCTACCGCATTTATTATGGGCTTGTTTAACTATCCTTTTATGGCCTCAAACTATCTCAACTCAATAGTTTCTATTGGTGTTGAAGGTTTGATGGCTTCTGGAGATGGTTCCTTCAAACAAGCGACCCCAAAAATTTGTTCCTAAGGTGTTTCATGAGGTATGCATTCTAATTCCCCTCTAGATGTGGTTTTGTCCATCCTAGAGTTTGATAGTGCCTATAAATGGCTTGAGTATTTTACTTTGATAAGTTATTTTATTGGGAGGATTCCCCTTGAAAGCATGCTTAGAGAATGGTGAAATAAGGCTTGGGTCCCACATGTGGTCTATCTTGATGCCATTTGAAACCTTACTAAAGGTTTCTTTCTTTTCTATTTTGTTGAAGCCATTCATCTAGAGGGCCATTCTTATCATGGCCCCTGGTTTGTCTATGCGTACATTTTGGTTTTTCAAGCTTACACTCAAGACTTTGCAGTCTCTGATGAAAGAGCCCTTCGTGTCTTGGTCTGGGTTGAGTTCCTCGAGTTACCCTTACCATGTTAGAATTTTCTAACCACAATTGTTGGTGGCTCACTTAGAAAATTTATTTGTGTTGAGCTTGATAGATTTTCCTTGGCTCACCCAAAAAGAGTGTGTCAAGATTAACCTCTAAGGATTTGAAAGACACTATATTTAAATTGGTCAAATACATCATACCCAATGTGTTCTCTATCTTAATTTGGGGAACACTTATTTTAGGTGGCAATCCTCTGACCATAAGATCAAGGATTGTCCCTTGGATTCTCCCTATAATAAGCCTTCTTCTCGGCCCTCTAAAGCTCCCCCTCCTAAAAATGATGAAGGTGGACTACAATAGGGAACTATAAAAACAATTGTAACTCTAGCAATGGTGGAGCTCAAACCAAGCCCTTAGATAATAATGGCAACCAAGAAGCAAAGTCATTGCAAGATGCCCCTTCAAACCCTTAGGATACGGGGAAAATGTTGGCTCCTCCCATAGGAGAGTCATCTAGTCAACCTGAATATTCTAGAATGCCTCAACCGGCGTTTGTTTTGTCTTCATGATAGGAGGTTGTTGCTTGCCCTTCTTCTCCACTAGTGGTTCTATAAAGGTCTCATAATCCACCTAGGCTTTTGGAAGAAGAGGAAATTGTTTTAGAGAAAATAAGCTTTAGTGTTCCCAACATTCAGTTGGGTAGTTTTTATCGAGATGATTTTTTGCAGAATTGCTATTCCACTCTTGTTGAGTTGGATAGTGATGATATGGCTCTTGATTCTCACCAATAAATTTCCTTTCTTGGAATGTTTGAGATCTTATTGGCCTCCCCAAGAAGTATATTGTGAGAGATACTCATCAACAGTTTACAAATTTGGATGTTCTTTGTCTATAAGAAGATAAGATCACTAGTTTTTTTACTTTCTGTTGCTTATCACCTTTCTCTCTCCTAGGTGGCATTCACATAATGTTGATCATGGATGTGACCCCATCAACTAGGTGTTATGGACCCTTTTCAATATTGATGATCATTCTTTTGGTATTATTAAGGTTTATGCTTCCAATGATGTTTAAAGATCTTCCTCGTGGCGGTAGATCATCTATTCAAGGCCTACCACCTCTTGGGTTCTATGCAATGATTTTAATATGGTAAAGATGACTTATGATAAAGACAACTCACTTCCCATGCACTGGATAAATAGCAAAAGGGAGGCTTGGCATTACATGCGTAATAAATTAGGGCTTTTTGATCCCAATATGGGTCACTATCACAATCATTCTCACTAGTTTACGAGGAGCAATTTCAGGTCCAGGTCTGACAGAGTTTACAAATGGCTTGATCGTGCTATGCTTTCTACATAGTCCTCTTTTCCCTTTGCCAGTTGTTTTCCTCTTCTAGTGGTGCCTTTGCTAGATGTTCTTTTATCTGACCATTCACCTATCCAGTTTTGTATTGAATGGCAACTTTCTCATCCCAAGACTAGAAAGACACGTTTTTTCTCAATACCTCTTTACTGTCTCACCAGCCCATGTTGGCTCATATTTGACATGTGTGGAATCTTAAACTAAGGATCACTCAATAGACATGATGGATTTAATGGTGGAACAGTACCATTAAATACACCTCTTGCTTCCTTCACATCTATGGCCGCCAGTTGGCACATTTTCATTACCACTTCTACGAGGCCACCACCTCAAATCTCCACCAAGCCATCGTTGTACTTGAAGCTAGCCCCTTCAATCTTGCTCTTTAATTATGAGTGGTTGAGCTTTGTCACTGTAAGCAGATTGTTGATAGCCATACACCTAGAGGTGCTTAGATTAAAGTTCATTTGCATTGGCTTAAAAGTGGGGATTGAGCTTCTAAAGAGTTGTTTCAAGCTCTTCGTGCTCATCATACTTCCCAAGTCATCAAAAAATCCATCATGGTCACCATTTTCTCAAGGAGCTCTTAGATATTCTTCAGGGTTTTGTTTGCCACTATGAGCAGGTTTTCAAAGCTCAAGAGAATTCTCTTGAATGTGAACATGCTTTGCAAGAGTGCCTCAAGGTTGTCCCTTTTCAGCTTTCTTCATCTTAGCATGTATTTTGTGATCAATTTCTTTCCATTTCTAACCTCCATGAAGCTATCTTCACCATGGCCAATGATAAAGCTCCAAGATGTGATGGCTTTCCTTCTGAATTTTACAAGGCACTCTAGGAATCAGTTGGAGATCTTCATAGAGTTTATCTTGAAGCTTTTTATTCTAATTCTTTAGGAAAAAATATTAACAAAGGAAACATCAAACTCATACCTAAGTCTGGTGATCTTGATAATATTTGCAATTAGAGGCCGATCACTTTGCTTAATTATCCTACAAGATCATTTCCAAGGCCCTTGCTTTAAAATTTTGATATCTTTCACAAATCATTTGACCTAAGGAAACTGGTTTTATCAAATCTAGATTTATTCTAGATAATATTATTGCTATTTGGGAAGGTATGGAATGAGATCGTCATTCTTTCTAGCAAGTAGTTTTCATCAAAATTGATTTTGCTAAAGCCTATGATAACATAGAATGGCCCTTCATCATTGCTATGCTTCAAGCATTAGGATTCGATCCTCATTTTGTCCAATCTGTGTGTATGATTTTTTTAGATGTCTTATCTCGTATCACTATCATGGTCACCAATCTTCTATCTTTGGCCTTTTTAGGTCCATCCATCAAGGTTGTCTATTGGCTCCTACTCTCTATGTTCTTAATGCTAAAGGCTTTGGTTATCTCTTAGCCTATTATATTTCTTCGCAACCAATCAAAGGCATTTCTCTTCCCAATTCTACTACTCAATTGGTGAATGGGAATTTTATTGATGATTCCTTCATCATTCTCTTGGAAGAGGAGAACAATATTAAGCAAGCTCTTTTTTGTCTAGATAAATTTGTAAAGCTTTAGGCTCAAGCATTCAATGGTAGAAAACCTAATGTTATTGATAATCCTTTCTTCATATGCCTCCCTGGCTTGACTCCTTTGGGTGGAAGAGGATTAAGCATAGGGAAATCTTTTGATTTTTGGGAATTCCTTTTACTTTTTAAGCTTCTCTAGCCATGCTTTAGCAGGTGGTTATTTCCAGACTTGAGAAGAAATTAGCTTATTGGATTACCAAGCCTTTGTCTCTTGCAGCAAAATTTTATATTTGCTCTAATATCTTGGTGGCTACTCATGTTTATTATCCCTCTTGTTGGGTCCTAAATCCTCCCATCAAAAACTTGAAAAGTTTCTTAGAAACTTTCTTTGGGCTTCTTTTGAGAATCATAAAGATTTCATATAGTTTCCTAGGAATATTGTTGCCTCCCACATGATTTTGGAGGGTTGGGTCTTCTTTCAATTTAGTGCCAAGGTATGGCTCTATGTGCTAAATGGATCATTTGAGCCCTTGATGGTAGTGAGGCTTGGAAACTTCTTATGTGTCATTGCATATCTTCAGGTGTCCCTCTTAGGAAACAAGCATGGAAGGGGATTGGTCTTCATACCCTTCTCATTATGAAAGACCCTATTCAGATCCAAGGGACTTTTATTATTAAAACTATTTGGAAAGCTTGGGAAGACATGAAGCCTTGGCTTCTCTAGAATGGTATTGAATTTCATAATGGTCTTTCTATAAATCAATAGGCCATTTGGTGGTCTCTAGTCATTTCTTATCAAGATCATCCTCTAGCTAGGACTCCTTGGGTTCGTGCTCTAAGGTTTTTTAAGAAAGGATTAAGACCCTTCAAGATCTATTTTCTAGAACAACTAGGATTTTTTTTAACTTGGTCTAAAGCTAAAGCTAAATTTCATTTGTCTAGTCAGGACGATGAAACTTTCCAGGTGATTATTGATGTTGTGCCACCAAAAATTATTCATAAAATTGGGGTCCATTATTTTAAACCATGATGGAAAGATTGGAAATGGTATCCAGACACACCATTTCATAGTTGCAACCCTTGTAAGAGTTATTCATGGCTCTCTCCTCATTTTCTTATGGTTCTTGCTTTGAACAAAAGATTATTGCTCCAGTGCCCTTTGGCAGTTTTGTAGCACATATTTCACACTATTTGGTCAACCATTCTTGAGCTAAAACTTGATCACATTGTCTGGTGTATTCTTTTCCAATGTCTTCATATTGGTTCTAGGTTACCCATATAGGAATTAAGTATCCTAGATGTCATTTTTGTGGCCACCAAGAAATTCTCAAGCATCTTTTCTAGTTTTTTTCCCAGGGCTCAGGTGGCCTGGACTTGGATTCATGATTTCTTCAAGCCTTTCTGGCCTAAACCCTTTTCCTAGCATATGGTGTTATCAAGGGATTGCCCTAGAATCACATCCATTTTTACTCAAATCTGGCATGCTTTCAAGGTGAAAATTCTTTTCAACATATGGAAGGAGAAAAACTATGCTTTTTTCAAGAAATTTAGTTTATTCTAGTTTTTTGCTTTATTATAAAGCCATGATGTGTTCCAATGTTCTTATGCAAATTTAGGTGCAATAAAACAAAGTTGCACTTGAGGTTGCACATCTTCAGGTGCTTCTGGACCATTGGGGCAATGCCCTTTGCACTATTGCTAGAGTTCCCCCAACTCTTGCCTCCAATAGAGGTCGATATCTACCTTATGGGCATCATAGGAGATGCAGTCATTCTACTCATAGAGATCAAGATACTCATTCCTAGGCCTATTATCCTCTTGGATGAAGAGACCATGCTTAGAAGGGGTTGCCTCAGCCTTCTCACCATCGCTCTACTTCTCCCCACACCTTTGGTCATGGGTTTGCAGGTTGGCTTGATGCTAGCAAGTTCCCTCAGCTAGCTCTTGCCATTTCTTCTATTCATGACAATCCACCTAAGAATGATAAAAAGAATGAAGATGTTACGATGGTTGGGAGCCTCCTATGGACACTTCAGACCTCATTGATGTATGGGGAAAACTAGATGATTGGGATCCCCCTACCCCCTAGTGATATAACTCTTGTTGCGTAGCAACCTCTTATTATTATTTTTCTAGGTTGTGGCCTAGTTTTGACTTCGGGTGTGACTTTTTCCACCCACTTTTTTTGTGAATATATGTAATAATGTTTCATAAATATAAATGATATAGGCACTTATTCATAAAGAAAAAAGAAATAAAGTGTTAGAACCTACTATTTTCTATGGTTTTAGGATAAATTCTACAAAGTATTATCTTTGGTCTCAAACCCTAAACCCTTCTTCTGGTGCATTTTAATCTTATGTTTCGTCATTGACCTCTTGGCCCTAGTTGCAAATCTCCTAAGTTATGAATTGAGCCTTAGTGAGTCATGTTTTACCGGCCCCTTTTTCCTAGGCCACTGGTTGACAGCACATGTAAATAATTGAAATATTAAATGCCTAGTTTATAGTGTGAAAGATTAAGTATGGTAAGGACACTTGGCATCTTAGTGCAAGCTCGTAGGATTTAGGTTTCTTTAATTTTTGTGGTCGCACTACTGCGGAATGGTGCCCGTGGTCTTGATTAAAGCTAAAGCTATAGAGGGTCCGGTTGTGCAGACTGTGATTGTCAGATCCAAGTAGATATCATGTTGTTGGGATTTGGTGCCACGTGTATGTAGCTCCCCAAGTACATATCAAGCCTGAGAGATAGTGCATTCCACTTGGCAGTCTAGCACAGACTTGCATTGCTAGAATTTTGGTACTCGATGGGGAGTACGGGGACGCGAGATAGCTACACATGGTGAAATTTTGATGACTGACATGAAAAGTTTTCTCTCTAGGCGCATTTTGGTTGGTCGAATACTTTTCAATGCTCGCAGTGGATTTTTAACCTTCTCGGGTTATCTTGAGTCATTGATCTTACCATGACAAACCTTATATCAATAGTCCACATTTAAATTTTAAATTTACCTGTTGCAAACGGTCTAGTTGAGTACGTAGGAAGTAATGGCGAAGTGACCGTTGTACGATTGTTTTCGCATAGATTTCAAATTTCTCAACTATGTTATGGTAGGAGCTAGAGTTTGTGAAGCAAAAGGGTACCATTCGAGCATGGAGGATTGTGATTTAACATCAAGTACATCTCATTAGTTGGCCATGATCTTCAATCAGGTTTTGGAAAACCAATTGGACATTTGCTATCTGTATAAGATATATTTGTAGGTAGGCTCTGATAAGTTATGAATAGTTCACGCCTCCATTTGGTACTTTGGGATGTATGATGTGATCTTTAGAGATTTTTAGATAAGTTCTAAGTGTGTGAGGCTTCTAGGTGCCAGAATTGGTTTTAATGAGGGTTGTTGTAAATGGGATGTACTCAGAGAAAGAGCCCTCACCCTTTTTTAGCTATAAAGGGGACATGTTTACATGATCAGTTTGCATCAATTTCTGCCTTTGGTACAAATGCAGATTATTTTCATGTTTATTTTACCTTTTGTGTCCTCTATTTCCCAAAGAGGCATGCCCCTATTCTCCTAGTTGCAAATTTGTCCATTCTGAATTAAGAACAGGGAAAGTTTTGCCTAGGGAATGGATGGTTCAGGTAAAAAACTGAGTATGTGGTATCAACGGCATGACTGCTCCCTCTAGTTCACATACTAGTAGTGTCATTCTGGTGAGGGAGGGCTTAAACTACTTTAAGGTTCCAACTACATATAGTTATTTTGCTAGAGCAGAAGAACTTGTTGAAATTCCAAAAACCTCGGCCAAGTTTTAGAGTCATATGCTTAGGTAGAGAGGCATCATTATGCCCTCTTCTCTTTTTTATATAGGTTGGCACTCATCATAGGCACAGTTGTGACAGCTGAAGAGTATCATGTTTGGGTGGCCCAGTTGGTGATGAAGAGTTGAGATTTTATTGACAGAATTAGGGAGTTGCATGCTTGAATAATGGCCAGTTCTGCAGTAGCTTCCCCTAGGGAGCAGCTGCAATTGCTTCCTGATTAGATGGTTGATGGAAACCTCAACGTCTCTGGTAGCTTTGATGTTGGGCATCCCCAAATTGAAAGATGGGGAGTCACATGAGCGACCCAATGACCTATGCTTAGGGAGTAAGTGTAAAACAAAAGTCAATTATCTTTAATTGATTGGGGGGTTTAAATTTGATTCACATCCCATGAGGCAACTGAATATCATTGTAGTTTTGGGAGGGAATCTTGATGCATTGTAAGGACCCCCTTGTGTTATAAAAGGGTGGTGCTCAGTGGTTTGGAGGGTTTGATTTTTTTCTGAAAGGGTTTTGTAAAAGGCAAACAAGTTAAGTTTATTATAGTCTCAGACCTTTGTAAGTCATTTGTCACAACAGTGTTGTGTCCTAAGTTATGCAGACGTGAATGCATACTGCTATGTAATTATCTCTAGCTTTGAATTGTAATATTATTTGAATTGAATAATCAAGGATTATATAATCTGTCATACACATTTGTTGTATTGAGTTCTTATAGTTTGCTCTCTGCTTAAGGGATAGTGTAAATGATTGCTTTAGAGGTACATGAGTATTGTAATTTCAAATGGATTATTAAGTATGGTTGCATTGCAGGATTTACGAGGTCTTATTATCGCTAGGTGATAGTATTTTAACTGACCCTCAGGAACATTTTGAATGTTGTGACACGACAAATAAACAACATTGTGACTCTATAGCCTATGATAAGCACCAGTCATCCTTTGCATTCCCTATTTCTAGGATACCAATCTTAAATGATAAATTTCAAGTCATTTGTAATTTATTTAAAAATATCTATTAAGCTTCATACTAGAGCCTTGAAGACTTCCAAAGAACAAGACACCCCTATGTTTAGATATACAAATATTTGTCAATCTATATGAAGCCTTTCATCTGCTAGGCACTATGCTCCAATTTTGTTACTAGATTGTGTTTAGTGTCATAAAGGGAAACCCACCTAGGTATTGCAGAGCCTAAAGAGCAGGGGAGAGAATTGCGAGACAAATCTCCCATTCATTGGCCAAGCTTCATTAAATTTTGATCATAAAGGTATCCTACCTTTAAGAAATTTGTGGGTTTAGTTTGGAGGACCAACAGACTGGTGAATCTTCTGGGGAACTATTGTCCTATTTTACTTCCCAGCCAAATAGCCCAAATCCATAAAATCTCTAAGTATTTTCCCTTTTAGAAATGCAAGGAAAAACATCCAAATTCGGATAAGTCCAAAAAAACTTGAGTTTTCCTTGTGTTTTCTAGCTTTTCAGAGTTTCAGAGTTTGGAGTTCTACCCTTCATCCTTCCATCCTGCACCGCTCTGAACTTCGATCCTTGCCCTTTGAAAATAAATTTGAGTGTTTTAACCTTTTCAGAGTTTCAAACATCAGACTTTTCCTCTTCCCTCTTCCTTTTCTTTTGGAAGGTATAAGGCGGAAGGGCTAAAGCCTGACCCTTGATGAGTTAAATTTCCTAAGGCATTTTGCCATTCCACTGAAGTCTTTAGTGGGTCTGCGGCAGGCTCGCAAAACTGCAGAAAGTAGACACATGACATGTTTCGTTAGCTCAGCATTAAAAGAGCCAAAGGGGGGCCATGTGGCATAATCTGTGACTTTTATGTCATTCCGCAAAGTATTCCATTGATGCTTTATTAAAGACTGTGGAATGGCGGGGAGATGCCACGTGGACAAAAGGAAAGAGAAAGGCAGAAAGCCCGAAGGCCGACTTCCACTGAAAACTTGTGAAATAATGCTAAGTGTTTCAAACTTTGAGGATCGGATCTTCCTTCTTCCTCTTTCTCATTGAAATCGAAAGACCGAAGGCCCGATCTCTGAACTCCGCTGAAACTTTCAAAAGATTGGCTAAGTCTTTGACTTTTGGGGCTCAAACTTTCCTTCTTCCTCTTTCTTTGGGAAGGCGGAAGATGGAAAGGCCAAGGCCCGAAGTTTGTCGATATTGTAATTCTTCTAAGTACAAAGTGGAGCTTGGGAAGCAGACTTTCCTCTTTTCTCCTTCCCTCTTGGAAAGTGAAATGCCGAAGGCCTGAGGCCTGATCTCCGACCATTTTCGCGATCTTCAGAACAAAGAAAAGAAGTGGAATAAAGGGTCTGCTATGATCACACATGATGAAATCTTACTTCCAAGGTGGGAATCTAGTCCAAATGAAAGACAAATGTCCAACTCCAACTGGAAACTTGTTGTTGGGCATTTATTGTTGCAAGTGGATTTTTCAAGCGCAAGTTTTCAACATAGATATTTGTTCAACCACTTCTTGGAGATATTTTCTACATTTATTCAAGATAATCAAATTTTCTTGTAATATTCTTTTGTAAAATATCTCTGACAAGCCCATGGGTGCATTCATTATAGTAGGTAATGGCGCTTCATTGAAAATGCTATATAAGGCATAAAATGTAATGTAGTCAGGTCGGTCGTTGATTGTAAAAAATCAATCTCTTTTCAATTGTAACTATGTCTCTTTGACAATAAGCAATAAGAGTTTACCTTCTCATGAATTTTGCTTGCTCTGTGTAATCCTTCTGCTTGATTTCCATCTGTGAATATTTCTTTCCTCTTGGATTTCATCTAGTTTACTTTACCTCTGCAATTTGCTCATGATTTATGTATGTTAGTCTGTTGTTTATTGTTATTTTGTGCATACATGGTTGTTTTGAGGGCTTACCTATATGCAAACTTGGTGTATCACCTCCTTTTCATTTACAATTCATCCTCCTTCTCCTTTTCCTCAATGGTGCATAGATTAGGTTTAGTCTTAGCAATAGTTGAATCTCGCATTCAGCGAAGGAACCAGCCTCTCTCTAAAGCTTTGATCTCCTTGCAGGGTCCCACAACTAGAGATCATCCCAATGTTTCACTAGATTGTTGAAGCCCTAAACCTCTCCAACACAGGGTGAAAATCCAAGTGATAACAGTTTCTGGCACACCCGGTGGGACCGTGAGCAATCTAAATCAAAGAATCAAGATGAGAATTTGGTGTTCTTCTCAGTATTCTGCACTTTGGCAGACTTTTCACGCACCTGGAGACTTTATAGGCTCCTAGTTTTTTATCAGTCCAACCTTTTATGCCTGTGCAAACAAGAGCTTCTTCAAGAGGTAATTATTAGTTCATTGAATTGCCTGTTGCTGCTTCGAGGAGAAGGTCTAAGTTATCTAGGTCTCCTGTAAGAAGGAATAATAGTCTTGTTCATCATCATCCAAGAGCTCAGTCTACACCCCCTCCTATTAGGTTTCAATGTACAAGAAGAGGCTTGCACATACCCAAATTAAATTTGAATATTCCTAGTATGGCAAGAAATTTGCCTTTTGTGACCTTCAGTGGAGGCAACCCTTTAGACTTGGTTGCACACAATGATATACCCACGGCAGCCCTAAATAGTATATCATTCTTCACGAGCGATGGTTCTACTACCCCTGTTGAACACATCAAAGACATATCTAATGTGTGTTCAATCCATCATATACAACATGAAGATGTTGTTCAGCTTATGGTCTCATCTTTCAAGGGAAGAGCTCTGCAATAGTTCAGGAGTTTAACCCCTACTTCAATACATGATTGGGACAAGTTGGGAGAAGCCCTCTGTAAGCAGATTGGAGAAAGGGCAGATAATGTTTCATTACTAGAACAACTAACAACAATCAAGAGAGCTCTGAGTGAGATGCTAGCAGACTTCAACTTTAGATTCTATAGGACTTGGGAAAGGATCCCAACTCTCCTCAGACCATCTCCACAAGGTGCCTTTTTATATTTCTTAAGAACTTTAAATTCTAATATTGTTGTAATGATGCAATCCATGGGTGCTTAAACTTTACTTGATGCCTATGAGACAGATTTGAAAGCTAAAAATTATTTAGTACATGCTGGGAAAATTGCTCCCAGGCCTCTTGTACCCATTTTCCTAGAGCTGCCTTCACAGTTCTAGCAAGTCATTATTGCTCCCATTCCAGAACCTAAAGCCTCTACTTCTTCTCTTTCCCAAGAAGAGAATGATCTAAAAACCCTAATGGACAATTTGACCAACAAAGTGAATAGCATGGCTATTCAAATTGCCCCCAAATCTAATCAAATTATAACCAGGGGCGGTCTGCAAATTAGAATTGGAATCAGGATTATAACTCCAATAGAAACCAAAATTGGAACCAGGGTTACGAACCAAATAGGTACCCAAATAATAACCCTGGTCAACCCTTGCAAACAGTTATACCTATTCAACAAATACTGACTGTTAATCCAGTTAGGGCCTTGGTCCCTACTCAAATTAATCTTGCACAAGAGGCAGATTGGTGTTACCCGTGTAACCAACCTCACAATCAGTCCACTTGTGCTTTTAGAGCACAAGAAAGAGCTTTAATGGTGCAAAATTTCCACACTCAGTAGGCATCATTGGTAGAGGCAACATATAGCAACCTTGAGGTATCAAATTAGGCTACCTCTAATACCAATATGATGCTATCGACTTCTAAAGATTTTTGTGTTGTCAATCAGCCTATGGACAATGTTATCATGCCTGTAAGTAGTATTACAGACAACATTAGATCCAAAAAGAGGCAGTTAGAGGATAGCCCCATTCCTACTATGTTACAAAAAGAACCTATGCCAAACGCAAAAGGGGCTAGTGCTGCAAATTCAACTCAGAGAAACAGGCATACTACTACAAAAGAGGTTCCATTAGGCCCAAAAGTGCCTGAACAAGCTATGGAGCAGTTAAAAAGGGGAACATGGATTCTCTCAATGCATAAAACAATAACCCTCCCTTGAACATTATGGAACAAATGAAAAGGATAAACATAAATGTCTTAATATGAGAAGTAATGTCAATTCCCTCTCAAAGGGATTTGTTGCAAGAAACCTTAAGGCAGTTCTCGATAGTTGAAACAACAAAACAAAAAGAAAAGAGCCCAGTTAATCTTGTGCATCCAAGTGAAGGGCAAGTGAGCCCAACAAAGAAGCCATCCCCTTTTTTCTTGTCCCTAATCATTTGGAAATTCCTAGTGCACAATTGCATGATTGATTCAGGGGCCAGTGTTTTAGTTATTCCCAAAAAGATAGTAGATGCATTAGGCATCAAATATACCCTTGTTTCATTAGGTGTATTACAGTTGGATGACACTTCTGTCAACACTGTTGGAGTGATCAAAGGACTAGACTTGACTCTACATGCCTATCCAAACTTGACTTTTAGTCAAGACATTTCAGTCATTCATCTTCCTCCTTTCTTTGCCATTTGTTTGTCAAGAGACTTCACAGTAAAGGTAGGTGGCTACCTTTCTTCTGACTGGTCTCATATGCTTTTGAGAACAAGATATGGTACAAGGTTCACCATCAAGGCTAAACCAATTTCAAATTATCATGTGGACTATGACCCCAACTTGGTGAACCCTCATCTTATGATTCAGGGTGAGGAAATACATGCTTCAAAGTCTCTAGAGGCATCATCTTCACCTCTTCCAACCCTTGATCTTTTTCTTGATGAGTGGGCAAGGGATCACAATGATTTTGATCCTTATGAACTACTGAAGCAACTAGCTTGGGCACCTACATAATCCATGAGGGGAATTCTTCAGTCCATTTTGTACTTAAATCAGATGATGACTCTAATGGCCCATGGAAATTGTTCTTTGATGGTGCAAGGAACAGAAATGGAGCTGGTGTAGGGGTTTTACTAGTCTCTCAGACTGGTAAGAAACTGCATTTTGCTCATAGGCTACTTTTTCCTTGCACTAACAATTTTGTAGAGTACGAGGCATTGGTCCATGCCCTGTTGTTAGTAGAAAAGAAGAAAATCAAACATATGGAAATCTTTGGAGATACTGAACTAGTGGTCAACCAAGTCAGGTAAAGATGTGCATTGAAAAATCAACTTCTTAGAGCTTATAGACATAGAGTTTGGGACATGTTTGAGGGTTTTGATGCTCTAAACCTACAGGTGATTCCAAGAAAGTTGAATGTTGAGGCAGACCGATTAGCCACAGTTGGTGCTCAGTTCTCTCCACCTATAGATTTGTTTTAAGGCCCAGATTAGCATGTCAAAATTATGGTTAGGCCTTTGGTTCCTGACAATGATGCAAACTGGCAAGTCTTTGATAGCAATGAGCAAATTGCAAGCTTTATCGAGAGTGAAGCTGAGTTCTCATCAACTGAACAATCTAGGATACAAGAAGGGTATGGTGACTAGATCATTCAGTTGAAAACCAACAAGTTGCCCAAGGGTTTAGTCACTCTTGAGAACCTTTTAAGCCCTTATGATGAGTTTAAGGGCAAGAGAAAGAACATGACGTTCAAAAAGGAAGACTATCAAAAGGTTATTATCACCCAAGATAAAGAGTTGTTGCTGGAAAAGGTATGTGGTGACGCCAAGCAGCAGAAGTTCATACACCTTTATCAGAAGTACAATGATGTTCTGGCATGGATGTATGAGGATCTTAAATGTTTTCATTCAGATGTTGCCCAACATTCCATCGATCTAGATCCAAATGCCATGTATGACCATCAGAATCAGCGACCCATAAACCCTAAGGTTGAGCTGCTTATGAGAAAAGACCTTGCTAAGCTCATCGAGGCAAGAATTATCTTTCCCATTAAGTATTCCACTTGGGTAGTTAATCTAGTGCATGTGATGAAGAAAAATGGTGAGATAAGGCTTTGTGTAGACTTCAAAGACCTGAATTGGGCTTCTTTGAAGGATCACTATCCCCTGCCCTCTATGGATCAAATTTTATAGACTGTTTTAGGGGTAGAGAGGTTTTCACTGCTTGATGGCTTTTCTGGCTATAATCAGATCTTTGTCAAGGAGGAGGATAGATTTAAAATAATATTTACAATGAAATGAGGAACCATGGCATATGTAAAAATGCCATTTGATCTTTCTAATGTTGGTGCCACATTCCAGAGGGCAATGGACATTGCCTTCAAAGGTTTTATAAACAAGTTCATCCTAATTTATCTGGATGACATTACAGTCTTCTCTAAGAGAGGAGAAAATCATATGGAGCATTTGGAGAAAGTTTTCCAAAGATGCAGAGAGTTTGGGGTGTCTCTAAACCCTAAAAAATGTATGTTTTTGTTGCTCAGGGTAAGTTGTTGGGATCTAATGTCTAAGGATGGGATCTCCATAGATCCTGAAAGAACATCAGCTCTCCTTTCTCTTCCTCTTCCCGCTCACAAAAGGGCTTTACAATCATTTCTTAGGCAAATCAACTTTGTTAGGAAGTTCATTCCTAATTGTGTCGGCTTGGTAAAAGCTCTAACCCTTATGCTTAAGAAAGATGTTGTTTTCAAATGGGCTAAAGAAGGGAAAGATGGTTTTTAGAAGATCAAAGAAGAGATTGGCCAGGATCCTACTTTCATGAACCCAAATTATGAAGACTTCATCCTTTATGCACATGGAGGAGAGAGTAGCATTGTTGTTGTCCTGATGCAACAAAACAAGCAAGGTATGGAGCAACCCCTGGCCTTGTTCAATCAAACCTTGAAAGATTATGAGGTCAGATACATCCCCATGGATAAATAGGTATTTGCCATTGTTAGAGCATTAAAAAAATTTAGATATATGCTATCAAATAATCATACCAAGGGTTTAGTTTCTCATCCTAGTGTGAGAGATTACATAATGGGGATTAAGATTAGTGAAAAGAGAGCCAGTTGGGTCACTAAGATCTTGGAGTATGATGTGATCATCAAATACACTAAGTTGATTAGAGGTAGAGGATTGTGTGAAAAAATAGCTCAGACTACTGTGGATGAAGTGAATTCATCCTACCATCTGAATGCAGCAAAACCTACAACTGATCTAACAGTTGTGAGTTCTTGGACAACAGGCATGGCCAGGTTCCTATCCACTAGTGAGTATCCTTATGGATTGTACAGGACTAAAAGAAGAAATTTCAAGTTGCAATCCATTCCTTATGCTTTGTTGGATGGTGTTCTCTTTAAAAGGAATCTAGATGGAGTTTTGTTGAGATGCATAGAAACATATCAGATTGATAGGTTACTCGGTGAATTCCATGTTGGTCCAGCTGTAGTCCATTTCTCTACTAGAGCTACAGTAATGAAAATAATGAGGGTGGGTTACTTT
This sequence comes from Cunninghamia lanceolata, assembly GCA_027924645.1. Lineage (NCBI taxonomy): Eukaryota > Viridiplantae > Streptophyta > Pinopsida > Cupressales > Cupressaceae > Cunninghamia > Cunninghamia lanceolata. The sequence goes on from BSBN01001203.1 coordinate 8,189,607, forward strand.
TGGCCCACAATAATGCCCATGTATGGGTAAGAAAGTGCAAAGAGTGTGCTCTCTTTGTAGGAAAGAAAAGATTGGCAGCACTCCCACTCCACCTATTCAAGTGGATTAGCCCTTCTCATAGTGGGGATTGGATTTCATTGGCATGATAAACCCTGCTTCCAGTGCTGGTCAAAAGTGGGTTTTGACTGCAACAGACTACTTCACCAGGTGGGTTGAAGTAGTTCCACTCAAAGAGGCTACTGAGTCAGCAATCATGGATTTCTTGGAAGGAATCATGACAAGGTTTAGAGTTCCTCACACCATTATTTATGATAATGCAAAATCTCTCACTGGTTTTAGAATTGTTGATTGGGCTCTAAGGTATAATGTGTTCATAAAGACTTCATCCAACTATTACCCTAAGGTAACAGGCAAGCTGAATCCACTAACAAGAACCTAATTAGAATTTTAAAGAGGACCATGGAGACAAACTAGAAGTAATGTCACAACAAGATCAAATTAGCTCTTTGGGCTGATACGATCACTTACAAAAGAGATATTAGTAACTCTCATTTTGTTCTTGTGTATGGAAGAGAAGCTAGATTTATTATATCCTTGGAGATTCCTACATTAGAATTGACTCAGCAATTAGAATTGGAAGGAGAAGATGCTAGGTCTTTCAAAATGGCTGAACTAACTAAACTAGAAGAACATAGACAATCAGCCATGGTTACCTTGGCAGAACATCAAAGGCAGACCAAAATGTATTTTGACAAGAAGGCCAAGGTTCAGACCTTCAATGAGGGTGATCTTGTTCTCAAATGGGATGTTGACCGAGCCAACCCTGGAGGCCACACCAAGTTTGATACACTTTGGAGTGGGCCATATATCATCATCAGTTGCAAGCAATCTAATGCTTTCATTCTTTCAAGGTTGGATGGTGAATTTATACCGATCTCAGTCAATGGGATCTATCTCAAACCTTACCACTAAGGTTTGTCTAAGATTCTATACATATTGTTTTAGTTTTTTTTTTGCTTTAGTTTTCCCTTCAATAAGTGTTGTTGCATAGGTTGCACTCTCATTAGGAGAATGCATGCCTTGTTTCCTTTTTGGTGTTGTTTTGAAAGGCAGAATTTTAGTTGTTTTGACCTACTGCAGTCCCTTTTGACTCTTTGCTCAATGAATATCAAAGGCCACCAGTTCCCTTTTGTTGAGCTGGCAAAGACCCTTAAGAAGTCACCAAAATGTTGTCTTATTTTTCTTCCCATCCAACTACCCCAAATCCGTAAAATCTCTAAGTATTTTCCCTTTTAGAAATGCAAGGAAAAACATTCAAATTCAAATAAGTCAAAAAAAACTTGAGTTTTCCTCATGTTTTCTAGCTTTTTGGAGTTTCGAAGTTCTACCCTTCATCCTTCCATCCTGCACCACTCCGAACTTTGAAGTTTTAACCTTTTCAGAGATTCAGACTTCAGACTTTTCCTCTTCCATCTTCCTTTCCTTTTGGAAGGCCTAAAGCCCAACTCTCGACGAGTGTTAAATTTCCTGAGGCATTACACCATTCTGCCTAAGTCTTTGGTGGGCCTGCGGTAGGCTCACAAAATCACGAAGAGTAGACATGTAGCAGGTTTCGTTAGCTCAACATTAAAAGAGCCTAGGGGAGGCCACGTGGCATAATCTGTGACTTTTTTGCTATTCCATGGAGTATTTGATCAACGCTTTATTAAAGACTGCAGAACAACGGGGAGATGCCACGAGAAAGGTGGAAGGCCCGCAGGCTAACTTCCACTAAAAACTTGTGAAATAATGCTAAGTGTTTCAAACTTTGTGGACTGGAACTTCCTTCTTCCTCTTTATCACTAAAATTAGGAGAAGGAAGGTCTGAGCTCTGAACTCTGCTGAAACTTTCAAAAGATCAACTAAGTCTTTGACTTTTGGGTGTCTGACTTTCCTTCTTCCTCTTTCTCTAGGAAGACAGAAGACGAAAATCCTAAAGCTTGAATTCCATCGATATTGTAATTATTCTAAGTATAAAGTGGAGCTTGGGAAGCGAACTTTCCCCTTTTCTTCTTCCCTATTGGAAAGTGGAACGCCGAAGGCCCGAGGCCCGATCTCTAACCATTTTTGCAAACTTTAGAACAAAGGAAAAGAAGTGGAATCAAGGGTCTGCCATGGTCACACATGATGAAATCGTGCTTCCAAGGTGGGAATCCAGTCCAGATGAAAGACGAATGTCCAACTCCAGCTGGAAACTTTTTTGTTGGGCATTTATTGTTGCAAGTGGAGCTTTCAAGTACAAGTTTTCAACACAAATATTTGTTCAATCACTTCTTGGAGATATTTTCTGCATTTATGTCAAGACAATCAGATTTTCTTCTGATATTATTTTGTAAAATATCTCTGACAGGCCCATGGGCGCATTCATTACAGTAGGTAATGGTGCTTCATTGAAAATGCTATATGAGGAATAAAATGTAATGTATTCAGGTCGGTCGTTGATTGTAAAAAATCACATCTCTTTTCAATTGTAACCGTGCCTCTTTGACAATAAGCAATAAGATTTTACCTTCTCATGAATTTTGCTTACTCTATGTAATCCTTCTTCTTGATTTCCATCTGTGAATATTTCTTTCCTCTTGGATTTCATCTAGTTTACTTTACCTCTACAGTTTGCTCATGATTTGTGTATGCTGATCTATTGTTTATTGTTATTCTATGCATACATGGTTGTTTTGAGGGCTTACCTACATTCAAACCTAGTGTATCACCTCCTTTTCATTTACAGTTTATCCTCCTTCCCCTTTTCCTCAATGGTGCATAGAGTAGGTTTAGTCTTAGTAATAGATGAATCTCACATTTAGCAAAGGAACCAGCCTCTCTCTAGAGGTTTGATCTCTTTGTAGGGTCCCACACCTGGAGATCATCCCAATGTTTCACTAGATTGTTGAAGCCCTAAATTGCTCCAACACATGGTGCGAATCCAAGTGACAACATGAACTTTAGAGGTCATATATTGGATTGGGGCATTTCAGATTTTTAACTAACCTTTTAGTAGTTGTCCAATCATTTTGTCTTTGTCATACCCTCTGTTGTTTGTTTGAGTGTGGGAGGTGTGTGTGAGTTTTTCTTTTCGTCCAATCCTAAGCTGGGTGGTGACTCTGGATTCTTTTAAGGACAGAAAAGGACCTGATTACTTTCTTACTTTTCAAAAATGGACAGGAGAAGATCATTACACAAAAACCTAAACAAGAAGCCGACAACAGAAGCTAAGGACAAAGAGAAAACTACCTAGAAAGTGAAGGTTAAAGATGAGTCATCTAATCCTCATGTCTAAGTTGAACGTCTTGTAGTTAAGGAAAGATTAGTAGGGATAGAAAGAGAAGTACACATAGAGGCTACCCTAAAAAGATATTATGATGCCTTAACACCTAGAAGTTCCCCCTCAGTCACAAATGTATCAGTTAATATAGGGTCCTCTAAAACACCAGGAACACAACCTCATGATGTGACTAGTCTAGATGATTGGTTTGATGGTAGTTATCATGGTCAAGTTGATGAAGATCATAGGATAGCCATTGGAGAAGAAAATGAAAGGAGAAGGGGGGAAGAAATACCAAGAAGATCTGATACCCCTAGGCGTTGTTGGTGATCTTTCTTGCAACCCCCAATCCTAAGGAAAATCACAATACCTAAACTAAGGGATCAATAGGTTAAGATAAAGATCTTGCACTATCATCAGACTGAAGACAAGAAAGGCCAATGAACAAGGCTACAAACAACCTTCTGCACTTCAAGCTTCATAGGACTCAAGAGGGTGTTCCTATTAAAAGGTCTAAAAATATAATAAAACTTGCACTAAACAACACATTCTAGACCTCTAACATGTGGATGGTTCTTAGATAAATGGGTAGGGGGTGTTATACATTTAATTACATTCAGGCATGGTCCCTTTGCACCTTGAACAACACTAGGAACTAATAAATTAAAAACATCTTCAACTCAAATACACAAAGGAGTTACAACTAGATCATTCTCAAGCATAACCTTTGTTTTCATTAATCTCCATGAAGATATAAAAAACCAGACATAAAATAAACATGAAATGAAAAGATTCTTTAGATTTTTCAATGGTGATTCCTTCCAGGGTTTGCACAAAAGAAGCATACTAGACTAGAGCCTTATCCATAACAGAGTCAAGATGAACTAACCTATCTGATAACAACATAAGCACAAAATCAGTGACCATTAAGCCATTATTGCCTTACAATAATGAGGTCTCTTATGGACATACTAATAATATTATTAGAAATCCTAAACATAATACAATATCCTAACATTTGACTGAAAGCAAACTTTAGTCTATTCCATGAACAAAAGCTATCAACCGAATATTTATTACAGCAAATGTGCAATAAAACCCATTATAGCCCTTGATTACTTTGATTGAGAAGATAATGCATACATTCTAGAGACATTAAAGTATGACATAGTTCATCCCAAGCTGTAAACTAATTTGTTTGTCATTACCAAAAAGACAAATTACAACATTAAACTCTAAAATTTTAAGAACTCCTAAAACCTAGGTAGCAGCCCTGTATAAAATTACAATACCAAAAACCTAGAGAGTTGGAACCCTTGCAAATGAAACAGCATTTGCATTTTATAGAGAAGTAAAGCCCTAAATTAAACTGAGGCACGACATCTAGCACATTTGAGCCCTCTGATTCTGCAACTGAATTTAGCATAACAAAAAAGATACCACAACATCCTTTGATATCCTTCATTAAAAATGAAATATTCATTTTCCCTCCTTGTCTTCACTTTGCAAATCATGTACACAATTTTACCCTACTGCTAAAATTAACTTACTCAATTGCAATTTCACTTGGGAGGTAAAATTTCTACCCCCAGACAATTTCCCCATTTCACTAGCAAGTGAAAACATGTTTTACCATACAATTTTAACCCCTAAAATTTCAAACAAAATATGAAAGGTGTTTTTGCATATACAAGGGGTGTTTTTCCCTTTGCCAAAGCATTTCTACATATGCCAAGGCATTTAAAACAATAGAGCCACTTTTTTACAGTTGCTGTCACTTTTTTTCCACTACTGGGTAGTTTAAAATGCTCCAAACATCACTGAAAATGTCCTTTGGGTGTCAAAAATGTCCTGGGCATTGATCTGGGAATGAGAAAATTAATCTCTAACCTATAAAAAGCCCCAAATCCATGCTACAAACCCAAAAAACATGATACAGAATGTCCTCCATTGTCTACAACCATTTCACCAGAGCTTTCTCTTTCGCTAAGCCAAATCTTTACCTTCAGCGAGACAGCGAAGTGCACACAAAAGCATACAATAAAGCTTTCACCAAATCTTTTCCTCTGACTCCTGACTAAAGAAATAAAATATTTTTAAAAAAAATTGTTAGCACTTTGTCATTTCACTGAGCCCAATTTTTGCCTTCAGCGAACTAGCGAAATGGAAATAAAAGCAAAAAAGAAAGCTTTTAACACGACTTTGCTGGAGCTCTCTTTTGCCGACAATGAAATGAAAATAAAACCATATAATAAAGCCTTTTTTAGATATTTAACTTTCACATATATTAAAAACATTTAAAATGTCACTTCGTCAAAGCTTTCTCCTTCGCTGAGGCCAATTTTTACCTTTAGCAGGACAGCGAAGTGAGAATGAAAGCATATAATAAAGTGTTTACCCAGACTTTTGACTTTGGAAAATAAATAAAACATTTTAAAATGTTTTCTGCTAGAGCTTCACCATTTCACAGCGCTCATTTTTTACCTTCAGTGGGACAACGAAATGGAATGTTAATGCTAAAACATTTTAATAAAACTTTATATTAAAGTTTTATATTTCTCTTTTCTAACTTCACATCAATAATTAAAACATTAAAATGTTTTAAAATTGGCAGTCAAAACATTAGCATTTGGAAAATATTTAATTCCTCCGCCAACCAAAATGGCGCAATGACACCACCGACACACGGGATGTCCGAAGACCACTAAAATTTGTGAGAGACCATAATCAATTATTTAAAACATGGGTTTATCGCTAGAACCATGAAATTCCACACTTTTTTGGGACGCATTTCTAGCCCGCTGGCAATCAGAAACGCATTAAAAAATATGACAAAACTCACTTGAGGAACATAGAACTGGATGACCTTACTAACATGTGTCTTGAAAAACTTTTTGCCAAACAAATTTGTATGATGATGACCAAGATTCAAAATTTTAATCCTCAAAGTCAGGGTCCCAAGTAGATGCAACAAGGCTCAAGCATAGCCCCTACCACCAATTTGAAGGCAAATAGGCACTTCAAATTTGCCAAATTTAAAGGTGCCAACAATGGCTCATGTTTGGGGATGCATGCGCCTTGCGGGCATGGTAAGAATCTAGACTTCTCCAAGATGTAGACCAGGTGCCTACTCCATTGGGCAACTCTGAAAACTGCTCCAACTTGCAAAGCTCTAACTCACAATTTTCAAACATTTTTTGGTGGCCTCGGGCCCCCAAAAATGAAGAACCAAAACCTTCCTCTATCAAATACCTTGTTCTCGGATGACTACCCCAAACCCAATCTGTTTATACCACTGAAATTTGTTTGATTACAAACATTGTCACCAACATCTCTCACAATTCCTCTGAGCATACCACTGTTAATGTAACCTCTGTCATTCTGCATTGTATAACTAGGCATAAATTAAATTTTTTTATCATCACATGACATGTATGTATTATATTCATATTAAAAGTAACATTCCTCACTCTTCATCTTATTATCATGCTCCATCAAAATACTTCCCAACTGAACTGAAAACTGAAAGTGTTCATACTCTACCAAACAACTGGCATCATAAATATTAGCCTCATCTTTTACATTCATGTCAAACTTAAAGATTTATAAACAATGCCTTCATGGACTTCCTCAACATGCTGTTTCACTAGCCTGAAGTCATATTCTAGTTTCATGTCTGATGGATCAAACTGATCAAAGGTAAAAGATTGAAATGTATCAAGTGAATGATCAGCTAAATTTTGTCCTTCATATAAAAATTGCTCACTCACAAGCATCCCCTCAATCTGAATTAACACTGATTTATGTTCCTCTAATCCTGATAGATCACTAATTCTATTAAATTCTCCTATGCCTGGTAGTGGAAGCTCAACCTTAGATATAACAAGGTGCCTCCTCAAGTTGAATCCATCAACTTTACAGGGTTGAGTAGCTTCAACACTGCCCCTGCACTTATCAGGCTCTTGGGAGTCTTCCTTCTCAAATTCTTCATCCTGCATCTTCAGGGTTCTTTGCAAAGATAGGATTGTCTCTACACCAATAAGGATTATCATTTCTCATCTCTGGTAAATTTAGAGGCTCATCATAAAGGGGATTATGTCATATGTTCATTCTTGTCATAAATACTTATGCATCCTTAACATGAAGATTCAAATCTTTCTCAGCATCCTTATATTCAAAATCATTATAGTCATAAGAAGAGCATACAAATATATTTTTAGTATTGATTATACCATCAATAGTTAGCATTTCTGAGGTCCATACTCTAAAAACTCACTGAGGTAGGAATCTTGTTCATCCATAAGCAAACATGTGTTCTTATCATCATTCACATCAGCACATTCCTTTTTTGACACAGAGAAATTCATCTCCACATACAAGTTTGAAATTTCTGCGATATCCATATATTCTGAGATGGCACAGTTAGAAGGCTATTCAAGTTCCATAATACTATTAATCAGTAGTGGTGATATTCTATCATTCACATATTCATCATATTGCATAACCTGATCATCTAAGAGTGAACTCGTGTTATCATCTTGCATGCTAATGTTATCTTCATCTAGAATAAAACTTTCCAACTCTACTTCATATAAGCCATTGTGACCAGCTGAATAACAATCAGCATGATCAACCTCATGAGTTGAATAAATATGAACCGGCTTAATGATATCATGATCATTGCTGACAAATCTCTCAACACGGGTAAGATTATGATCAGGATTACATGGTTCTTGCACATTTAATGATAAATACATTATCTCATTAACACTCATACTAGTAATAGGACTAATGTGATCAGCACTATAAAGTTTCCCATTCTTACCATCATGAATATTAGCATTCTCTAAAATATCTACCCAATCAAGAACCTGAGCAAAATTACTTGGCTTCAACTATTGAGGTGATAAACTCAAACCTAACCCATACATCTCACAAAATAAATCAATGCATATAGACACTTGAGGCTTGAAACCAACGAGAATATCCATATAGGTGTCCAAGATTCTGGCAAATAAAGAATATCCCGATTATCCCTCATGTCTCCTTATATCAAAGAGAGCCTGAACAAAGACCACGGGATCACTAATGCATGCAGCTTGTTGATAATTTGTTTGGGGCTCTATATGATCAACATTATGGACTAACGTATGAGCTGGGATAGCAGGGATGTAATTGCTCTGACAGTCATTTTTAATTTTTGATTTACATCTCACATCAGCATTGGGTACTTTAGGACAACTGATCTAATGTTATGTGTTAGGATCGATGACTGTGGCACGTGAATGTAAATTTATACAATAAATTGATTAACAACTTAAAATGAAGGTCTTAAAATGCACTACATAAATAAAATGCGGAAATAACATAACAGAAATTAAGTGATGAACAAAAGAAAGAGAGAGAAATAGAATAGGAGACAGAAGACACAAATTGATAACGGAGTTCACCGATTTGGCTACGTCTCCGGGTCCACCAAGTAGTGCGACCGATCCTTGATATTGTTCCCAAAACAATTACAGAGTCTTCAGTCGGACAACATCTGTCTCTTCAGAGTCTCAAGTCCTCCTACGGGAAAGACATAAGTCTTCTCAAAGCCTGGAAAACAACTGATAGTTTTTCTCCTCAAATTCAACACCAACTCCTCTCACCACTCACCCCTTTTTATACAAAAAAATTTGCTTAATATGGTTTAAAACCATATGATTTTACAATCTCCTAATTACAACAATAATCTTTGCACTATCCCCCATTTACAACAATAAATCCCCTAAAAATAATTCTAATCCGTGTAATGGATGGCCCTTATAATCTGGGCTTACAAAATAATATTTTAGAAATGATCATTTTTAGCCCTTTAGATTTATCCATTCTCGGGCTTAAGTTAAATAGGGATTAAGTTTGTTTTAGAAGGTGGGGGGGCTCGAGCTCCTCTTTTTACTCTTCGTCATTCAATAGGTTATAAATTTTTATCATCCCGCAATAATTTTCAAAAAGTGCGCTTGGCACATTGGTGGGGGCGCATTAATAGGAATTCGGTGGTCGTGAGTTTAAACCTCCCGATCCACCTTTTAAGGGGATTCATGTTTTTGGGTAATCTTTAAATAGATTCAAGCCTGCATATATAGGGAGACATCCGCTTGGCCTAGCGGTGGAGGGTAAATATAGTTTGTAAGAGGGTGGTGGTTCGAACAACCCCAACCTCCTTTTAATAACCTTTGAAGAGACACGTGTCATTATGTGATTGGCCGAACTTTGCACAATCTGAATCCTTGTCACCTGCCATGTGACTATACGGCCTACACAATCAACCTACCGTGTCACTGACACTTGTTCCTACCACATCAACACTAATGCTGAATGTACCCAAAAGTCAACCCATCTTATTGCGAACTTTGACCGGCCATAGATCGCACATACGGACTCCATCTTCGAAACCGAATATGGTTCTGAAATCAATGCGATGAGCCCTTCACTTTGACGTTGGTTTCACCTAAATTAGAGATGATGATTTTTTTGCCTTTCGGGGATCTGGTATCTTCAGTTGACCAAACTTTGACCGCATGCCATTTGCACATACGATCTCTGATTGACTCCGTTCAAGTTGCGTCGAGCTCATTTTGGCGAGTACTACAATTTGGCATAGGTTTAGGGAACATTAGGAACACTTGAATTTTCACTTGGAAAATCCACCTGGATCAACAACAAACACTTGGAGACAAATAACCCTTGAACATTCCATGCTTCCAACTGTTTTCAACAATCTCATAAGCCTGATGCAGAGTTATAGGATCTTTGTTTCTCAACTGGTAACTCATCTCTTCATTGAATGCACCTAAGTATATAACCAAACATGTTGCATCATTTGGCTTGATATCCTCCAAAATATCTCTTATTGTCTTTACAAACCTCAGGTTAAATGTTGGAACTGACTCTTCTTCATCCTTTTCAATATGAATGAACTTACTAATCAACAAGCTTACATCAACCCTTTCAACAAATTGGTCCATAAAGGCCATTTTGAGATCCTTCCATGAAGAAATGTAATGGGTAGGTAGATCTATAAATCAATCTCTTGTGTCTCCTTTCAGGGACTGAACAAACAATTTCATGACAACATCCTCAAAATCTATCTCATAATCCCCTATTACATCAATGAAATCTTGTTGATTCAGACTTCTCACCACTGAACTTTGGTATTCTATCTCAGATTTCATGTGGTATATGATTTGGAAAACCATATATATTGCTGCAATTTATGACTCTACATCTCTCAACAACAAAACCTCTTTGATAACACAAGCGAGGTTGCACATTATGCATTGTTACATATAAATGTGCAAGGTAATGGAAAGAAGAACAACCCATGTTCAAATATGATTTCAACAAAAACGTATTTCCCTCACAAATACTTTATCATAGTTCTACTTTTTAACAAAACTTTAAGTCTCTCCAACAAAACCCTTACTTCTCCATTATAGACCTTCATTCAACATGGGAATAACATTCTACACAAAGCATTTTCACAAATAACTTCTACTCATCTGATTTATTCTACTTTGAAGATGAAACAAGAATGAAGGACTAAATACCTGCAAATTATTGCAGACATCACAATTTTCTTCTTATGATTGAAAACTGTGCAGATCTATGCAACACACTTGCATAAACAAAAATAATTCTTCAACAATTGATCAAGTTCATTCACAGAGTTGCCACCTCTTCAAAGAGGACAAAATATTCAAGCAACTAAAAGCTCCTCAAAGATCAAATGCTTTTTTGAGTCCATTCCACCAACAAAGCACCATTATTTTCACAAAATAACCAGACATGCTGCAATAATTTCTTTAGAAACTGGGTTTTCTAGTCTTCAAATTATTTGACTCTTTCTAAATAGAAATGCATCTAACTCTCCCTAGTAGAGTCGCCAATCTGTTGGTGTTCTTTCTTGCAACCCCCAATCCTAAGGAAAATCACAATACCTAAACCAAGGTATCAATAGGTTAAGATAAAGATCTTGCACTATCATCAGACTGAAGACAAGAAAGGCCAATGAACAAGGCTACAAATAGCCTTCTACACTTTGAGCTCCACAGGACTCGGGAGGGTGTTCCTATTAAAAGGTCTGAAAATATAATAAAACTTGCACTAAACAACACATTACAAACTGTTAACATGTGGATGGTTCTCAGATAAATAAGTAGGGGGTGTTATACATTTAATTACACTCAGGCATGATCCCTTTGCACCTTGAACAACACTGAGAGCTGATAAATTAAAAACATCTTCATCTCAAATACACAAAGGAGTTACAACTAGATCAATCTCAAGCATAACCTATGTGTTCCTTAATCTCCATGAAGATACAGAAAACAAGACATAAAATAAACATGAAATGAAAAGATTCTTTAGATTTTTCAATGGTGATTCCTTCCAGGGTTTGCACAAAAGAAGCATACTAGATCGGAGCCTTATCCATAACAGAGTCAAGATGAACTAACCTATCTGATAACAACATAAACACAAAATTAGTGACCATTAAACCATTATTGTCTTACAATAATGAGGCCTCTTATGGACATACTGATAATATTCTTAGAAATCCTAAACATAATACAATATCCTTAACATTCGAATGAAAGCAAACTTTAGTTTGCTCCTTGAACAGAAGCTATCAACCGAATATTTATTACAGCAAATGTGCAATAAAAACCATTATAACCCTTGATTAGTTTGATTGAAAAGATAATGCATACATTCTGGAGACATTACAATATGACATAGTTCATCCCAAGCTGCAAACTAATTTGTTTGCAATTACCAAAAAGACAAATTACAACATTGAACTCTGAAATTTTAAGAACTCCTAAAACCTAGGTTATAGCCCTGTACAAAATTACAATACCAGAAACCTGGAGAGTTGGAACCCTTGCAAATGAAATAGCATTTGTATTTTATAAAGAAGCAGAGCCTTAGATTAAACTGAGGTACGACATCTGACACATTTGAGCCCTCTGATTTTGCAACTAAATTTGGCATAACAAAAAAGATACCACAGTATCCTTTGATTTCCTTCATCAAAAATTAAATATTCATTTTCTCTCCTTGTCTTCACTTTACAAATCTCGTGCACAATTTTACCCTGTTGGTAAAATTAATTTACTCAATTGCAATTTCACTTGGAAGGTAAAATTTCTAGCCCCAGGTAGTTTCCCCATTTCACTGGCAAGTGAAAACATTTTTTACCATACAATTTTAACCTCCAGAATTTCAAACAAAATATGAAAGGTGTTTTTGCATATACAAGGGGCTTTTTTCCCTTTGCCAAAACATTTCTATATATGTCAAGGCATTTAAAAACTTGTTGGAGGCATTTAAAACAATAGAGCCATGTTTTTATAGTTGTTATCACATTTTTTCCACTGCTAGTCAATTTAAAATGCTCTAAATATCGTTGAAAATGTCCTCTAAGTGTCAAAAATGTCCTGAGCATTGATCTGGGAATGAGAAAACTAATCTCCAGCCTGTAAAAAGCCCCAAATCCATGCTACAAACCCAAAAAACATGATATAGAATGCTCTCCATTGTCTGCAACCATCACCAAAGCTTTCTCTTTTGCTAAGCCCAATCTTTATCTTCAACAGGACAACGAAGTGTACACAAAAGCATACAATAAAGCTTTCACCAAAGCTTTTCCTCACACACCTGACTAAAGAAATAAAACATTTTAAAATATTTTTTGCTAGGGCTTTGCCATTTTGCCGAGCCCAATTTTGCCTTCAGCGAACTAGCAAAATGGAAATAAAAGCATAAAATAAAGCTTTTAACATGGCTTTGCTAGAGCTTTCTCTTTTACCGACATCAAAATGAAATTAAAACCATATAATAAAGCCCTTTTCAGACATCTGACTTTGGCAAATATTAAAAACATTTAAAATGTCACTTCACCAGAGCTTTCTCCTTCACCGAGGCCAACTTTTACCTTTGGTGTGACAGCAAAGTGAGAATGAAAAGCATATAACAAAGCTTTTACCCAGACTTTTAACTTTGGCAAACAAATAAAACATTTTAAAATGATTTCTGTTGGAGCTTCGCCATTTCGTAGTGCTCATTTTTTACCTTTAGCGGGACAATGAAATGGAATGTTAGTGCTAAAACATTTTATTAAAAATTTATATTAAAGTTTTATATTTCTCTTTTCTAACTTCACATCAATAATTTAAACATTAAAATGTTCTAAAAATGGCAAAGTCAAAACATTAGCATTTGGGAAAAATTTAATTTCCCCGCCAACTAAAATAGCACAATGACACCACTAGCACACGGGATGTCTGAAGACCACGAAAATTTGTTGGAGACCATAATCAATTATTTAAAACATGGGTTTGTTGTTAGAACCATGAAATAGTCGCAAATGCATTAAAAACACTTCAAAACTCGCCTGAGGACCATGAAATTAGATGACCTTATTAACATATGTCCCGAAAAACTTTTTGCCAAATGGATTTGCATGATGATGGCCAGGATTCAAAATTTTAATCGTCAAAGTCAAGGTCTCAGGTAGATGCGACAGGGCTCGAGCATAGCCCCTACCGCCAATTTGAAGGCGAATAGGCACTTTAAATTTACCAAATTTAAAGGTGCCAATAGGAATCAAGGTGCTATTAGAGAGATTGACTTCCTTAGGGCAAAAGTAGCCAGATTAGAGGTAGAAAAGGAAGTCAGCAAGTTAAGAAGAAGGATTTATATGGCTAATAATATAGGCCATATGAATATCCCTATGGGAAATGAAAATGTGAATGTTGGATTTCAAAATAATCACAAAGTAAATCAAGGATTAGATTAGAGATATCATAATAACCCATGTGATAACCAACAGAGCTTTTCCAGACCACCCCTTAACCTAGCTAGATATAGGCAATTAAATTTTGTAGAGATCACTGGTTTTCCAAACCCTATCCCAAATGAAATTAGAACCAGACTAGTAAAGTTCTTGGGGAACAATGTTATTTCAAGAGAGGAACACCTAATATATTTTGATAATCTGATGCATGACTTTGAGGTAGAAGATGAAGATGTGCTCGTGAAGCTATTTGTGTAATCCTTAGATGAAACTGCTAGAGAATGGTACAAGAGTTTACCAAAGAATAGCATTAATTCATGGAGGGATTTCTAAAATATGTTTAGAGAACATTATGGAGATAATTCTAATGCAAGGGTCACAATAAATGAATTAACAAGTATCACTAAAGGAGTAAATGAATCAATATCAGAGTTTAATAACAGATTTGTTAAAGTATTAGTAAAGATACCTAAAGTATTAGTAAAGATACCTCCCCATTTGAGACCCAATGAGTCTATGTGCCTAGTTTTATATAGTAATGCTTATGATAGTAAGATGGGGTTTCTATTGAGGGACAAAAATCTTCAAACACTCAGAGATGCATACAAAGTTTCTTCAAATATGGAAAGTAACAGAAAAGCTTAAGTGAAGTTTCATAAAAAGGAGTGATCAGAAAATTATACCTAAAGATAGAAGACAAGGTAATAGAGTTCCTATCGCTGATGAATGTGAAAAACTCTGGAAGGTTGTCAAGGAAATAAATATCTCCATGGCAAAGAATGATAAGGGGTCCTCTAATGATAAGCCTATTTTTGTAAGACAATAAAGAATGCCAAGACTTATAGATCAATCTTACAACACAAATTAGCAAAATGGAAGGCCAGTCCCTCGTAATAATAGGGGAAATCCTAGTAGAGAGACCTGTTAAGGGAAATTTGGATCAAACAATGAATATGCAATGATAAACAATATCAAATACCCAAAACTCAATAGAATAGTGAACTAAGGAAATCAAATAACAATGAATCAAATAACAAAGCAAACCTTCCTTAGATCGAAACTTCCATTGGTTGCCTATCACAATCGTTCTTGTATGTATGAAATAGGGCCCTCAGAGAGTGCACTTCCTTGCTATGCTTCAAGAATGTCAATTGGGAATGGCTATGATAATACCGCAATGAAGAGGAGCTTCACAATGATGGTAGTAGTGCTTAGTGCGTAGTAGCGAATGTGATCACAAGCAATGAAGGAATTGGTGCCAAAGGCACGCTGTAATTCCTGCAGAGTAACAATACTTAAAGCTTGGATGCATGAAATAGAAGAATAGGGTTCAATTTATAGACTTGAGAGAATTAAGATCAACAGTATAGAAGACTTGAGAAGATCAACGGTATAGAATAGATGAGGAACGTGCAACGAATAAGAAGAGGACATGTGTCTTGCTTTCTTTTGCATGAGAGGATTTAACAAGAATAGAAGAATGATTTAAAGCAATTAAAAGAATATAACAATCAGTTAAGTGATCTAAACAAGAAGAATAGATTTGCATGAGAATAAGAAGATATTTTGCTTTATTAAATATTAGGAATATTTAATTGCATGTGCACAAAGTTTAAATTATATTTAGAGATAACTCAATTTAGAAGAAAGCAACTTAAATAAATATTTGATTTATTTAAATTTAGAGAAGGTATTATTTGGAAGAAACAAACTAAATAATTGGTATTATTTAATTTAGAAGATAAGAAAGCAAATTAAATAAATAAATTTATTTAATTGTTGTGCATGATTTGGAAGAATAAATAAAATATTTGATTGTATTTTATTTTTGGGGATTGAAAGGATTTAAATAAATTTGATTTGATTGATTCAAATTTGGAAGAATGAATTTGATTTAATTAAATAATTAAGAATTATTTAATTGTTTGGAAGAATTGAATTAAATAAAGGAATTTATTTAATTATTGGCAGAATATGAATCAAATAAATAAATTTGGTTATTTATTTATTGATAGAGGAATTAGAAGGGAATAAATATTAAGAATATTTATCTAGACTGAATCGTGTCATTTTTAGGCGTATACATTTTGCCCCTCTTTGATGCAATAAAGTTTATGGCGTTGCTTCAAAGAATAAATAGTCTGATAATGATACATGCCCCAGTTTGCCCCTGGTATAGGTTATGACGATAGGATGCCCCCTCGGGAGATTGGACGAGAAGAAGGCAGAAAGATGAGAGACTGACAATCTCATGAAGATGAAGGGAGAACTTGGTTAGGATTGAAGAAAATAGGACGTGTTTCAGAGAAACGACAAGAAAAACTAGAAGAAACGGGTGCGGGAAGTAGTCATAGTCACCACCTAGCTAGATTAGAGTTTGCATGCTATAAATAGGAGTTGGGTCCACAAGACAATTCATTTGCACACTTGTCTTGGTTTGATTTGCTTCAAAGAGCTTGGAGTAGCATAGAGCATAGAGAAGTCAGCACGAGGATGGACATTCCACGCGAGGAGCATCAATTCGAGCGCATTCATCGATTCGACCGGCCAGCAGAGGCAGGACCCCTAGTATTTATCTCAAAAAATTTCCCCTAGAGTCAAGTTTGAATGTCATAAATGATAGGAGAAAACTAGGTTAGACAGATTTGCCAGAATGCAGAGTGGCGCATATGCCACGCGAAACTGTGCATAGGTAATTCTGTAGCGCATGCATGATATAGGACGATGCATATGTGAAATATGTGCATGCATATGTTTAGGTGGTACATGCATTATTCTGCAGCGCTTTTATGGTATGTAGTGGCGCATGTGTTGGAGCAGCGCATATATAGCATAGGACAGTGCATGCATGAGTTCTTGCAGCGCTTTTGCCAGAAGTGGTGCATGGGTCAAAAAACGATGCTTTCATTAAGAAACAGCGCATTTACCACCTATTGTGGCGCATATGTTATAGATAAGCAGATTGCTTAGCGAAATTAACTCAATTGGCGTCCTATTTGACACATCAATCGATGAGCTATCTCCGAGATTGCAAAAATCTAGTCAAGAGATGTAGTGTGCTATTTTGATCAATTTGAAATGCTAAGTTAGTTGATATGTTTCTATAGATATATTGAGTATGGTACTTGCAGCTTTAGGTTGACACCTTGCTTTGCGTGCTTGCAGGAGGAGATACGAGATACACTTCAATCTAGGGAGCAGTTCCCTATGCCTATGTTGCAAAGATACATGCTGACAGAGATAGATAGGGAGGCGCTTGGCGCAATGGGACTTGATTACGTGTGCTTCATGCCCAAGGTTTGGGCGAACCGTGGTTTGCTGACTGCTGCAGTGGAGAGATTCCACAGTGAGGATGGAACCTTCCACCTCCCTACTAGTGAGATTACTGTCACATTGGAGGATGTTTACAAGATTCTTCACTTGCCTATTCAGGGTGAGCTGGTGGAGTATGATCCACAGAGAGACGCGGGACTCGCTGAGTACAGGTGAGTGTTTGATGACCCTGAGCTGGTCGGGCAGGTTATCTCATGGCAAGATATCTATGACTGTTACGACTACTTCCCAGGCATTGTAGCAGGACTGATCGAAGGCATGGTATGCCCCGACAAGAGATCACATGGGTTCCCCATTGGATGGGGTCAAAGCATGGAGCGGATGATTACAGAGGGCACCCGGTATGCATGGGGCGTCTATGTACTTGCGCACCTATACCACGATATGCATCAGGTGGTATACCACAGGAGCACAAGCCTATCTGCAAGCATGTCGCTGCTACAGTTTTGACTATGGGAGCACATAGCGATTACGAGACCGATCCGTGTGTTTGGTAGACAGAGAGGAGAGCCATATAGCTATGGCTATGCAGGAGTGATTTCCCAGCATAGGCTGGGGAAGCTCAAGTACCGGTGACACGCTTTGGATGGAGTAGATGTGGTCGAGTGGCGGCCATATCTAGACTGTGAGCCATGGGAGGATGAGGCAAATGAGCTACCTTACTGCTATCAGTCGCGGTGGCTGATAAGACGGATATGATTTATCCTGGAGAGGCAGATAGTCATCTGGGTACAGAGCTAGTTTGGGAGGAGGCAAGGCATCAGGCCCATGCATAGTTAGTGCAGGTACAAACATAGCTAGTGCAGGCATAGACACAGCTAGCGCAGGTACAGGGTGAGTTTGCTAGAGTGCAGGCTCAGGCATAGTACTATCGAGGCCTATATCATGGTGCCATGCCAGCGAATCAGAGGGCTTCAAGTTACAGGAGCCAGTCTGCGGCCTCCCAGAGAGTAGGTCCATCGAGGTCAGGGGCCTCTGTGACCACAGTAGTTTGAGGCCAGCAGAGGAGGGGACACGGGAGATACTACTGAGAGCAGCGGTCCATAGCAGCAAGGATAGCAGAGAGTTACAGACTTTGGATCCTATGTGTACCTTTTTGATGGCTCAGATAGCCAGATAGACCTATACCATTTTTGTATTTTGAGACATGTACCACCATCCATTGGGATGTGCTTATTGTATATGACATCGATTCAGAGATGGACTACTTGATTTTTTACATTTGGACACATTTTACGATATTTATATGATGATGCAGCTATTATGGTGCTTTCTATATGTATGAGCTATGATGCATTTCTATTTTTATGATGCGATGCACATGTTTATCTAATGCAGACTTAGATATTTTACTCGATGCTATGCAATGTTTGTCTAATGCAGATTTTCATATGATGCTATATGAACTAATGCAGACTTTGGATGTTTTACTTGATATGTCTCTAATGTGTGTGTGCAAAATGGTATCTATATGATTATGCAACTTGTGTGATGCACTTAGCTATGTTTTTGTTTTTTTCTATTTTGACACTATATGATGATTGCAACAAACTGTACATGGATGACCTGACGCACTTGTTATGTATGTAACTGATTTAATCATGTAAATGACTATCTCATATGATATGATATGCAACTATATGCTATGTTTTTGTGATGTCCAAATATACCCTATTGACACAAAAAAGATAGAATGGTAGATAGAAGATTGACTTGAAAGAATGACTCTAGAGAAAGAAAGACTCACAAGCTTTAACCTTGTATTGTTACTCTGCATTGTTAGGATCTTTTATTGTATGGGACATGGATGTATGGATGTAAAATGGATGCTTTGCTTTTGCAATCTTGATGGTGCAAGTATTTTGAAGTGTTTATTTCATCATTGGGCAATTTTTTTTGGTACTTTTTCGAAATGTTGTAAGTTAATACAAGTATCTAGGTATAATTGAACCGAAATGACCTGAGCATAGCTTACATGGATTTTATTTTAGCAAGTTAATACAAGCATCTAGGTATAATTGAACCGAGATGACCTGAGTATTTCTTGCGTATCAACAAATAGGGATTGCCCTTTTTCATGTTAGACCTTGGATGTCCTCTATGATCTTTTGCCAATCATGTCCTTAGACAAGGCTTCAAATTACTAAAGTTTAATCCACAAACAACAAACAAAGAAAATAATCATGCCCCCATCGTAGCATCTCTAGTTTTTGGCATCCTCGAGTAGTATAGAAAGGCATGATAGCATAAATCAAGACTCCGTAAGTTAACCTAACCAACACAAAACATTCTTGCATTTAGATGTGTTTGTTTCTTGCCATAATTTGGGAAAAATCATTTAGAAGGCCTTAGGTGCTTTTTTGCTTTGCTTCAGATAGGTTAATGTCCTACGTCAGGATTGCTCCTTGAAAAGAGTGGGTTTTGCTTGCGCTTGCTTGCTTGTTGAGACAAGATTTCCACAATCATTATTGGGGAGACGGGCCCTAAGGGACTGACCTAGTGCCTCGAGGGCTCATTGGAATAATGGCCTTGCCTACGTGACGACCCAGAGCCAACGTAGCTTGAGGTAAACCCTAATGAACCATTGATCGACTAGAAGAAAGATGACAAGAAATGGGCAGATGGGACAATGGGAGCCTCGGGGGCACATTAGAATAATGGCCTTGCCTACGTAGAGGCAACGTAGTTCATGGACTTGGACCATGGACACTAACGAGAGACACCATGCTAGGTTGACACGATGGATACGATATGGGACAAAACCTTGGTTGACAAGGCAACAAAGAGATAGAGTATCAAGCCATGATAGTTTATCGTTAGGTTTTTATTATGGAATGGATATGGGTCAAATGGGACATGAGGAAGAATGGACACAAGGTGATTGGTTTCCCAAAGATGGAGGATGTGGTTTATCACAAGTAATGCATGTTTACCAGGTTTTCACCACTTGCTTTTATTTGCACGAAAAAGCTAGAAAGTATACATGACGCCTGTTTTCCAAGTTTTCATCATGATACCTATCCAAGGCACCTGTTTTCCAAGTTTTCACCAAAGGACGATTTTTTTTTCTAATTTTTTTATTTTTTTGTATTTTTCTGATTTTTTTATTTTTTTGTATTTTATGCCCCCTTACATTGGGGTTCTCCTAGGTATAGAACTGGTGAAGATGCATGCTGTTGATTGGGTCATCCAACAGCTCACCCTCTGATGTTGCTAACTGATATGCCCCCGATCCATAAGCAGCTACAATTACATAAGGCCCAAGCCAGTTGGGTTCAAACTTGCCCTTCTTTTCCCTATCCTGTTGATTACGAGGGTTCTCCTTAAGGACAAGATCTCCAAATTTAAAGACTCTTGGGCGAACTCTATGTTTATAGCTCCTTGACATCATTTGTTGGTATGCTTTGAGATGGTCAAATTCTTTCTGTCTCTGTTCCTCTAGCAACTCTAGTTCTTGCAATCTGGAGACTTTGTACTTTTCATCTGATATGAGACCTTTTAACGACACCCTGAGAGATGGTAATTCGACCTCTATGGGGAGGATAGCTTCTGAGCCATAGACAAGGGCGTAAGGGGTAGCACCTGTGGGAGTGCGTATACTGGTTCTGTAGGCCCACAGATTAGGATTGAGTTGGATGTGCCAATCATGGCCAACATCATTGGCTGTCTTCTTAAGGAGTTTCAAGATGGTCTTGTTGGATGCTTCAACTTGACCGTTGCCTTGGGGGTAATAGGGCAAGGAGAAATGGTGTTGGATTTTAATCGGTCACAGAGTTCTTGGGCATCCTAGATTTTGAAGGGTCTTCCGTTATCTGTAATAATGGATGAAGGAATTTTGTATCTGCAGATGAGGTAATTCAACATAAATGAGGATATTTGCTTACCTGTGATGGTGGTGAGGGGAACGGCTTCAATCCATTTGGTAAAGTACTCAGTGGCAGTTATGATGAATTTGTGGCCGTTGGATGAGGGTGGATGGATCTTTCCCACCAGGTCAAGTCCCCATTGGCAAAAGGGCCAAGGTGTCGTTAAAGGTCTCAACTCTTGAGTTGGTGCATGTATCAGGTTCCCATGTATTTGGCATTGCTTGCACTTCTTGACAAACTGATATGAATATGTTTCCATGTTCGGCCAGTAATAACACAAATGCATGAGTTTCTTGGCTAAGGAAGGACCGCTAGAGTGTGTTCCATAGATCCCTTCGTGCACATCTTGTAAGGCAGTTATGGATTCTTCTCATTCTAAACAACGGAGTAAAGTACCATCTAGACCATGTTGGTATAGGGTATTGGCAATAATGGTATAGCAAGAGGTTTGGCATATAAAGGTTCGTCGTTGGTTTGAAGATAGGTCAGGTGGGAGAGTGTTGTCCTCGAGGTAAGTGTAAATCTTACCATACCAAGGTGAATCAGATCCAACTAAAAGGCATATGGAATGGTTCTCAAGAAGATCATCAGCTGGTTGCC
Source organism: Cunninghamia lanceolata (assembly GCA_027924645.1). NCBI lineage: Eukaryota > Viridiplantae > Streptophyta > Pinopsida > Cupressales > Cupressaceae > Cunninghamia > Cunninghamia lanceolata. Next base: position 8,211,550 of record BSBN01001203.1, read on the forward strand.
GAATAGTTTCCACTAAGAACTCATACCATGACTCATTCTCTGGTACCTCAAGAAGAGAGGCAATGGTCACCATGGCATCTACTACTTTGTTCTCAATCTGAAGTATCTGCTCAAAAGAGATGATCACAAAGTATTCCTTAAAGTCATCGACCATCCGCTTGTAAGGGACAAGCTTTTCATCTTTGGTCTGGTAATCATCGTTGACCTAATTGATTATTAGTTGAGAATCACCATAGACATGTAGCTCTTTGATTTCCACTTTGTTGCCATCTTGATACTAATGACTAAGGCTTCATATTCAGCTACGTTGTTGGTGCATGGGAATAGAAAACAGTAAGACTTCAGAATGGTGTCACCATGAGGAGTTACAAACAAGATTCATGCCCCCAATCCATGGTTTGTGTAGGACCCATCAAAGTAGAGCTTCCAGGAATGTGTTGAGATGTTGAATAAGGATTCATCTGGAAGGTCAAATTGCATTGGTGTGGTGTCCTGTAGTGGTGCATCTACTAACTAATCAGCAATGACTTGCCCTTTGATAGCTTTGCTGTCTACATACTCAATGTCGTATTCACTTGGGAGCATTACCCATTTGGCTAGGCGACCTGTGAGAGCTGCTTTGCTTAGTAGGTATTTCAGTGGATCTATTTTTGCAATAAGTTTGACTGGATGTGCAAGCATATAATGTCAGATTTTTTGGGAAGCAAAAACTACTGCAAGACATGATCTTTCTATCTATGAGTATTGCAACTCATAGCCTACTAATATTCGATTGATATAGTAGATGGCTCTCTCTTTATTCTCATAGTCTTGTTGTGCTAGAAGAGCCCCAAGAGCTGTAGGTGTAGTAGATATGTATAGTATCAATGGTTTCCCTTGGATAGGAGGCATGAGAATAGGTGGATTCATAAGGTACTCTTTCAGTTTGTTGAATGCCTCTTCACATCTCTCATCCCATCTAAATGGAATGTTCTTGTGCAGGAGATGACTAAATGGTTGACACTTGTCTGCCAATTATGATATGAACCTACGGATTGCCTATAGCTTGCCTTGTAGCGATCTTAGTTGTGTAAGGGTCTTGGGTGGTGGCATGTCCATGATAGCCTTGACTTTTGTGAGGTCCACCTCTATTCCATTTGTTGATACAATAAAGCCTAGAAGCTTGTCTAAGGTGACTCCAAACACACATTTCTTTGGGTTCAACCTGACTTTGAATTGCTCTAATCTCTGAAAGACTTTCTCTAACGCATCCAGATGTGATTCTCTTGTGAGTGAATTTGCTAGGATATCATCCACATAGTCTTCCATCGTTACGTGCATCATATCATGAAATATAGTGGTCATAGCATGCTGATATGTGGCTCCTGCATTCTTTAGCCCAAATGGCATGACATTCCAGCAAAAAGTACCCCATGGGCAAGTAAAAGCTATCTTGTGTTGGTCCTCTAGTGCTATCCTAATCTGATTATATCCTGAGAATCCATCCATGAGAGATAGAATGGTATGTCATGTTGTCAAGTCCACTATGATATCTATTTTTGGCAACAAAAAATCATCCTTACAGCAAGCTTTGTTTAGATCTCTAAAATCATTGCATAATCAGACTCTGCCATCTGGTTTGGACATTGGTACAATGTTGGTATCCACTCTGGGTAGTCTATTGCTCTGATAAACCCCACATCCAACAACTTCTTCAGTTCTTCTTTGACCAATAGTGCTATGTGCGGATGCATCTTTCTAAGCTTTTGTTTGACTGGCTTCACACCTGGATCTAGTGGAAGATGATGCAGGATCAAGTTCAGGTCTAGACCTGGCATGTCTACATATGACCAAGCAAAGTTGCCTCTCTTTTTCTTGAAGAATGGTACAAACTTGGTCTTTTCTGGTGGAGTAAGAGATTTAGCAAAGTGAATGATCTTAGGCTATTCCTATGTTCCAATGTTAACTGGCTCTGTGGGTTCCACAACAATCTGAGACTTCTCCTGGTGCATGTCATTAGGGAGAGTGTCAAGACTTCCATCGTCAGGTGCCATAGTTGGGTTTTCACCTTCGGATGCATCCTTTATTTTTACTATTTTGGGATCTGACACTGCCGCAGAATGGTTTTCACCGTCAGATCCAGTTTTGATTTTGATATTTTTGTGACTGGAAGGCTTGGCACCCTCTCTGAAATAAGCCACGGTATTAAGTTTAATAGTGAAACCATCTTTATGATCTCCTTTGGGTAGGTGGTCCCTGAGTTCCATGTAGTCAATATAAGCATCATCATTTTGGAACATATCTAGTTGAGGAGTTCCTCATAGATCCCAGTCAATAAGTTCAGAATGTACAAGGGGGAGGGAGTCGTAGGATAGATCTGATTCATTGATAGTTTGAATGGATATACTAGGAGTATTGGTAGGGGGAGTGTTCAGGATGGTACTTCCTCCAAATTGTTTATTGCGATAGAACTCGAACGTTCCTCGAAAGTCATATTCTTAGGGATAGGAAAATCAAACTCTAGTGGTCTGTTCGGTAGCATTTGTCCCTCATGGTAGGGGCTATAAGTTTGAATGGTATCACATTCTTTGTCATCGTAGGAATGCTCTGTCAGTTCATCCCACTCATATTCATTGGAATCTGTGTCACTATCCACTTGGAGTATATGTATCATTTCCACAAGACAAGCATTCTCTTTAGCTTTGCCCTTACCTTTATATCCTAGGCCATTTGTATTTCTATCCAATGAGGATGAAGAAGGTTGAATGGGTTCTATAATTCCTTCTTTTCTAAGGCCAATAGGGCCTTGTCCTTTGTAACCCATTCTGTGTAGGATAGCTTCACCTTGCCCATAGAGTTCTGTTGGGAGCCTAGGTGGTTCATGTTGTATGTTCTCGTCTTCTTCGGTATAAAGCCATTGTAGGACATCTCTTTCTTCTGTTTCATTGGATAAGGTCCCCCATTTGACAAAGGGAGCTGTGGGAGGTATAGGAGGAGAAGATGGCTTTGGAAAATGCTTGGGTCGACCAAAGTATCTAGGAGATAAAGGCATCTTGGCTAGATTGAGGTTGTGCTCAATGGAGTATTCCCCAACTCTGATTTCTTTGATAGTAATTTTTTGCTCTTTGGGCCGTGATGAGGAAGCTTCAGAGGTATGGTCTTGCTATGGGGTAGGGGATGTAGATGCTCTATTGTTTGGTATGATGCAATCAGGTTTTGAAAGGACAGAGTTGCAATGCTAGAAGGGGTCAGGGTCTCCTTGGATGGTGACTTGTTTGCCATTATGTGGGAATTTTATGCATTGGTGATAAGTAGAGGGCACAACTTTCATGGCATGAATTCATGGTCTCCCTAGGAGAATATTATAGGCAATCTCCCTATCTAGGACTTGGCACACAACATCTTTTATTATTGGTCCCACTTGTATGGGTAAGACTACTGTTCCCTTTGTAGTTCTCTCTTCTTCGTCATAGGCTTTGATAGTAATCTTCTTTATTAGATCAAATGCATTTTCAGAGAACCCCAATGTAAGGACTAGCTTTAACGTGCAAATATTTAAATTATCTCCCCCATCAATGAGAACCCTCTTGATGCGGTGCTTGTGGATGAAGGCGATGATATGTAGAGGGGTGTTATGGGGTTGAGACACAGAGAGGTCATCCTACTCGGTAAATGATATGGTACTTGAGGAGGTCAGATTACATACCATGGCCTGAGACTTCTCCTGGGCCAAGTTAGTGGGGATGGTGCTTTCCACCAAGGCTTTATTAAGAATCTCCTTATGGGAAGGAGATAGACACAACAACTCCAAGATAGAAATGTGGGCCGGAGTCTTCTGTAGTTGGTCTATGACATTATACTAACAGAAGTTGGATTGCGAAGGTGACGACCTTGGAGGGACGGTATTCAACGTGACTTTACCACTGCAGGTAATGATACTACAACTAGTTCTATTAGGTTCTGATTGTTGATTAGGCGTGACCACATTGATTTGTGGGACATACTTGGATAGGCAATTGATGGTATAGTCGAATGGCACACTTGCATAGTTGGCATTACTATTCCCACTATTCTGATTCAGCATATTGCGGTTGTTGTTGTTGTTACCGTTGTTGTTATTGCCATGGTTGTTGTTACTATTGTTGTTATTGCCATGGTTGTTATTGTTGTTGTACGGCCTGTCGTGATTGAGATGTGGATCCTTGTAAGCCACATGTGTCTCATTGGAGGTATGCTATTGGGTTCCTCCTTGATTTTGATCAAGCATATCTTGGATAAAATGTTTGAGATGAATACAATTGTTGGTTGTATGTCCCCTTCCTCTATGATATTCACAATAGTTAGTGTATTTCCAATAGGGAGGTTTGACTATAGGGTCATAATCACTTGTTGGTGGTAGAGAGATTTCATTGTTAGCCAATAACTTCTGTAATGCGGATTCTTGAGACTCACCCAGTGGTGTGAACTTTCGCCTTGGATTTGCGCTGAACCATGGTCTTGGCTCCCAAGAGAATGGTTTGTTGGGCATAACAATGTTTGCTTCTCCTTTGAGAGTGAATATGGGTTGTTGCTTGGGAGCCGCCACCTTGGCGTCAACCACTCCATCGTTGACAACATTTTTATTCTTGGTCCAAAACTTTGATTTGTCAGTTGTGTAATTGGAGGTAGGTGTGTCCTTGTATAACTTGATTTGGCCCTTGGCAATCATAGTTTTTTTGATAAACAATCCCATTTCGATGACTTTTGAGAATGATGTAGGGCATTGTATTTGTATTTTATAGCCAAGATTGGTGTTGAGGTTATGGACAAACATCTCCATTAGTTGCTTCTCAGGTACATCGTATGAGAACTTCCTTGCTAGTTGTCTCCATCGTTGTAGGAAGGTGGTAAATGATTCACCACCCTTTTGTTTGGTGTTACATAAATCAAGCATAGAGACTTCGTGTTCAATGTTGTAAGAGAAGTGAGTGATAAATTTGTTGACTAGCTCATCAAAAGTTTTGATGCCCGGTGGAAGCCGTGAGAACCACTCCATAGCTTGGCTGCCTAGAGATCTAAGGAATAGTCTCATTAAGTAAGCCTCATTGTGAGCTACTTCTAAACATGTTGCGTTGAATTCCTTAATGTGATCTCTAAGGTCCCCTTTCCCTTTGTACTTGTCAAACTTAGGAACTTTGAATCAATAGGGAAACAGTTTCATCATCAAACTTTTATCAAAGGGGTACAGTGCAATATCCTCCAAGGAGTAGTTTTTAGTGCTTGTACCTGTCTTGAGATCTGACATTTGTTGCTTTAGACCCTCGAGTTCTTTCCTCATTTCTTCCATAGGAGCATTTGGATCTACGGATTTCTTTCCTTTATCCTCTGTGTTTGGGTCTATGGTTTTTTTTCCCTTTTCATGATCATCCTCTATGTTTTCTAGGACTAAGTTTATATCAAAATCTGCGGGCAGTTTAATTCCAAGACTAGCAAGATGATAGAAATACTTGTGAGGGTCCTCATGGAGCACTTTCTCTACTAAGCCTTGGAATTTCCAATCTTGGATGCTTCCTTGATAATCTTCGTTAGAGATTTCCTCATCACTATCGTGAGGTGTGAAGATGTGGTTGGATGACCCAGCCATTCCAAGTTGTTTTTTGTATTGAGATCTAGTAAGAACCATGCAAGGTGACGTGGGACGAGGTGGAATGGGACTAGAGATTTTGGTGAGGTGCCGATGGAGACTGCTGAGAATAGGATACTTATGACAAGATTTGGACAAAGGACTTTCTTGATCAATGATTCCAAGTAAGACGGCCGATACAAGATGGTAGCCACTAGTAAGGGTACTTAATACCTGTCTTACTATGTAGGGACTAGTCGTACACCAAGACCTACTAGAAAAGTTATGTGACTAACTAGGTTTACTTGAATCCACAAGTGATACGAAAAAAGGGGCCTATGCTGACCTGATATGGGATAGTTTTAACTTTGGACTAGAAAAGACCTGATAGAAGACGAATGGGATGACAAATGAAAGAGAGACTTTGATGTGAAATGGATGGAAAATTGATTGCAAGGTGGACTCTAATCTCTGATCCTGAAACTAGACTGAAATGGGTACCCAGAACTGGTAAGATTTTTCTCTCAAAAGTTGTGCAAGTGCTCACTGTCGTGCATGCGCTAAAACAGATACGCTGTGGAAATGGATAAATGCGCTAGAAGTCAGGATATATGTGCGACACTGCTAAAAGGTATATGAGCTGGAACATGATATAAAAGTGCTAAAAGTCACTGCAAATGCACTGTAGGTTGGCACGGATGCGCCAAAATAGAGGATGGATGCGCCACTTTGGCTTTTCTCAATATTTTTGCAATTTTTTTGGAAATTTTTTGATGTTTTTAGTACTTTGGTTGCAATAAGGTCTTTTTTATCTGATTTTCTGAAATTACGGCAAGAAGACACAGCAAACACAAAGAATTTTTATGGTTTCTTATTTTTTTGTGATTTCCTTGACTCTATTTGGACTAAAAGGAAAAACAAGTACAAAATCCTAGGCTTCAAATGGATAACAAGGGTTTTTGGCCACTAAAACAAAGGTGTCTAATAAAGGCAACCGTTCGAGTGGTTATACATGCGGCAGCACTACTCTCCGTTATGGAATCTCCCAGCCTGTAAGGGTTGCGCCTTGGAGAGTTTTGGGGGAGGTTGGTTGTTGGTATAACACAACTTCACTTGTTGTTTGAAGCTTTTGCTCCAAACATAATTTATTTATAGTGGCTTGGAAGGGCTTGGCATCTAGCCTGTTACCATTTAGGGTCATTCCTACTTGGATGAATGGTATCCGAGAGCAAGCCCCTTTAAAGGAAAAACACATGCAAAAATGATATGTCTGGCATTGTGATCACCCAAGATAGGGGAGAGCATAGGCTTGGTATCATTCCCAAAACACAGTATACAATGGTTCTTTTTCCCCTAGTTAAAAATAGAAAAAACTAGATGAGCTATCTACTTGAGCAAGCACAAAACTTTGAAGTGATTAGCAAGATAGCAATGGTCCAATTTTAACCAAGATAGCAATGATGAATTCAATTTTTAACCACGTAGCATGAATTGTTAACTTTGAAATGATGGTCAATCGAGATAGCAATGGTTCAGTTTTAACCCAGAAAGCAGTGATGAGTTCAATTTTATACCACGATAGCATGAGTTGTTAACTTTGAAATGATGGTCAATCGAGATAGCAATGGTTCAATTTTAACCCAGAAAGTAATGATGAGTTTAGTTTTATCCAGATAGCAATAACTTTGAAAAGATAGAAATGTTGCAATGCAAGATAGCAATGATCCAATTACATCTTTCCTAGTTAAAAACTACATGAGATTTGCAAGAGCATCTGTTTTACTATCCTTTTAGAAATTGAAGTGTGAGCTAACAAAATGCAACTATATGAAACTAAACCAGAACCTATCTTGTAAAATAGATCAAGAGAGTTCCTGCAAAGATGTCAGCGTTAACAAAATCTTCCTAGAAAACCCTAAAATCACTGCCTACGATAGAAGCATCGCTTCATAGACTGAATGCACAGAAATAGTCAACAAAAGTGCAGTTATACATACGCGTTGAAACAGACAGTAAACACGCATAAATAATGTGTATATGTGCCGATACAATGTATGCACCGTCTCAAAGGGTAAAAGCGCTGGAACAGTGTATATATGCGTTGCGTGAATAGATGCACCGTAACAGATCGTATATGCACTGGAACAGTGAATGTATGCGCCAATTAAACGAATGCACCATGACAGGTAATAGATGCGTGTTAGGAAGTGACGTATGCATTGTTTCCTCCTATGTACGGCTTTCTAAACACAAAAAACTTAGTTTTTGGTTAAATTTGGGGCTAGGCCTCACGGTGGGCGCCAAAAATGTTAAGGGAAATTTGGATCAAACAAGAATATGCAATGATAAACAATATCAAATACCCAAAACTCAATAGAATAGTGAACTAAGGAAATCAAATAACAATGAATCAAATAACAAAGCAAACCTTCCTTAGATCAAAACTTCCATTGGTTGCCTATCACAATCGTTCTTGCATGTATGAAATAGGGCCCTTAAAGAGTGCACTTCCTTGCTATGCTTCAAGAATGTCAATTGGGAATGACTATGATAATACCACAATGAAGAGGAGCTTCACAACGATGGTAGTAGTGCGTAGTGCGTAGTAGTGAATATGATCACAAGCAATGAAGGAATTGGTGTCAAAGGCGCTCTGTAATTCCTACAGAGTAACAATACTTAAAGCTTAGATGCATGAAATAGAAGAATAGGGTTCAATTTATAGACTTGAGAGAATTAAGATCAACGGTATAGAAGACTTGAGAAGATCAATGGTATAGAATAGATGAGGACGTGCAACGAATAAGAAGAGGACATGTGTCTTGCTTTCTTTTGCATGAGAGGATTTAACAAGAATAGAAGAATGATTTAAAGCAATTAAAAGAATATAACAATCAGTTAAGTGATTTAAAACAAGAAGAATAGCTTTGCATGAGAATAAGAAGATATTTTGCTTTATTAAATATTAGGAATATTTAATTGCATGTGCACAAAGCTTGAATTATATTTAGAGATAACTCAATTTAGAAGAAAGCAACTTAAATAACTATTTGATTTATTTAAATTTAGAGAAGATATTATTTGGAAGAAACAAACTAAATGATTGGTATTATTTAATTTAGAAGATAAGAAAGCAAATTAAACAAATAAATTTATTTAATTGTTGTGCATGATTTGGAAGAATAAATAAAATATTTGATTGTATTTTATTTTTGGGGATTGAAAGGATTTAAATAAATTTGATTTGATTTATTTAAATTTGGAAGAATGAATTTGATTTAATTAAGTAATTAAGAATCATGTAATTGTTTGGAAAAATTGAATTAAATAAAGGAATTTATTTAATTATTGGCAGAATATGAATCAAATAAATAAATTTGGTTATTTATTTATTGATAGAGGAATTAGAAGGGAATAAATATTAAAAATATTTATCTAGACCGAATTGTGTCATTTTTAGGCGTATACAAGACCCATGATCCTTTGAGAAGAGGGGTATCTATTGTCAAGGATAACCTATGGTGCATGGTTTGTCAAACTCCTCATTCCCCTTCCTTGTGTGCCATTACTAAATCAATTACTGATTCAAAAGGTCCATGTGATGAATGCAGTGATATGGATGACTAAGAGGACCAAAGTATTAATATGATTGTGGCCCATAATTTTATATGTGAAGATGATGACACATTTGAAGAGGAAGGTGTATTAGATGATGATATTGAAAATAGAAGACAACTCAAAATTTGTCTTGAGCAACAAGTCTTTAGTGATGAGGATGATCATCATATCTTTTAGTTAGAGTCAAGAAGTCCTAAGGTTTGATTAAGAAGACATTCTTATGATGAAATCAAATCCTTGACCACTACCAAGATTGCTCAGGTTAAGAGTAATTACAATTTGAGAAGCAAGAAGATTCAAGGAGAGAGTAGTACTATAGGGAGTGCAGGCAGTATTTTTATTAAGAAAGACCAAAGTGTCACCAATATCAAGAGGGACATGAATGTTCAAGGTAAGTTCAAGGTTATATTAGTGAAAACTAATCCACATCATAATCCACCTTAGGGGGCCAAAGAAACCAAAGGGGACAATAATAATAAAAAGGGAAGTGAAGAGTCCACCCAAGGAAGGAAAAGAAAAGTGTTCCTCAAGTTCCTACTACACATGATGGCACTTTCCATGACAAGCCTCTACCAAGGCATATCCCTCTTGATATGGCTGATATCGTTAGCCAAATCAGGGTGACTTTTCCCTTATTAGAAATGATGAGAATACTAGAACATAAGGACATGGCATTGGCTATCATTGATGATACAATGCCAAGCCCGTCAGAAGCTCAAAATGAGATTAGGAAAAGAAGGTATAGAAGTTGAGACTGATAAAAGGTGGAGTCCCAAAACATGAGAGGTATATTTGGGGACTAGTATGTAGAAATGCCCTTCACAAGTCGATCCATTTTATGTGAATCTGCTCATAAGGGATAGACTCTTGAAGAATTGTATAATTGATTCTGGGGCTTCAACCAACCTTATGCCTTTGGAGATTATGAGAGAGTTAGGTTTGAAGGTTACAAAGGCATATGGAAAATGCTTTGCCATGGATTCAAGAGAGGTCCCTATCATTGGGGTAATTGAAAATATTGGCTTCAAGTTGGCAACTTATCCTCAAAGGGATTACAAAATGAATATTACTATAGTGGGCATCCCTCCCAGGTATGGAATGTTGTTTTCCAGAAAATGGGCTTCCACTATTGGGGGAAGTATTCAGATGGATTCATCCTATGCTATGATCCCTATGGATGGGAAGGAGGTCAGAGTTGATAGGGAGAAGAGAGCCCCCTCAATTTTAGATTATTTTGAAGATCAAAATGATCAAGTATATTTTCTAGATATTGATATGGACAATTTAAGAGTGGAGGCAAATTATACTAATCAGACAGAATAGAAGACTATAATTCAAGAGGTCAAAATTGCTTCTAAGAGTGATGAATTGTGGTTAATGCAGTTTGATGGGGCATGTTCTAAAGAAGGCTCTATGGTTGGAATTGTACTTGTTTCGCCTTTTGAGAAGACATACAGATCATCATTCAAACTTGGTTTTGAATGTACTAATAATGTTGCTGAATATGAGGCAATTCTTCTAGGATTGAAATTAGCTATCAAGTATGGGATTAAAAAGCTGAAGGTTTTGGGAGATTCAAAACTTGTGGTCTCCCAGATTAGATCCAAATATGCATCTAAGAATTTAAGGCTCAATCAATACATAATTATTGTCTGGGATCCAATTGAGGCATTTGATGCTTTTTCAATTGACTGGATGGAAAGAACTAGGAATGTAGTGGTTGTTTTTTTGACAAATGTGGCAACCAAGTCAAAGGATCTAACCTTAGCAAGAATTTCAAAGGTGGAAGTATTAACTAGGCCTTCTATCCCTAACAACATTTGTCACTGGCAAGTTTTCAATGATGATCAAGATTTATACAAGTTCATGAATTGTATGGATGAATATCAAGGATAGGAAATAGATTTCTAGAACCTTGTTGAAATGATTGACGGGAAGAACACCATTTTTGGCAATGAGGTCATCTAGCTAAAGACAAACAAAATCCCAAGGGGATTGGTAGCTTTAGAGTAAGTATTTGATGGAGCAGATAGTCAAACTGCTAAGCCTACACCTGTGCACCGAGATGATTTAGAGGAGTTAAATTTGGGAACTAAAGCCCAACCAAGGAATGTCTACATAGGTAAAACACTAAATCCTAAGATTAGATCTATGCTTATCTCTTTGCTTAGGAAGCATAAAAGGGTTTTTGCTTGGTCATATGATGACCTCAAAGCATATAGTGAAGATTTGTTTCAGCATGAAATTCCATTAAAACTAGATGCAAAACCTTTTAGACAAAAATAGAGGCCTATAAATACCACCCTAGCACCCAAGATGCAACAAGAATTAGCTAAACTCGGTGAGGGGGGCATTATCAAACCAATTAGACATTCAACTTGGGTATCAAATTTGGTCCCTGTTAGGAAAAAAAATGGTGACATCAGACTTTGTGTTGATTTCAGAAATTTAAAGATATTATCATTGAAGGATAATTACCCTTTGTCAAATATGGAGGCCATGTTACAAAAGGTGACTGGTTGTGAGCTTTTGTCTATGATGGAAGGATTTTCTGGTTATAACCAGGTGGTAGTAAAATAGTCAGAACAATTTAAAATTGCTTTCACTACTCCATGGGGCACCTATGTTTATGTTAGGATGCCTTTTGGATTGACTAATGTTGGTGCCACCTTTCAAAGGGCTATGGATGTAGCCTTCTCTGATTTAATAAATGTTATCATGGTTGTGTACTAGGATGACTTGACTACCTTCTCTAAAAAAGAGGAAGACCATTGTAATCACTTAGAGAAGATTTTTGTAACTATGGATTATGGTATATCATTGAACCCCAAGAAATGCATATTTGGGGTAACTGAGCAAAAACTATTGGGTCATATTGTTTCTAAGGATGGAATCAGAATTGACCCTAAGAGAGTAACTACTATTGAAATAATTCCTTAGCCTAAGATAGTCAAGGGGATTCAATCATTTTGAACATAAACTTCATTCGAAGATTTGACCCCAATTTTGTAGAAAAGACTAAATCCATCTCCAAAATGTTGAAGAGGGGACAGAGTTTGACTTGGGAATGTGAGGCAGTCACATCTTTCTATGATATCAAAGAGTCAATTAAACAAGCCCCTGTGTTAGCTTCTCCTAATTTTACTAAACCTTCCAATTGTTTTCTTTTGCTTCTTTTAACATTATAGCAACAGTGTTGTTACAAAAGAACAATGATGGTTTTTAAAAGCCTATCTAAGTTTTCAGCAAATCACTCCAACTTGATGAGTTGAAATATCACTCCATGGAAAAACATGCATATGCACTAGTTAAGGTTGTAAAAAAATTTAGGCCTTATCTGGTGGGAGTTAGAGTTATAGCATATGTTCCACATGTTGTAGTAAAAGATATTCTTGTGCAGCAGGAGGTTATTGGTAGAAGATGCATGTGGATTAATAAAGTCCAAGAATTTAACATAGAGATTTAGATAACCAAATTGGTCAAAGGTCAGGGACTGGCAAAGCTTATGGCTGAATCCAATTTGGAAGCTGCTCAAGTAAATTATGTAACTAATGTGCACTTGATAGAAAGGTGTAGTCTAGAAGTGTCGGGTTGGTAAAAGGACATCATATTTTATTTAAATCATTTGAAGTGTCCAGAAAATTTGAGTGACAATTAGAAAAGGACATTGAAGTTGTAGGCATTAAATTTTGTTATCTTAGAGCAATACTTATACTAGAAAAATGGGGATGGTATTCTGCTAAAATGTTTGGATGAGTCTACAACAGGGCATGTCCTGAAAGATATGCACAGTGGAAATTGTGGAGGTCACTTTATGGCCAAGACTACTGCTCATAAAATCATTAGAGCAGGATATTGGTGGCCTACCTTGTTTGTTGATACTTACAATTTGGTAAGGAAGAGCGAAGCATGTCAAAAATTCTCTGGTAAATTAAAATGGTCTAGAGCTTTACCATTAAGGCCTCAAGTTGTAGAGGCCCCATTTCAACAATGGGGTATAAATTTTATTGTTGAAATCTCCAAGAAATCTAGTGGGGGCTTTAAGTGGATACTAGTGGCAACTGACTACTTTACCAAGTGGATAGAAGTAATCCCAACAAAATCACTAGTAAATTTGTTATAGATTTCCTCATGGATCACATAATTTTGAGGTTTGGGGTGCCAAAGAAGTTAATCACAAATAATACCATGTGTTTTAGTTCAGCTGAGTTAATGGACCTTTGCATTAAATATGGAATTAACTTATCCTATTCTTCACTGTAACTCCCACAAGGAAATGGCCAGGCAGAGTCAAGCAACAAAAGCCTGATGAAAATTGTCAAGAGGTTGTTGGGAAGGAATAAAAAGGAATGGGACTCAAAATTGAAATTGGCTTTATGGGCAGACTGAATGACTATAAAGAAATCTACAAGGAGTATGCCTTATGAACTTGTATATGGCATTAATGCAAATATGCCTATCAATAATTTATTTCCTATATACAAGTTTATTTAGGAAAATTCTGATGATTTGGAAGATGCCATGACATGTAGGATAAAGTAGCTGGTGGAATTAGATGAAATAAGGAGAAAACCATAAATGGTTAATATCAAGAAACAACAGCAAGTGAAGTATTTGTTTGACAAGAAGGCCAAGGATAGGAGGTTGAGTGTGGGGATATGGTATTAGTCTGGAATGCAAGGGCACAGGACAAAGGAAAACATGGTAAGTTTGATTCCATTTGGTTGGGACCTTATACCATAATGAATGCCCATAGAGAAAATTCCTATTTCTTGAAAAGTATGTCTGAAGAATTTCAAGAATTTCTTGTGCACAGACAACTCTTAAAGTATTTTTTCTCATGAGCTTATGCTCTTCTTGTTCTGTGCTCATTAGTTAGGGTTTTCTTTTCCCTATTTTGTGTTGTGTAGTTATGGTTGTTGTTAACCCATAATGTATTGTTTTTATTTCCGTCTTGTTTGTTTGGTCTGGTCCGTGTCTCAGAGTTTTCTATTTTCTTGCCACATTCCTCTGAAATGTGCATCTCCAGACAAAGCCACTGTTACACCCTACTATTTTCTAGGGTTTTAGGATCATTTATACAAAGTATTATTTTCAGTCGGAAACCCTAAACCCTTCTTTTGGTGCGCTTTAATCTTATGTTTTATCGTTGACCCCATGGCCCTAGTTGCTGGTCTCATAAGTTATGAATTGAACCTCTGTGAGTCGTGTTTTACCGGCCCCTTTGTCCTTGCCCATAAATAATTGAAATATTAAATTCCTAGTTTATAGTGCGAGGGATTAAGTATGGTAAGGACACTTGGCATCTTAGTGCGAGCCCATAGGCTTCACGTTTCTATACTTTGTCATGGTCGCACTTCTGTGGAATGGTGCCATCTATCTGGTGGGCCCGCAGTCTTGATTAAATCTAAATCTATAGAGGGTCTAGTTGTGCGGACTATGATTGGTCACGCGCTATCGTGAAGAACATATTGTCAGATTTGAGTGGATGTTGCACTGTTGCGATTTGGTGCCATGTATATACAGCTCACCAAGTACGTATCAAGCTTGAGAGATAGTGCGTTCCACTTGGCAATCTAGCACATACCCACATTGCTAGAATTTTGGTATCTGATGGGGAGCGCAGGGACGTGAGATAGCTACACATGGAGAAATTTTGATCACTGACATGGAAAGTTTTCTCTCTTGGTGCATTTTGGTTGGTCGAAGACTTTTCAACACTCGCAATGGATTTTCAACCTTCCTGGGTTAGCTTGAGCCATTGATCTTGCCACAACGAACCTTTTATCAACGGTCCACATTTAAATTTTGAATTTACTTGTTGCAAGTAGTCTAGTTGAGTACACAGGCAGTAATAGTGGAGCGATTGTTGCATGACCATTTTCACATAGATTTCAAAATTCTCAGCTATGTTCTAGTAGGAGCTAGAGTCTATGAAGAAAAAGGGTGCCATTCGAGCATGGAGGATCATGATTTGACATCAGGTACATCTCATCAATTAGCCCTGATCTTCAATCAGTTTTTGGAAAATCGATTAGACCTTTGCTATATGTGTAAGATATATTCGTAGGTAGGCTCTGATAAGTTATGAGTAGTTCATGCCTCCATTTGCTACTTTGAGATGTATGATGTGATCTTCAGAGATTTCTAGATAACTTTTAAGTGTGTGAGGCTTGTAGGTGTCATAATTGGTTTTAATAAGGGTTGTTGTAAATGGGATGTACTCAGAGAAAGGGCCCTCACCCCTTTTTAGCTATAAAGGGGACATTTTTACATGATTAGTTTGCATCAATTTCTGCCTTTGGTACAAATGTAGAGTATTTTCATGTCTGTTTTACCTTTTGTGTCCTCTATTTCCCAAAGAGGTATGCCCCTGTTCTCTTGGTTGCAAATTTTTCCATTTTGAGTTAAGAACAGGGAAAGTTTTGCCTAGAGAATGGATGGTTTAGCTAAAAAACTAAGTATGTGGTATTAGTGGCTTGACTGCTCCCTCTGGCTCACCTACTAGTAGTATCATTTTGGTGAGGGAGGGCTTAAACTGCTTTAAGGTTCCAACTGCATGTAGTTGTTTTGTTGGAACATAAGAAGTTGAAATTCCAACAACCTTAGCCAAGTTTTAGAGTTAGATGCTCAGGCAGAGAGGCATCATTTTCCCTCTTCCCTTTTTCAGACAGGATGGCACTCATCATATGTATAGTTGTGATAGCTAAAGAGTATGATGTTCGGGTGGCCTAGTTGGTGATGAAGAGTTGGGATTTTATTGATAGAATCAAGGAGTTGCATGCTTGAATAATGGATAGTTCTACAGTAGCTTCCTTTAGGGAGCAGATGCAATTGCTTCCTGATCCAACGACTAATGGATACCTCAATAGATTTGGTAGCTTTAACGTTGGACAACCCCAAATTGAAAGATGTGGAGTCATGTGTGCGACCCAATGGCCCATTCTCAAGGAGTAAGTGTAAAATGAAAGTTAGTTATTTTTAACCGACTGGGTGTTTTAAATTTGATTCACGTCCCCTAAGGCAACTAAATATCATTGTAGTTTTGGGAGGGAATCTTGATGCATTGTAAGGGCCCTCCTTGTGTTATAAAAGGGTGGTACTTAGTGGTTTGGAGGGTCCAAAAAAATTCTGAAAGGGCTTTGTAAAAGAGAAATAGGTTAAGTTTATTATAGGGTCT
The DNA here is from genome assembly GCA_027924645.1 of Cunninghamia lanceolata. Classification (NCBI taxonomy): domain Eukaryota; kingdom Viridiplantae; phylum Streptophyta; class Pinopsida; order Cupressales; family Cupressaceae; genus Cunninghamia; species Cunninghamia lanceolata. Next base: position 8,227,929 of record BSBN01001203.1, read on the forward strand.
CAGACCTTTGTTTGTAAGTCATTTGGCATAGCAGTGTTGTGTCCTGAGTTATGTAGATGTGAATGCATACTGCTATGCAACTGTCTCCACCTATGAGTTGTAATATTCTTTGAATTGAATAATGAAGGACTATATAATCCACCATACACATTTGTTGTATTGAGTTCTTCTTATAGTTTTCTCTCTATTTAAGGGACGGTGTAAATGCTTGCTTTAGAGGTAGAGGAGCATTATAATTTCAAATGGATTATTAAGTATGTTTACATTGCAGGCTTTAGGAGGTCTTATTATCACCAAATGATAGTATTTTAACTAACCCTCAGGAACATTTTGAATGTTGTGACATGACAAATACACAGCATTGTGACTCTGTAGCCCACATGATAAAGTACCGGTCATCCTTTGCATTCCCTATTTCCAGGATCCCAATATTAAATGATAAATTTCAAGTCATTTGTAATTTTTTTTATAAATATTTATTAAGCTTCATACCAGAGCCTTGAAGACTTACAAAGAACAAGACACCCATGTGTTTAGATATACAAATCTTTGTCAATCTATATGAAACCTTTCATCTGCTAGGCACTATGCTCTAATTCTGCTACTAGATTGTATTTAGTGTCATAAAAAGAAACCCACCTAGGTATTGCAGAGCCTAAAGAGCAGGGGAGAGAAGTGTGAGACAAATCTCCCATTCATTGGCCAAGCTTCATTAAATTTTGATCATAAAGGTTTCCTACCTTTTAGAAATTTGTGGGTTTAGTTTGGAGGACCAACAGAATGAAAGGCAATTTTAATATGATTAAAAGCCAACCTTAATAAAAATATACTTTTAAGATAGTTAAAAGTCACGTAAAAATGAAAATTGGTTAAAAGACAAAATAGGAAGAAGACTTGGATAAATACATGGGAGGAGATAGTTCCTTCTCTAAGAGTTTCTCTTCCTTTTTTATAAAAATTCATCAATTTCTTTTTTAAAATAAATTTAACCATAGAGAAAATAGAATACTCTAAAACTTTTTAAAAAAGAATAAAAAAGACATTTTTAAGATAATTGAAAGCCAACCTTAAAAAGTGTCACGTAGTGGCTAGTACCTACCTCGTGTTTTGGTTTGTATTTGTATTGTAGTGAGAGTGGTAGACATGTATGCATTGGAACAAGGAATTGTAACATTTAATTATGGAATGCATTTAGTAAGAACTTCAGTATAAATGTTAACTTTGGTTCTAAGTTATAGTTTGAAAACATGAAACATTATCCTCTATTAAATCATCATGTAAAATGTCTTATATTTGTGCTTCCATGGTACAAATATCGAGAAACAAAATTTAAATAGATGAAAAGGCAATCTCGTTCAATGCAACTCAAGTCTTTTCAACTAGCCATATCAAGTATCTTTGAAGTGGTTTCTTGAGAAATCTCCTCAAGAATAGTGCCTAGGTTATTGACACAAGAACTGGAGTATTGTGGTCACCTAGAAAATCATTGGTGATGAGCTCAAAATGCATGCCTTATTTCTCCAATCATAGTTGTTCATGTTTATTCAAGTACATAGATCGATAATTTGAGCATGCATTAAGTTTTTTATGTCAACACTGCACAAATGAGATGTAACATTGTTAGTGCTAAATGTGGGTTCAATAGTAGTACTAGCCATATATTGAAGGCTAATACCATAGTCAATGTTGTTGCAACTACTTTTGTTATTATTTTTAGGGTTGGATTGAGGAAGGAACTTCTAGATGATTTGATCCAACAAACTTGAATCTATATAGGAATTCTTAGTACTAGGATTTTTAATGTTGAAAGTCAATTATTTTGGTGGCAATGGGCTACAAATATTAGATGAGAGTGCAATAGTGGTCTCTTGCAATAAATGAATAAGACATTGGTTTTCAACTCAAGGTTTAGTAATGTGGGTGTGACAGGATTGGTGATAGGGATTGTATTGGCAATGTTGTTATTTAAAGAAGATTGAACAATAGCATTGGAGAAGGGATGGTAACATGGAAATGGGTATGGAATGATCAAGTCATTAGTAGTGGTATTTTGATAACAAATTTTAGGATTATGCAATTTAGGTACAGATGAAAAAAATATTTTAGGATTAGGACTAGTACTAGTTGAGTCATTCTTGTGGAGGTGTTACAATGGCAATGTTGGTGGTGGTGTTGGTAGGATCTCTTGGAAGAGAGATAGGTACCTATAAATTGTTGGAAGCACCTCCAAGCAATTGATGATTCTTGTCCATTGTATTCATTGAGGACTACATTGAATTGTTCATGACCATGTCACCAAATTTGTTTTAGGTTTTAGCTTCTAACACAAAATATTTCATGATCGAATTCCTACATGTATAATTAGAGCAAATATCTTGCAACAAGGGTGAGTATAATCTACATGCAATTAGGAGCAAGAGCCCAAAGTAGGGACAAGAACGACAAATTGGTTGTAGAGAAACTTACTCGTCTTTGAATTGATATGGAGGAAATTTTTCATTTACCTAATGCCTCCCATTGATATGGTTGCAATATCATAAGCATAAGCAACCTCTTCTACTATATTGAATGTTCCAATCCATCGACATTGCTTGAAGTTTGGGTCCTTGATTTATGTAGCGTAATGACCCCATTGGCATTATCTGACACCTCTATATTTTCTTACATTTATAGAATGTTTTGATTTCATAGCATTGAGGTGAAGGTTTTGACTTCCATTTTTGCTTTTCCTTGAGTCTTCATACTTCAATTGCAAGATATTGGTGGGATGGACGTAAATTAGGTCTAATTTGGAGGTAGACCATAAAGTGGATAGGGGAACAATAGGTTTCTTGGAGAAACACTTGCAAGGATCTAAATTGTTGTAGAGGAAATTAGTCATCACCTTGATGCCTTTCATAGATATGGTCACCTTATCATAAGCATAAGTGATATCTTATGTTGTATCAAAGGTCTCTAGCCATTGACGTTGGTTATACTTGAAACCATTAATTTCTACACCATAATGACCATTTATGTGTTTTCTAACACCTCTATATCTCCCTTACTTCATAGAATGTTTTAGCTTCATAGGACTGATAGTCAATCTAGAATTCCTCGATTATTTTCCCCATAGTCTTGATACTTTGGTTACTTGAGAAATTTCTCCATCATCCTATAATCAGTTGCATTTTTTTTTCATTGTGAGTTTTGACCATTCTATGCAACTACTGCTACACAATCAACTCATTCATTCTTTTGATCTTCTACAGAATATATGCGACAAAAAATTAACCATCTAAGCAGTTATGCTGAAAACAACTAGCCTATGATAAAATTTTGATCATTAAGCACTATAACAATTCATGATCTTTAGATTGAGGTTATGAAATAAATTAAATGTATTTTCAATGAATGGCATTGTCATAGTTTATTTCAAATTTAGACATCAACACTAGAATTGTTTTTTTTTCTATCTTGAATTTTTTATTGTCAGGCCAATTGGTTCATATTTACTCTAATTATGAATTTATAATAAAGTAGCAGTATTGAAATTTCAAGTTTGTTTTCCTATTTTGCAAAAGGATAATGAAGTGTACAAGTACTTTCATGATTTAGAGAATGTATTGCTTGACATACCTTATTCGAATAAAAACTTCTTTGCTTGCAATATTTCCAATATCCATGCTTATGTCAAATTGTAAAGCTCTTATCAGTTCTTGCATGACTTTTAGAATGGAAAATCTTCTAAATATTAAGAGTAAAGAAAAAATAAAGGGAGGAGAGATGATATGTGTTGCCTAGTCAATGAATTATGGAGCAATAGAACAAGACGAGTAGGATCCAAATGGTGAATATGCAAAAATGAGTAGTATTATGGATAAAATAGAGAGATACAAGGAGTATAAATAGTTCAATTATTAGAATGGAAAAGCTCTAGAGCATAATATCATCATAAAGAGGGTCAACTATCATATCATCTCTTGCAAGCCTCAACTAGAAATGCATAAGTCTGATGAAGAAGAGAAAAAATGAGTAAGAAAGTGACCATGAAGATACTGCCATCAACATAACATCAATTTAGAATTGTCATTGACATAGAAATAAATATATGCAATACAAAAACAATAGTTTTAATCAATGTTTACAATTATATATCCCTATTTTCAACCAAAAGGCTATTTCATCTATTATCTGTATAGTAATTTTTTTTGTATAATTAGAAAATGTACAATCTAACTAACTAGAAAATAGAAATAATAAATTCTACTAAAATGTGCCTACTACCTAAAAATACTTCTCAAACTACTCATCAAATCACTAAATACAACTTATATGCAATTGTAGACATGTATGCAAAATGTACAAGCATAAACAAGACATCTGAACTTTTTGACAAAATGCCTCAAGGTGACGTGGTCTCATGCAATGCCTTAGGCTGTCTAAGAAAGGTTTACAAGCACTTGTAAGGTTACCTCAGCTTGACATCATTTATATTATTTAATTTAGAAGACATAAGAATAAAATATTAACATAGAAAATCGAGATTTCCCATAAGAAAGGGGTGCAAAGAAATCGAAAGTCCTAGTATATGAAGATAATAAGATAATATTGCTTTTTAAATATAATCTAAAACATGGAAAAGTATAGCATAGTTAAAATTTGTTCCAGGTGGTTCACTGAAGGATTCGAGCTGATTTGTTTCACTATTTTTTTTTGTGGCTTTTACTTCTGGTCAGATTGTAGAGTTTATTATATGTTGAAACCCATAAATAGACGTGGACTGATTCGATGGCTTCCATGTTCATTATGTTAAACTAAATCCAATTGTCATGGACCAGTTAGGGATAACCATCCTGCATTTATTATTAACATTATAGATCTGTATTCTGAAAAATGTTAGGCAAGACACATTACTTGTTTGACAGAATGCCTCAACGAGACCTGTTCTCGTCAACTGCAATGCTTGAGATATGTAGAAAATGGATTTGTTCAAAAGGTTTTACAAAATTTAAAGAAAATGCAATTGTCAGTTGTAAAGTCAAATTAAAAAACACAATACTAAAAGGTAACATTTGTAGAAGGAAATTACTGTTAGTGTAACACTTAATTTATTCCAATCCAATCCTTATCGTTGATCTAACACTTCTTCACTGCTCTCTTTAATTTTTGACATTTCCCTCATTGGGGTTAAAATTAGTGAGTCTTTTGGAGGTTATAATGATTTGGCTATTGTTAGACATATTATCAAGCAGGATTGCACCCGTGATGCAAAGATGGAAAGCTCTGCAATCCTGTGTAATATTGGAATACTTTCAGGTTGTGGGTACCCTATGGTGAAAGTAGACCTCCAGATTATGGGTTGGTTCCCTTCTGATTCTCTAATAAACTAATGGCTTTGGAGGAAAAGAAGTTTAAAAGACTTCCTAATAAGAATACTAAAAATGGATCTAAATGTGTGGTAATGCACCTAATTGATAGAAACATGCAACTCTAATTCACAATAATTTCCAGAGTATCTATCTACACAAACCAATTTGGCAATATGACCACAAAAATGATTCTAAGGAAGGCTTGAATAACTTTATTTTTTGTAGGAAAACTAGGTTCTCACAGCATGAAAGAAAAGACTATTCCAATGCACAACCTAATACCTGTGATTTTTACCGCTTTTTAGTGCATGCAAGTATAAATGAGACAAGGATTTAAAGGTTATGATACTAAAACACAATAAAATCTCATCCAATCATTCATAAAATAGCACAAATGAGAAGGTAGATACTTGATACTACTGAAAATAAAGGAATACTTGCATAACAATGGCAAAAAAGATAACCTGTAACCTGCTATACTGTATAAATCTGCAAAAATTGAGTTACAAACACTTCTTCTCTCTGTAATGCACAAGAGAGCAAAAAGACAAGAACTAGAAAAACATAAGTTTTTCTCCAATATATAATCTACTCACAAAAAGACCTAAAGAGATCAATTGTAGTCAACTGCCTCTAAAAATAATACCTCCAAGACTGATCCACGAGCAAGCATAAAAATCCCTAAAAATAGGGTCCTAACTACAGGAAAAGGAGCAAAAATAGTCCCAAACTGGCCCTCACACTTAGTTTGACCAAGTGATACACCAAACTCCCTCTAGTTTGACCAAAAATCATGCAAAAAGCTCCAAAATAGCTCAGTTAACTCTATCTCCTGATTTTGCATGATTTGGGCATGAAGAAACAATGTGAACAAGTAATAAAGTAATCAATAAAGACTTACTTTACTAGTTATAAATTTGTTTTATCTTTGACCTTTTTACAGCGTTGTGACAAATAATAAAGTAATTTATAATTGCATTATTTTACTATTTGTTTACATTGGTTTAGCAAAAAAACATGCAAAATGAGGGAAATTATTTTCAAAAGGTTTAAAAATAATAACTCCTTATAACTCCCATGCCATCATGCATCACATATCACTTCATCCATGCATAGGTCAAACAATATAATCATCATGCATTATCATTAGCTACATATTTTATTGCATCCTTATGACTCCCTTTTGGCATATCCATGATCACCTCACCCTTATGACTCCCATGCAATCATGCTAAGTCATTGCATCTTCATGTCATAATATGTCTCTCATACATTAGTAACCCTCTTACATCATTAGCACATTGACTTGCATATTTCTATCCTAAAGAAAAATCAAGGCAAAAAATTATAGCTTTGTATCATTATGTCTCTAAGGTCAAAAAAAAAAACTTGCAAACAAAAGCATAGGCAAAAAGGTATCATTTGATCCTGAAAAGACCCCTCACGGGCTCCTTGGCATCACTAGGTTTAATGATACAATGTTTTGACCATGAGCATGCTTTGGATAACAATGATTTTCCAAAAAAAAAAGTCAAAACAAAAGAGAGCCCACAATTAGCATTCAACCAAAAGGAAAGTTTGAACCCTAAAATCCTCATTTGCACTTTTGCTTTTCTCTCATGGCTACTGTGCCTGCCGACATGCAAGGGTTTCAAGCTATTCTTGGAGGCATTCCTGAGGTTTATCTTGTTGTTTCTGAGCTATTTTCATCCTCAACATGGCTCGAGTAAGTCTCTCCTCTGTATATCTTTATTTTTCTACAAGAAATGGTGTTGAAACCTCCTTATTTACTACTCCATTAGCTGCATCCATTATGGTTTCTGTATAGTAATATGATGAAAGAAAAACTCCTCCTTTTGCTTCTGTGTCTGCTCCATTTTTTCTTGCTCTGTTTTGATACAAAGAATAGAGGGAAGAGAAATAGTTTCTACAGTGGTATTCTTTTTAGTTCATTGTATCTTGCTTTGTATATTCTTCTTCCTCTTGTTCGGCCTCCATGGCACAATCACTGTGAGGGTTTTGTGAAGAACTTTTTGAAAAGAGAAACTGTAGATTATATTTCCTTAAATGCTTTGATTTTTCATTCATGGCATGACTGCAACAAGACAAATATGTATAGCCATTGAAAATACAAGGGTAAAAGCTTCATTCATTGTGAGTAAACCCTAGTAGGGTTTGGTGAACAATATGCTCTATTTTTGCTTCTCTCTTTTACATAAGACAATACTACTCCTTATTCCTTGTTCACCTCTCTATACTTGCATCATATTTGTTTGGTCTTCATTGAAAGAGTGATGAAAGGGGTTTTCTTTATTTACTAACCCTACTAGGATTTACATACACTGCACTTCTTTCACCCTCCAAACACTGTTGTTTAGTGGCTTGTGGGGATAGTTACCCTAAAAGGACTATGACCTTATTTTTAACCTCTAGTGCTCCAAGGCACTCACATATACACTATAGACTTTGCATTTTATGATGGGCCTATAGAATGAGTTTAAAATATTTGCTACCCTTTGTATCTCCTGTAGATAAACCTATCATTTTTGTTGTCTTTGATGATTTTATGCATCTTTTGGAGGGTTTCTATGGGGTTTAGAAACCCTTGACAAGCTCCACACAAACCCGATCATGATAATCTTTGAAAAGTTTAAGCATACAAGATAAGAAACTTTTAACACCTTACCCTTTATCTCTACTAGATTCCTAGACTATCCTCACATTTGGCACGAGTCTTAAACTCTTGATAAACTCAATGTCCCTGATGATTGATGTCTTAGTGCTCATTGTGTCTATCTCTATGATATTCCCACACTAGATAGGATAGAGTATAAGGAACCTCCATGAAATATGTAGACCCTTGAACAATGACTGATGCTCAGCTATTATATTCATATACGTGTGGTGTCCTTATGATGGGATGCTCTTTAGGGCTTTGTCAGGCATAGAGACTTAAAGGACTGTTCCTTCATCATAGTCAAGAATGACTGTGTACTGTATAGCGGCAAAGATGACTATGGAAATAACTTTGACAGTCATATGACAATTGTCTCTTTATCCTTATGACTATCACAGGTTGCTCTACTAATGCTTTGTCTTTTCATATGTGTAATGAAGCTCTCACACATTTTTCATCCTATGCCTCAATGTCTTCATGATGTATCTTCATGTGTGAAATGTCTCTTTTTGCATGCTTGTAGATGGTATTTCTCTTTGACTGTGTTAATTACTATTCTTCATTGCCTTAGCATTACTGTAACTTTCAAACTCAGGTTTGTAAAAGGACATTAAAACTGTGATGATTACTGCTCTGTTATGGATCCAAGAAGATATGAAAGGGCCTTTGATTGTTGAAAGAGTTAGGTTTGTAAAAGGAAATTAAAACTATGATGATTACTGCTCTGTTATGGATCCAAGAAGATATGAAAGGGCCTTTGATTGTTGAAAGAAGAAAACTCCAAGCTCTCTCTGCTTGCTGCATTGTCTCCTTTTTCTGGCCATTGTGATTTTTCTTGCCTAGGTCTTTTCATGACTATGCTTGTAATATTAATGCATCATTTTGGCATTAGACAATTACTAGAGCTTGGAAATTGCTCATTTCTCATAACACTGTTTAATATTTTGAAATTTTACTTCTGCCTTGGCTACTCCAAAATTTGATGAACCTCTTATTGGCTCTGGTAACTGATTAATATCAATATTTGCATTCTTTTGATGGAACTCCATGTTAATAATGAGTGCAAAACATTTAATACTGTACTATTTATCTCTTGTTTATCCATGTCCCTCTTAAGACTTAGGGGCAGCATGCTGAGTTCAACCCTTGTGGGAGCCCATTTTTTCACCACATGCTAAAATATCATGCACAATGATGAATGTACCTATACCTGTACATTGCACAAACAAGTTAGATAGAAATAATGAAGTTCAATGCTCCTGTGATGACTTGATCTTTCATTTGATGATATGATTTTTGGCTTTTCTTGCACACATCTGGTAATGGCTCAACTGATTTAATGCATCATATGCTTAGGTTATATGTCTGTTGATGAAACATATGATGAGATTTCATATCCCGAGCTCTAACCAAACTTTCAATCACCTGCAGGTATGTCTGAAGAGGAACAAGAGGAGTTTGAAGATAAGAGGATTAACACCAGAATCAACCATTTAAGGCAATGAAGGATATGATCCCTTTTTGTATGATTTTCCCTTATTTTATCTTCAGATGTATAGTTTGCATTCCATGTTGCATTGACTCATTTTAGCCATTCCCACGGCTTGTGTGGGACATTTGATTTTCTCTTTTCTTTCCAATGAATAAAAAAAAAACACCTATGCAATCTTATGTATATTTCATCACAAAGTGAATGAAACATTGTAAAATGAATGAAGCAACTTCTTATCATTCATGTATTCACCTTTATGTTGTAGAGCATTGAATAATGAAAACTAAATTCCATCTCTTTAAACACCTTTAAATATGCAATGGTCAAGCATGATGGAAATGTATGAAATACCTTTCACCGTTAATATCATAAAATTGTTCTAGCTCTACCAATTTGAGTTGTAGGTGAAAATTTGGTAACAAGACATTGACGGAAGTGGAGTGGATATTGTTGTAGGATGAATATATAGTTGTGATATGCTGTAATAGAGTTGTATTCTTGATTTAATAGAAAAGTGAAATCCCCTGTTGTTTGTGGATGTAGCCTTCACGGTGAACCACGTTAAAATCATGTTATGTCTTGCATTTGTGTGTATGTGTGATTGATTTATTTATTTGCATTTAGTTTTTAATCTACCATTATTGTTTAACAATTGGTATCAGAGTTGGTTGTGTTTGATCGTTTGGCAGGAGAGGTTCGAGTTTGAGTGGGAGCAATGTCGATTGAAGAAGGAAGGATCGAAAGGTTCAATGGCCATAATTATCCATTGTGGAAGATGTGGATGGAGGATTTTCTATACCAGAAAGATCTGTGGAGACCATTACATGGTAAGGCAAAGAAACCAACTAATATGCCAGATGAAGATTGGGATATTTTGGATAGAAAAGCATCGGGAGCGATTCATTTGTGCTTATCTCCATTTGTAGCATTTAACATATCTAAAGCAACCACATCTATGGAGTTAATGGGTATTTTGGACAAGTTGTATGAGAAGCCCTCAACATCAAATAAGGTATTTTTAATAAGGTGGTTGTTTAATATGAAAATGGCTGAAGGTAGTTCTGTAGTTGAACATTTGAATAATTTTAATACAATTACCAGTCAGTTAGCTTCTGTAAAAATAAGTTTTAATGAAGAAGTTCGAGCTCTTTTACTTTTGTCCTCTTTTCCAGAAAGTTGGGATAGCTTGGTTATGGCTGTTAGTAATTCTATTTCTGGTTCAAATACATTAAAATTTGACAATGTTGTTGGTATAATTTTGAGTGAAGAAATGCGTAGGAAGAGCATGGGTGAGACATCAACATCAGGTAGCGCTTTGAATGTAGAAGATAGAGGAAGATCAAAAGAAAGAGAGAAGAATCCAATAGATCGTGGAAAGTTGCAAGGAAGATCAGAATCTATAAATAGAGATGGTATTTTTTGGTTTTGTGGCAAGCAAGGTCACATAAAAAGGAATTGTTGGTCTTACAAGAAATCTATAGAACGTCCAAAGGAAGTTGAAGCAAATGTAGCATACCAAGAAGATGTAAGTGTTCTTATTTTAATCAAAGAAGAAATTCCAACTAATGTTTGGGTGCTTGATTAAGGTTCATTGTTTCATGTCACTCCGTGCAAGGAGTATTTCAAAAATCTGCAAATTAGTGACATCGGTAAGGTTTTTCTTGGTAACAATGATTCTTGTGATATTGTTGGCAAAGGGGATATTTCATTAAATCTAAAAAATGGATATAGTTGGTTGTTTCGTGATGTTAGATATGTTCCCCAACTCAAACAAAATGTAATCTTGGTTGAACAATTGGGTTCTCAAGGTTGTGAAATTAGTTTTGAATCAAATAGATGCAAAGTTAAAAGGGGGCCTTGGTAATTGCAAGGGACAACAAATTAGGCACCCTATATGTAGTAGAGAGTCATGCTAAAGTGGGAGATGTTCATCCTACTTCAGATTCGTCATTGTGTGAAATATGGACTGCCCAGAAAAGTTTATTGGGTCAATTAGATGCTGAAACTGATTCTGTTATTAATGATTTTCTTAGTATGTTTGACAGTAAAAGTTTTGGGGATCAGTCAGATGATGGTGAGCAAGTTGATGCCCAAGAACCTGGGGTAGATGAAATTGATGGTGATTCTCAGTTGGGGCAGAGTGCAGGTTGTGATCAAGATCTTGGACTAGGAGATAAGATAGTAGATGTGAATTCACATGAGATGAACAAGACCGAGGCCTTGTCACAGGCTTTCTGAAAGGCAATAGGTGTCAGAATTAAGGAAGAAATAGATATTATTGAAGGAGAGATTGTTGAGATTCAAATAGATCAGCCAGCTGTTGCAGGTGTTGCATCAAAGACTGAGAAATTAACACTGAAAATAACAAAGATGGACACTAGGGATGAATCTGGAAGCAAGATGATTGAGGGTTTGTATAAGGAGAAGGTCCATACTGGGGATGTTGTAGCTATTGATAAGGCTTCTGTGCATATCACTAAATTGGGGCAGTCTTTGACAAAGATTGATATGAAAGTGAATCCGATGGATGCTTTGACAAAGCTTGTACCAAGCGAAGAAGTTAGAGTTCTGTAGGACTTCTCTTGGCATTGTCAAGTTGTGACAATAAGCCTTGAGTGGGGGATATCTCTGTGTAGCTCTCTTACATCCAGGATTGGACTTCAAGTGGGAGATTGTTAGTGTAATGCCTAATTTACTGCAGTCCAATCCATATCATTGATGTAATGCTTCTTCACTGCTCTCTTTAATTAATGGCATTTCCCTCGTTGGGGTTAAAATTAGCGAGTCTTTCAGCTCATAATGATTTGGTTATTATTAGACATTGAGGGGAGTGGAGTGGATATTGTTGTAGGATGAATATATAGTTGTGATATGTTGTAATAGAGTTGTATTCTGGATTTAATAGAAAAGTGAAATCCCCTGCTATCTGTGGATGTAGCCTTCATGGTGAACCACATTAAAATCATGTTCTATCTTGCATCTATGTGTATGTGTGATTGATTTATTTATTGCATTTAGTTTTTAATCTGCCATTTATTGTTTAACAATTACTGACCAATTTGTGATATCTTCTTATGCCAAGGTACCGTTAGCCTCTCTCTAGAGCACATAAAAAATTCCAACTTAAAATAACAAGGTATTATCACAAACTATCTCAGTTCTAAAACTTATGTCTGTGTGAGATTCTCACTACCTAATCCAGTATCTACAACTATTTGAGTAGTATGGTATATCAGATGCACAGTTTAATGATCAAAATGTCATACTCTATGCTGGGATGATTTATTATTATCTATGAGATTTTGTACAATATATATCTTTTCTACACTTTACAATGTCAAACCTGTCATAGGTTCTAATAAATATTTGCTAACTTTAATGATATTTATTCCATTTCATGTTTGATTTTGGATATAGGTAGTCTATATTTGATTTAATTTTAATATTGACTTTTACAACATTAAATTTCATTTGATTTGATTTAGGATATGGGGCATATTAATTTCATTTGATTTTTGATATGACCAATATTAATTGAAGTATTTAATGTGTGCATGTGAATCTTGCAACAAGAAGGTAAACTCTAATAGCCATTCAAAATTTATTTTCAACATTGAAAACTATAGAGATGAGAAAAATCAAACAAAATAATTGATTGAAACATGACAAAATACTTTACATATTGAACATTAGAGTATACAGATACTAATAAAGACATGTACTAATAAAAAGATAATTTTTTAAGATAGTTAAAAGTCGTGTAAAAAGGAAAAGTGGCTAAAAGATAAAATAGGAATAAGAATTGGATAAATACATGGGAGGTCATATTTCCCTCTATAAAAGTTTCTCTTTCTTTTTATAAAAAACTTACTAATTTATTTTATTCTTTTTTAAATTTTAACCATAAAGAAAATAAAATATCTATATAGTTTTTGATAAAATTTAAAAAACAAAGAATGAAATAAATGAGAAAAATAGAAACTATGATGTTTAAATATTAAGTAATGAATCATGGGAAAAGTGATATGGTGGCAGCAAAGGGTAGCATGTCCATGGTTTAAATGTTAGTCTAAACATAGTTATATAAAGATGGTTTTTTTAATATATATGGGTTGTTTCATTACTATATAAAGTGTGACGTCCCATTCAACCTTATTTTTCAGCATTTTATCATAAACTAAATTATAGTGTCAATTTTATAAAATATTACATTTAAATAAATTTTTTTTTTTTTTAAATATAAACATAAAATTTACTAAAAAGTCTACATTTTATTAGTTTACATCATTTTAAAATTTTGAAACATATATGTCACTTTGTAGTGATTCAAGTTAAAAAGTTAGATCAGTGTTGGCCAATTCCTTTATAAAAGTGTGACACAACTTTGAACTTTCACCCTCAAGCACTTTGCCAGACATGACTTGACTTAGACTAGTCACTTGATTTTCTAGGCCTTTGGATTTAGGCTCATCTACCCTCACATTTTACTTCAAGAGTTGTAAAACAAACTCCCTCTTTTTGAGACTTCTTTTCCTGGATAGGTAATGGAGAGTCACCAACTTGGTGTTCTCTTTAAGGAATCCAACTTGATATTTTGGCTAGGCATCTTTTAGACTAATACTCATCCCTTGGATGGTATAGTGTGATTGCTACATTTGGCCTTCAACCTTGCTGACCATAGGTGTCATATGGGCAAAATGAATTTCTTATCTTAGGGGGCTGAATTTTATCCTTATCCTTGTGGATAAAGGACTTGATGTAAGTTTGGCCACCTTTTTCTAGTCATTCACCTAGTCCTCCACCTAAATCCATTACATGCATTAGACATATTAAATTTTCTTGTTACAACTTCTCTTCCTTGTTTTGTTTCTTCCTCGCTAGCTTTCTCATTAATTTTCTCTAAGTTCTTCTTATTTCCCCAAGGTCCTCAGCATCTCCATAAGTCTAATGACCACGCATCTTAGAAGATGGGTCTTGTTGAGAATTAAGGGATTGAGATCTGTAACTATTTGATTGCCCTCCTCTTCCTCAAATATTTGGCCTTCTGGTATGTTTGTGAGACTTTCCTTTGTTTCAACTATGCTACAAATGAGATGATGGTTACAACCTCAATTATAGAGTTTGGTCTCCTCTATTTATAATAGATGATATTTGTTCTTGCTGAAGTGGACCATTATTGTGACTCACAGACATGTTAAATTTGGATGTCACTAATCCTTGATACATGAGGTTGTTGAGTAGATGGGTTTATTAATTGGGCTTGTTCATCAAAACTAGGAAGCACCAATATGTCATATGAAAGTTCTAGGTCTCGATCAATTGTCTTAAACCTCCACTCTCTGATAGATTATAGCTTCACACTAGGCTAAGAGGGTGAGTTGCATCATACAACTCCTCAAAATTTGTTTCCAATGTAAACTTCTTAGGGGCAATAGTTAGGCACCCAACCTCATGTTTGTAACACTACTAGGCATTAATCTTGTGATTGTTCTAGTCACCCTTTCTTAGAGTCTTTCACCATTCATTCTTTAACACAAAGTTGAAGTCTACAATTTTTGTATAAAGTCTTGTTCAATTAGGTGTGTTATTCACCTTGCAACTCCTAGTCATCTTATTGTAGCTTAATTATCCATACATAGTTACTTATGTATGCAACTCCAAAGTTTATATAGTAAACAAAATTGGATGCCCATGTGAGAGTGATACATATATAATTATTTACTTATTCTCTAGTGACTTGGAAATATTATTTGTAAGGTGCATTGATTAGGGAGTTATTTTAGAAGATCAAATTTTAGAGCTACTAGTTGACTAGTTCACTTTTGGGAAATTATGCCCTATTTAGGAAAGTGAAAGATCATAAGGAAGATTTGATTGCATATTAGCCTTAATGAGGCAAGTGGATCTTACATGTAATTCCTTCATGCATGTTGAGCATTGTGAGAAGTGGTACATTATTTTTATCATGGTTTAGAATATCATTGGTGCTCAAGGTTACTCTATCCAAATTCCACCATGAATGAGAGATGGTATTATCTTGTGTATTATTATTCTTCATTAAAATATGTAACATGGCTATGGATGTGTGGTTGCATGTGTGAGATGTGACAAGTTTATAGAGCATGAAGATATTGCATGTTGAGTTATAGGTTGAAGAACATGTGTTAGTTATGGGTGTTCTCTCCATATTGAAATTGATATGTTTATTTGTTGAATAATACAAGGGTTTAGGGTTTATTTGATGGTGGGGTTTTACCTAAAAGGGTTTTCCCCATGTATATCTTTTGTCTCTTCTCTATGATGAATAATGTCTATTCTTCTTCTGCTCTTTTCTCTAATTCTTTTTTATGTAAAAGTGGATTTTACATTATGCTACTATAACTTTGTTAGATCTAAACACTACACAAATTTCATCTTAAAATTAACAGTGGAAATAAACCCCATTTCTCAACATTTGGTTTCAAAGATATATGGATGGATATGTGAGTTGCATGTTCTTGCATGCATGTTCTATGGTTTGCATGCATTATCCATGGGTTGCATGCAATTGCATGGATGGATTTACAATTTGCATGTAATGGATCTGAGTTGTGGGTATTCCTCCATTTTTATTTTTTGAAGCTAACAATCTTGTGGGAATATATAGGATGGAATGGGTTGATTTTTAATCCTTGATGCAATGAGAGTTCTATTATGTTTGATCTTGTCCTTTTAGGAAATTATGGCTTACACTTGTAGAATGAAGAATGAAGAAGTCTAAAGAATGCTTATCACTACACCTAAAAAACTCTAGATCACTTGTAGTGGAAGTTTTGAGTAGTGATGTGTGTATCGCTATTTGTGATAGATGGTATTCTCGTATGTGACATGTTGGATGTGTTTCTTATTTATGTACGAAGTTTATTTAAGTTATAACTATGAAAAATTAAGATTTGATCACTATTACATTTTGCTTGTTATAATTAATGACTGATTAATTCTATGAAGGGAGGTGCCTTTCTTAGAATGTGTGGTTTGTGGTTGTAGAGGGATAATATATGCTAATGATGTAAATTATAAATGTGGCTAGAAAAGAAGTTAAAGTCTTCAAGAGCTTAAATGGAAAAATTAAATGGAAAACACTGTCTTTTGAAAGATGCAGGGGTTAGAAACCTTGGTAATAAAACTTATTTGATGCCATGGTGTATTTACTAATATTTAAATACGATTTGTTTTTGTTTTTTAATAATAAAACTTCTTATTTATAAACAAATTTTTTTTATCATCCAACAATTTGGATTATCTATTATAAAACTAAGTATTTCAGGATCATGTTTTGCAAGTTTTGGGTATTAATAGAAAAATATGTTTGTAGAAGTTTATATTACACATGGATGGTTCAAATTCATATGTATTTTATTTATGGATGGTAGATGAACCTATTTTCATATATGTATTCCATGTTCTTGAATAAATCTATGTTTCAGAGCTTGGGGTTTGGTCTTGATTGCTTGCCTAATGTTAAAAAGCCATGTTTATGTGACTTTTATTGGGAAAAAGAGGGATACCCTTTATTGGTAGCCTATATAGTATGTTGGGATGGTGTATATGGTTGAAATCAATTTTGGAAATGTTGGCATCCACGTTGAAGTTTGGGAGAAACTATGCTTGTTTCTTGTTGAAAGGTTGCATAGGTGAAATTCTCGTTGCATGGGTTTTATGTAATAAGTGGTGCTAACTTTTTAGGGTGATTTTTCTTGTAGAATTACATTAAAGGAGAAAGAATAATAAGGTATAATGTGATGGGTATGTGATTCTATTCTTGAGTTTACTTAACTATAGAAGAAAGAAAGATTATAAACTATTAATTGCATGGTAGTTTGTAGTGGATGAAAGGCCACGTTTTAGTTATGTACATGATACATATTTGTAAGACTTCATCATTTAGAACATATATCTTGGATTTAAAGGTTTGTGGGTGATTTTGGATGTGTTTTCCCAATGGAATCTAACTTTCAAGATGAGTTGGGAATTCTATGTTGAATGTGTGTTTTGTAGATTTCAATTAAAATATGTGTTGTTTAGTTAGATTTGTGGATATAGGTGTTGCAGATTTGGGAAACCTTTGATATGGAAGAAAGAGTTTGGAATAAACTTTATTTTGAGTCAATGTGGTTTTGTCTTGCTGATTTATTGTTCACATGATATCTCATATTGTGTTGAGGTGTTCATGAGTTTCTAGTCTTTTAAGGAACCTTATAAGTTGTAGCATACTTGCAGCTCTTATGAAAAAAACTTGTAGTTGATTTGCACTTGTACTATGGTGGACACTTTGGTAGACTTTTAGTCATCTTATAGTCAACCTATAATGTACCTATAGTTTTTGTAACATAGAAAATTGCATACCCTTGCAATTTCATGCTACGTTTAGTAACCATTTTAGCGTTTAGCACCTCCTCTTTGCATGATAGGCTAGGTTTGTGTGATTTTGATCTATTCTTCTT
Source organism: Cunninghamia lanceolata (assembly GCA_027924645.1). NCBI lineage: Eukaryota > Viridiplantae > Streptophyta > Pinopsida > Cupressales > Cupressaceae > Cunninghamia > Cunninghamia lanceolata. Next base: position 8,245,932 of record BSBN01001203.1, read on the forward strand.
ATATTCTTAAAAATTCATTATGATGCTTAAATGTTTACATGATCCTAAGGTTCCTTATATGACCAGGAGCTAGTTTTACCTAGACTTGAGCGCTCCGTGCAGACATCAATGCACCGTGCTAGAGTCCCACATCTGTTTGCTGACATGTATCCATTTTTGGGTGCTACAACATGCCTAGGGTTATCACAAGGATTCTTGGTAATGTCTCTAGAGGTCATAGAATGAATCCTTGCATGGATTTTCAAGATTCTTCCCTCTTGGAAGAGTATTGGAAGCATTTTGGAATTTATTCACACATTCATTCTCTCTCTCTCAATCTCAGACACTTTGGCTTTCATACAACTCTCTGCTATTTTCTTGTGTGCACTGGACTTCTACAATAGCTATAGGTGATTTTTTATGCTCCTTGGCATTGCAAGATCACTTCCATTAGTTCTTGGAGGTTTGGTTCCCTTTGGTGCTCTTCGAGGAGGCTCTCTTCACTGGGATTTTAAGCTGCACTTCATCTTTGAGCTCATGGAGAGTTTATTACCTCTTCTGGGTGATTTACATTGGTGAGTTTGTTCCTTATTGCATTAGAATAGTTTCATTTTCAAATCTGTATGGTGTAGACCACCATTTTTGTGCTTTGTTTGATTAGTGTAGACCATTGTTGCATTTCTATTGGGTGTAGACCACCTAGTTATTTTTTCACTACACAGGCTACATATTGTGGGTTTCACTCCTCGTAGACTACGGAAGGAACTATTGTTGTCTTGTTTGTTTTTTTGTTGTTCTTACCTTCCCAAACACACTTAGGATAAGAATACACACATTTTCCTTTCAATTTCTATGCTATATATTGTATTGTTGCTCATGAAGGTAGAAATACCAACACCGAGACTTCACTGAGGCAAGTCCCCAAGCAGCCCCACCACTTTTCCTCTTCTTTTTGTAGGTTCCTTGGAGTGGGGATCACACAGTCGCACAGAGATTTGGTATTACTTTCTTTTGTGTTTGTCCTTCTTTATTCTCATTAGTTTAGTTAGTTTTCTTTTCATTTCTATTTCAACTAGAAATCACTAGGTATAGGGTGTATTAAAATTTGTGATGTATAGGTGTTGTAGGTTCATCTAGACCTGATAGGTTTTATTTAGCATATATTTTAGACTCTAGCACCCAACATGGATGTCCTCATGGTGCATTGTCATCCGAGGCCGAGACCCTGTCCTTGCTATCATAGGTTCCTCTCTCCAACCTGATTTCATCTATGTAATTGTATATTTTAGATTCTATTCATAATAGATGTTTTTCTACATTTTGTTTATTCCCCTTCATTATCAATCACATTTCCAGGTTGCATTGCTTTGACTGGGACACATAGTGGTTTTGTAGTAATCTAAGATAGATTTACTTGACATTTGACACCTTGAATAGCATAGCTTAATTGTAGTTGTAGTGGAGAGTTCGCTCAATCAAAGCGAGTAGATTGAGAAGTAAATTTCCCACACTACATTTTGGTGAACTCGTCGTTTTAAACAAAAATATTTTCCTCTTTGTTGTGGTTCACCCTACATTTTTGGAATATAATCAAATCAGTTTTATGTAAATATGACTATTTGAAGACATTGCATACATGTTATTCTGCAAATAGCCACTGGTAAAGAAAACAATGGCATGAAGAAGATAAGTCTTACGTTGATGCCTAATAAAAATCCTAAACACTATGTCAAACATCAATGGTAATTACTATTTAAACCATTTTTAAAGTAATTGATAGTTGTCTGAGGTGTTGATTCATTTCCAACAATCTCTCTTGTGTATAACATAGCAATTATTTATGTAATGATCTGCATCAATCCAACTACGACAATAATCAACACATATAAAGAAGAAGATATAAAAGTTTTGAGGCCTTGCTTCTACTATGCCTATGGATTCTCTGCCACATCTAAATACCTTGCAAAGTCTATATATATATATATATATATGAATAATTAATTGTTTAGCGATTGGTTGAAGACTAGAGAGTTGGAGTTTAATAATATTGTGTGATAATCATAAGTGGATGGTGTTACAAATATTTTGTTATGAACTTTTTCACATAATTGCATGGTTGGAAATATTAATTAGTGTGGCTAGTATCAATAATAATAGGAAAGTATAAAAAGTATTCGTTGACAAAAATCTAGACCGGAGTCTAAAGTTTTATACTCTATTACATGTAGTAGACCTCGGTGTGATGCAATAAAAAGGGAGAACTTAGATATGCAATAAGTGTAAACCAAATTATAATAAATTACATAGATTCATATACATACACCAATATGTACATAAAATCATATATTGACATACTTTAATGTCTTATACATGTCTTATAATTAATTCCTCATGCTTTACTCTCACATATCATCTTCCTTATTCTCACACATATATAATTCATATTATCCATGCTCTTATCTCTCACATTTCCCTTCTTTATATAGCCTCTTAATGCCTTTTCATAATGCCTTTCCATCATATCCTTTCATAATAACACTTAATTATCTTCTTCCCATGAATTTATCTTTTCCTTTATGGCATTTTACTCTTTTTAGCATATTTAGACATATTAGAGGTGTTTCGGGGCTATTTAAGTGGTATATAATGGATAGATGAGTCTAGAAATGACTCAAATTACATGTGTGGTGCCTCACGACCTTCTATATCTTGCCAACATTCTCCTCAGGCCTAAAACATTGTCTTGCTCTCAAGACAACCTAGTGAAGTCATCTATAACCTTTATGCTCAAGGGTAAATCATGATGGCCTTTTTTTCTATGGATTTTCATTTGTGTGGGCAGAAATTCGCACTACACCTCTTTGTTGTTGTGACATGTTTCCATTTTATTTTTGTCTTTGCCCTTAGTCTTTACTTATGGAGTTATATTATATGAAACCCTTTTATTCTACCACCTATCATATGAAAGTAAGGGAATCATCTTCATCTTTACCTTAATTTTATCAATAAATCTAAGTTTGTATGGCCTTTTCCTTTGAGGTGTTATATCTCTAGTGATCAACTTCCTATCTTTTTCTTCCACTTCTACCTTTGTGTTCCTTGGTTCCTTTTCCATCCCTTCTAGACCAATTGTTCTTATGTGTAGAAGATGAAAAACTTTGGGTGGTATCTCTATTATTCCTTGTAGCATGAACTTGATGGATTCCTAATTATTTGTAACATCTTGTGGTGCCATCTAGAATTTATTCCTCTTAATTTTCCTTTGTGCCTTTTCAATTGGGAATGTGACAAGAGTTTGGATCCTTCTATGTGATAAGCCTAGTTATTAGCCTATTTTCTTATAGTTTTATGCAAGTTGAAAGACATTCCCAGACACTATTTTAAGCTTATTTCTATGTTATGTTACCCCTTATGATCATTATGCAGACTTGAACTTGGTTAATTAAGTATATGGAGATATGATTATAATATGATGAAATTGTACGTTATATGTGGGAATGTATGGATTATTGAGAATGTTGTGTTGATTATTGCTGTTAGTATTTTGTACATGTTTATGGACTAACCTTGCAGCTAAAAGAGGAAGGATTGTAACCCACAGCAACTACAGGATGCAGTCCGCAGCCACAACACTTTCAGGCACAGAGCAGGGAAGATTCTAGACTCAACTAAGTGCAGCAACCACAACGTGAGAACACTTGATGGAGATAATCACGCATCATGATAGGTGATCAATAAAAATGATTGGAAGCTTAAATGACTCTATTGCAACTAGAAGACTAATGGAACTGATTCAATCAGTTCATGTTCCCTTGTTTCAGCAGAGAGTTCTAATTTTGTTATGACACTTCTTTCCTTTGTTTTCCAGTAATTGTTGTTAGTATTCATTACACTCTAGTTCATGTGGAGTGGTGTTTTATGTTTACAGTTAAGAGACCTATTTCAGTAACTCCCTTGTGCCTATATTATGGTTCGGTGGTTGAGGTAGAAGTTAGTTAGTGAAGTTTAGTTTTTGAATAGTTTTTGTTCCATTGCAGATATAGCTATCTAAATCATTTCTAGATTATGCAAGATAATATTATTTGATTATGAGTTATGAATATTACAGTTCAACAAGATTTTATGAGATTTGAAAAGATTGTGCAATGTATGATAGAATCAATATGATTGTATTGATTTAAAAGAGCTAGATTTGAGTTTAAGCAGTGAGATAGTCACCTGAGCAAGGGCCACTTAGGATAACTATCCTTCACTTTATTTCTTGTATGTTATAATTATTGTAGCAGTTATTTTTATGAATACAAGAACAATTAGATTCTTAAGTTGTTTTAGTTCAATTAACTTGTGATACTCCGGAGGATAGGAAAAGTTGTCATTAACAAATTAGAGTTCATTCCTTAATAATATTTTGTTGTACAATCTTACATTGCAAAGTATCCATAGCAGTTGTAGCAACATTACTTTCCTTTATTAATAAGTAGCCTGATTTCCAGTACTATAGTAGATAAGTTAGATAGTTTGATCCCTGAAAGCACATACAGTGCAAGTGCCATCACAAGCCTACGAGCCCTATTGACAATTCAATGAAGGTCTTTTCAAGAGTTATAGTGGACTATTCAGTAGGATATTCCTTTGAATTATGTGATTACCACCAAGTTTACTGAGCATTGTAAAGACACTACATTTTTGGCATCGTTGTCAGGGATGGTGCTACTTTCAAATATTAGTCCCTGTTAGTTTCCAGCATTCTTAGTTACATTTTACTTTCAAAAGGATAGGGTACTTAGGTTCTACCTCACCAACTACCAAAAAGGTTACTAACATTGTGCAAGATCCATACAAAGTTATATACATTATATGCGGAGGCAGAGAGACACTTTGGGAAGGTTCCTTCCATCTACTCAATAAGCTACAGTAAATATTGGTGACTATAGTGATCAGAGTGAGGGTATTACTGAAGAAGAATCTTCCCTCTCATCAACATCTACTGATAATATAGAAAGAACTTTCCTCACCATGGCTGATGCAGTGGATGATCCACCAGGATAGGTGACGTTTGAATTTCCTATCACCAATTAGGAAAGGGATGCTACTCTAAAAAATATACTACCTTCAGCATTGCCTATCTTCTATGGTTTGGTGATTGAAGATCTAGACACATTCTTGTTTGAGTCTGATGTCCTGTGTAGGAGCTATGACTACACAACCGATGCTCATAGGTGATGGGTTTAAATATTGGCCTCTGTTGTGTTGTTTTATATACTTTCAGACCTTTTTCCACATGATCTTCTAGATACTTTTCAACCATTATCATCATGATATATTGTCTTTTTATATACTTTGCAAAACCTTGAACCTATTTTGTTAATATGAAATATGGTGATGATATTTATCAATTGAATGATTTGAACATGAGTATGTATGTAATATAGATGAAATTCTATGGTTTAATTATGGAGGTTATTTGCATACATATGTTTTGTGATTAACCCCTCTGCAGCAACAAGCATGTGGCATCAAGGAAAGTAGAATTTGCAAAATAGGAGAATTAAAGGAAGTTGAAGTCAAGCCACCAAAAGTGCAGGTAACTGAAAGCTAAACGTGAACCATTATGGAAAGGAATAAATGTAGAAGAAGTAGACTTGTTCCAAGACTCTAAGTGCAGCTTATGTATTTTTCATATGAGCCATTGCATAGGAATTCTTATTTGAATAGGATTCTCCTTCCTTTGTTCAGTTAAAACTAATAAATCAATCTTAACCCTGTATCCTAATATCTAGGAATGGATTAATGATTGTAGTTAGTTGGTACTTGCATAAGACTCTCCCATTTTTGTATAAGTTAAGGGATGAGCTTGGAGTCAAGTTAGTTACTTCATTATCCAATTACTCTATTGTTGTTTTTATTCAGTATTAGAAGCTCCAGACATGAGTTGTTGAAATGCAATTATTGAATACAATCTGAAAATAAGATTTTGTTTGTGATATGAAATGAATGGAACTATGTGTTATATGGATGCATGTGTATCTAAGTTAGCTTTGATTTCAAGCTAAGTGAGTCAGTCCCTTGAGCCATCCACTCAAGGTACTGGACTTCACTTCATTTATTTTTTTATTCATTTATGCATTATTGTTAAAGTTGTTTTCTATTGTTTTATAAATGCATTATGAGTTAAGTAGAATACCCTTGTTGATAATTACAGTAGTTGCGGTTCATGAACAAATGTATAATTGATCCATCTTAGTCCTCCAGAGGTTATCATTAGCTTTCTCATCATTTTGAATGGTTTTGGATTAGTTCTATATTTTCTTGTTGTTAGCAGTTGTCTACAACTTTTGTCGAAGGTACCCGTAGCGACTAGATTCTATAACTATTTTTACTGTTCTTGCATTTCTGTGAATTCTAACAAAGTAGAATATTCTAAGTAGGTTTGGATAAGATAGTTTAGGAGAATATGGGCCCCTGGAGGCACATACAGTGCAGTGCCATCATAAGCTTACACTTCTTGGTTGATAATTTAATGTAGGAGTACAATGTCAAGTGGACTGTTCAGATAGGTTTACCCCTGAATTGTGTTAAGTCTACAATGCATTAGTTTTCCTCTATAATTGGCTCAAGCTCTTTCTTGCTACTCTAAAGGATGTTGCTTTAAGATGGCTCATGGGACTAGGCAAGGATGCTATTCTAGATTGGGATACAATGAAGACAAAGTTCTTGGAGAAATACCAAGACTATTGCAAAGTGGTTGACAAAAGAAGAGATGATATCTTCAGAATGACTCAGAAAGAAGATGAGCCATTAGAAGACTATGTGGAAAGGTTTCATTTCTGTCTCAAGAAAAATCCACAGAATAAATTATCAGATGAATCTTTGAAACTTGTCTTCATGAGAGGAGTCAATGATGACTGCATGGATGCCCTCAATCTTATTGGGGCAGGAGATATATCTCAATTACCCTTTGAGGATGTCTGCAAGGTTTGTAGAAATTACTCAAGGACCTTAACTAAGAGGACAAGGGGAGAGAGAGCATCTACCATTGGCAAGATATCTAATCCAGTTTCGAGGGTGGAATTGAGCAACCTGTTGACCAACATGAAAGAAGATATCATCAGTCATCTAGCCACTCAACTGGATATTCTACACTTGAAGAAGAGCAGGAGGAGGTTGATGCAATACTCATTGAATATTGTCCCAACTGTCGACAAAGAAAAGCCAATTGCAAATGTAGAAGAGTGGCCAATATTACAGAAGATAAGTTAGAGAAACCACAATTTCAACCTATTGAAGGTGAAGATGGCCAGCTATACTATGTTGCACAAAGGAAACCATGGTAGTAAAGACAAGGTATGCCACAAGATCCTTTCACTTTTAATACATCATTTCTAGTAGGTCATCAAAATTTCTCTCGTTGGAACCCTCAGCCTTGGCCAACTAACCAAAACTAATGGAAAAACCCTCAAAAATGGCAAAACCCTCAGCTAAACTAGAATCAGCAGCACCCGTTGTAAGGCCCCAACAAAACTTCCAAGGACCTAACTAAAACCCTCAATGGCCAATAGAACAAAACTAATGGTAACCACAATGGCAGAACCAAAATATGAATTGCTCACAACCCCTGTTGTCTTCTTAGCCACAATAACAAGCCATTATGCCAAATCCATCCAGTCCCACAACTCAACCACCAAGAGCACCACAAATACCTACCCAACCTGCACCTAACCCCAATAACAAGCCTGTTCAACATGCATACACTAACGAGGCTATTCAATACCCCACTTATGGGGTAGAGGTGAGTGATGTCCACCTCAGGTCAGTGAAAACATTAGTTGGGCCTTCATCTCCCCAAATCACTGAGGTGGTGGATGAACAATCCATAGCTGAGACATTAGATAATTCACCTTTGGAACCTGAATCAAATCAGGTAAATCAAACTATATCAAATCCAACTCCTCCTTTCCCTGAACATCTAGCCATTCCAAAACATCAAACCCAAGCAGAGGCAGACTTATTGGGTCAACTTAAGAATGTTAGCATTAAGATACCCCTTATCCAAGCTATCAAGGACATCCCAATCTACACCAAGACAGTGAGAGACCTTTGTCTTAAGAAACCAGGGAGGAAGAAGAAAGACCCTCAGACAATCCATGTTCTAGGGAACCTTGTTGATATTATGATAGGGAATATAATTGTCCCTAAATACATTGACCCTGATAGTCCAGTAGTGGATGTTAAGATTAATGGAACTCTCATCAAAAACACCTTGATTGACTTGGGGGCAGCCATCAATGCCATGACTAAAGAAACAATGCAACTACTTCAACTACCTAACCTGAGGCCTACACCCACTATTTTACAGTTGGCAGATAGGTCAACAGTGTAACCTAAGGGGATCATTGAAGACATAGTCATAGCATTAGACTCGTGGGAGTACTCTGCAGATTTCATAGTTTTGCAACCAAAAGTTAATCTTGCAGGTTATCCACTTATCTTAGGCAGACCATGGTTAGCAAAAACAAATGCATTCATAGGTTGTAGGTTTGGTAACATGATAATCTCAAATGGGACTGTCACTAAGAAATTGGTCCTTTATCCTCTAGCTCAACCTCGTGAAAATTTGGAGCAAGCCATATTGCCTACCTTAGAAGAGGAAGAAGACCACTATTCCCTACAAACTCTTGTGACCATTAAATGCAGCCCTTGTTAGCAACCCAAAAAGAGGGTGAATTAATTGACCACATTATACAGAACCATTGTAGTAGGGACCTACAGCAATAGGACTGTCTGTCATGTCTACAAGATCCATTGCAAAATATCATACCTGCACATTCCCCAAAGGAATTATCCTATGTTTTCCACTCTCTACTACCTCAGGAGTGTGTTCCCAACATTAGTGGATATGACCTCTCATCTATCCAATGAACTTCTAAAACATTGGAAATCCTACCAGGCAAATTGTTGAATATTAACAATGCTCTAACTAAAAAATAGTAGACTTCCTTGCACACTGTGTTACAAGCACATGCATCAGCTTTTGCATGGGATTACAATGACATAGAAGGAATAGATCTAGATTTGTGTATGCATAGGATCTACGTAAATGATGGTTTCAAGGCCATACGGCAACCACAAAGGAGAATGAATCCTACCTTACGAGACATAGTTAAAACTAAGCTCTAAAAGCTCCTTGATGTTGGTTTTATTTACCCTATTTCTGATAGTGAATGGGTGTCACCTTTAGTTATTGTCCCTAAGAAAGGAGGCAAGTGGAGGGTGTGTATAGATTACAGGGAACTTAACACAACCACTAGAAAAGATAATTTCCCATTACCTTTCATTAACCAAGTACTTAATTCCCTAGCAGGTAAAAAGTACTTCTCCTTCTTAGACGGCTTTAATGGATATAATCAGATAAAAATAGCTCCAGAGGACCAAGATAAGACCACATTTACATGCCCTTGGGGTACATATGCTTATTATATCCTTCCTTTTCGGTTATGCAATGCCCCAGCCACTTTCCAAAGGGTAGTACTAAGTATCTTTTCAGACTATGCTCATGATTCTATGGAGATCTATATGGATGATTTCACCACCTATGGAGACACATTTGAGACAACACTCAGTAATCTAGAGAAGGTCCTGAAAAGATTTCAAGAGCATAATCTGTCATTAAGTCATGAAAAATGCTTTATGATGATGACTCAAGGAGTTGTTCTAGGATACTTTATATCTAGTGTGATAATTTCTACACTTCTTGTACCGCAAAAACCAAAGGATGTCAGAAGATTTCTTGGCCTTGCAGGCTATTATAGGAGGTTTATACAGGATTCCAGCAAACTAGCAACACCTTTGTTTTCTTTGCTCACAAAGGACATGGAATTTGAATGGACCACAAAATGTCAGGACTCTTTTGACACACTTAAGACAGCTTTGACAAAAGCACCTGTCTTGAGAGGCCCAAATTGGACATTGCCTTTCCACATACACACAGATGCTTCTAATTTTGCTATAGAAATTGTATTGGGACAAGAAGAAGGTACTAAGGAGTATGTTATCTATTATATCAGTAAAAACTTACAAGGAGCAGAGCTCAATTACAATGTCGCAGAAAAAGAGATGTTGGTTGTTGTCTATGTTATCAACAAGTTTAGGCATTATATAACTGGTTACCAAGTCTTTATCCATATAGATCATACTACAATCAAATACTTAATGAACAAACATGTGGTTGGGGATAGACTAGTTAGATGGTTGCTCTTACTACAGGAGTTTGATATAACAATAACGGATAAGCCAGGTAAAGCTAATGTGGTGGCAAATTTTCTATCTAGATTGCCTACACAAATAGAAGAAGGTGTTGTGGATGACTCTTTCCCAGATGAGCATTTGTTTGCTATCAATATACATACACCATGATTTGGTGATATTGCTAACTATTTGGTAGCAGGGCAGATACCATCACATTTCTTCCCAAGAGAAAGGAGACAGTTGGTGCATAAGAGCTTTCCATATTCTTGGATTGTTGGTTATTTGTTCTACACTGGTCCAGACCATATTATGAGAAGATGCATCAGAGAAGATGAGGTTTTTGACATCCTCAAATCTTGTCATTACGAGTCTTGTGGAGGTCACTTTGTAGCAAAAAGGACAGCATTCAAGATTTTAGCAATAGGCTATTATTGGTCGACTCTTCATAAGGATGCAATTAAGTACACAAGGAGTTGTGATAGATGTCAGAAAATGGGTAGACCAACAAGATTAGATGAGATGCCTTTGTAGCCATAGATAGCACTGGCACCATTTGACAAATGGGGGCTAGATTTCATTGGGCCAATTTCACCAACTTCTAATAATAAGGAGTACATTTTAGTTTGCACTTATTATCTGACAAAGTGGGTTGAACTCAAGATCTTTCAATTTGCCAAAGATGCGAATGTGGTAAAATTCTTGTATGAAGAAATTTTCACTAGGTATGGAGCACCAAGAGAAATTGTCACTGACCAGGCCCCCAGTTCACTTCTGAACTCATTTCAACATTGGTTAAAGAATATGAAGTTAGAAATAGGAAATCAACACCTTATCACCCCCAGGCCAATGGACAAGTGGAAGTTACAAACAGAGAAATTGACAATATTCTGACCAAGACAGTGAGCATTCACAAGAAGGACTAGGCAGCCAGACTACCAGAGGTAGTATGGGCATACAGAACCAAATGGAAAACAACAACTGGTTTCACACCTTATGAGTTAGTGTATGGTAAAACAACAGTTCTACTCATAGAATTTGAATATAAGACACTAAGGACTGCACTAGAACTTGACATGGATCTGACTGCAGCACAACAAGAAAGGCTCCATATTCTCAATGGGTTAGATGAGATTAGAATGGTAACTATGCACCACACAAAGATTGTTCAAAAGTAGAGAGCTAAATGGCATGATCAATATATCAAAAATAAAGCCTTCCACATGGGTGACTCGGCCCTGTTATATGATTCAAAGTATAAAGATCACAAAGGCAAATTGTAATCAAGATGGTTAGGACCTTATGAAATACACCAGGTCTTTCCCAATGGGGTTATTAAACTGCAGACCATATATGAGGTCATATTCTCACTCTTGGTTAATGGCCACCAATTAAAACTTTACACCAAGCCATCAAATAGAGATGATTTCCTAACCAATGCTCTATTCCTAGTCATGAGCCAGATACTGTTATATCATCACCTAATAGTAGCCTAGAAGAAGACATTGTCGGTTATCATAGTGACTCAGTAGGTGAGCTACATAGCCCACCTCCTAAGGTCAAGCAGGTATAATTTCTTTCCTTTCTCCACGTGCACACATAGCACTGATGCCGCCATCTTCATGAAGACCGAGTCAAGGAGCCATAGGGACCTAAAAAAGGTAACACACTCCACATTGCCATAATACACATTGGGACCTATTGGAAAGGAACATGCAGCAACTATCCATCTGCTCACATGTAGCAACTATCCATTAGCTCATTCAAATTTCACGCCATGCACTCCACCTTTCAAGCGCATGCAGCCGTTGTTCGTCATCTCACCGCATGCAAGTTACATCAGCTTGTTCACACATACCAGAATGTCATTCCGCCAATTCTCATAATAATAAGTTATGTCCAATCAAACTTATGCTACAAACACATTTTCCAACACTCCACTTGTGTGAAATCCAGTTATGAATCTCATTCCAATAGATAAGAATATTAACTTCCCATTATTTGACGCAGCTATTTCAATATTTTCATATATGCTCGCATTTAATAATACAAAATTATCATTTGTAATCCTATATCCATATACTATCATCCTTCTCTTCACCATACATAGCCTTGAACTGACGTCACTTTAAGATTTTAGTTAGGGGGAGGGATAGTGTTTTTATTCAAAACAATGATTGTTCGCCATTGTCTGTTACACAACACAACACAGATAATACAACTTCTTTTTCATTCTTATGTCTACTCTGCTAAAAATTGTTTGCTATGCTAAATTTTTGAATTTCCCATAGTTCTGAGTTAGTTCAAGCTGGTTTGTTAGTTCAGACTGGTATAATATAGCAAGGGAATATACAGGGGGTTATTGGAAGCGCGGGGTTATTGAAACTAAAAGAGCAAGCAAATATAATAGAAGGTTTGTAGAAGGGGTTGTGGGGAATTTGAATTTGAACTTAGCAATATGGGAGGAGACATCATTAGATGAGAACCTATAGTGCATGATATGGTACTGGGAGACCAGTTAACCTTTCTGTTCTTCCAACAAGTAGAATAGATTGACTATTTCCTAAAGCTCACAGAATTTAATGAAGGTATGATGAGACAGTTTGTAGCCTCACTCTACCATGATGAAGCCACTATAAAAGGTTTGATAGTGGATGCTTCAGAAGTGGCAATTACTGAGGTATCTAGTTTACCCAAAAATGGTGAAGAGTTCCCCATCAAATCAGATGCAATAACTACAAGAGATGAATTCAGTGAGCCAGGGGAGCAACTGGAATCCACATCACAAGGTACTAAAGACTATCACTTCCAGAATTATGGGTTGCTTGTGCCATGCATATTATCAAATACCTTACCTGTGATGGTAGGCAGTCTATGTTGTACACTATGCATTTTAAATTCTTAAGCCATATCCGTCATAATAGAGTAGTTAATGTGCCAAATTTCCTATATAATTTATTAAAGAGAATGGGTTATGAATATCATAGGAAATCAAAAAAATCAACATTATCCCATGATTGTTTGGTCACTCTGTTAGTGAAGAGAAGTCTTAGGATGCAGTATCCAAATATGCCTTGGAAAAAGATTCTTAAAATGCAGAAACATCAATGACATCCTTAATGAGCCAGCAACACCAGAAAACGTAGGGTCACCTGTTGCATCCTTGAGAGAAAACCCTGTTTCACCTGCTGCTTCACCTACCCATAGTGTAGAGGAAATAGGAGAACAGGATGTGCCAATTGTGCCAAATGTAGTATTTGATCAACCTATACTGGAAGAAGAGAATCCAACACCAGAAGAACAGGCCAATCAGGCCCCATCCTCCAGTAACACACCCAACACCAAAACACCAAGAACTAGGAAAAAGAAGAGTGGTTCTTCTTCTAAACCTGCAAAGAGGTCAAAAGAGAAATCCACACCATTAAGGCATTCACATCACCTTAAGAAGAAAGTTGTTATGGGGAGTGCTATTGAGAAGCCTGGAAAAGAGAAAGAGGATGTGGTAGTAGTAGAAAGTGACCATGAACAAGAGGATATTGTGACCAAGAATGTACAAACCCCTATAAAAAGGAAATGGTATGTGTCTAGTACCTCTGAATCTGAATTAGAGGATATTTTTATTGCTAAGAAAACTAAGAAGAAAAACCCAGGCAACCCTGATAATGAGGAATATGAGTGTATAAGGGGTGGTGATGAACAACCTTCAAGGGATGAGGAATTGTTGATTAAAGATGAGAATATAAGAAGAGAACTGCAGGAAGCCTTTGACAGAATAAAACAACTAAAAGAATTGATCAAAACCTATGAGCAAAAGGACAAAGAGAGAGGCAAGGATACATGAGTTGGAAGAAAAGGTTAACACCTATGATCAGGCATCAAAACTAGATGTCCTCGCAAAGCTAGCCATAGTAGCTGCAGGAAATAAGGAATTAGTGACTAAAGAGAAAAGACTCCCTATTGTCAAAACCCCAACTTGTCATACAGTTGTATCCTTAGGATATCAGTTATGGAAGGTTACTTAGGATTTCTCTGAACAAAAAGAAGAGTAGAAAAGAGAAAAAGAAACCATGATTGCATACCACACTAAGGCACTGGAAAGGAAGGATATTGAGTTGCAAAAGCTAGCAATTAGAATGGAGGAAGTAGCAGATAAAGTTGCTCAGATTGTCAAATGTAGACCCCCAGCTACGACCTATGCCTTGTTTCTGCAAGAAATTTTTTTGAGTTCCCAGTTCAGTAAATTGATCAACAATAAACTAGTTGACATGAGTAAGAAAATGGACTTCCTCAAAGTTTTTGCTACCGCCACACCTAATGAACAAGACCAACTATGTGAGTTTTACTTACATAATTATGTTGTATCTAAAGATACCAAATGGAATCCATTAATTTATGTAGGGGATTTACAGGTAAGAGCACTGGCCTCTTACTTCAGGAATGAGAAATTGAGAGGGGACATCATGCAAGCTTACATAGAGAAAAATCCATTGCCCTTCCAATCAGAAAAGAGTTTGAAATCCTTGAGTTTGTCATTGCAGAATGGAAGCAACTTTTAGAACACAAGGGTGTGTGGAGAAAGATTATGAATTTAAGGCTACAGGATTATGACATGATTCAACATTTGATAGTTGGGCTCATCCATCACTCTCAATAGCATGTATAGGACAAGTGGAGCAGTTTGAATCCATAGTTACAAAAGAAAGAACCCCATTCTATCCATAACTTCATGGCTATGTTTGAAAGGGTCAGGAAATACATGAACATTGCCAAGGGATAAGCATTGAGCTAGATACCACTTACTTTCCAACCCCCTATGCTTCTATATGTAGTTCCACATTAGACTGCGAGGAGGAGTGCAAAGTGTGAGAAAGTAGAGGTCTCCAGGATGAATAGGTTAGCATACAATAATGGTTTTTATTTGGAGCAAACCCAAGGAGTAGGTACTATTGCAGATTTCAGGGAGATCACCTTGTATTACAACCTACAGCCTTAGTTGATTTGCTCGAGGACAAGCAAATAGGTAGTTGGGGGGTACGACAAGCCTAGTTATTAGCCTATTTTCTTATAGTTTTATGTAAGTTGAAAGACATTCCCAAACACTATTTTAAGCATATTTCTATGTTATGTTACCCCTTATGATCATTATGTAGACTTGAACTTGGTTAATTAAGTATATGGAGATATGATTATAATATGATCAATTTGTACGTTATATGTGGGAATGTGTGGATTATTGAGAATGTTTGTGTTGATTATGGTTGTTAGTATTTTGTACATGTTTATGGACTAACCTTGCAGCTAAAAGAGGAAGGATTGTAACCCACAGCAACTACAAGATGCAACCCACAACCACAACATTTCCAGGCACAGAGTAGGGAAGATTCTAGACTCAACTAAGTGCAGCAACCATAGCATGAGGACACTTGATGGAGATAATCACACATCATGATAGGTGATCAATAAAGATGATTGGAAGCTTAAAAGGCTCTGTTGCAACTAGAAGACTAATGGAACTGATTCAATCGGTTCATGTTCCCCTATTTCAACAGAGAGTTCTAATTTTGTTAGCACACTTCTTTCCTTCTTTTTTCAGTCATTGTTGTTAGTATTCATTACACTCTAGTTCATGCAGAGTGGTGTTTTATGTTTACAGTTAAGAGACCTATTTCATTAACTCCCCATGCCTATATTATGGTTCGGTGGTTGAGGTAGAAGTTAGTTAGTGAAGTTCAGTTTCTAAATAGTTTTTGTTCTGTAGACACCTAAAATTGACCATGCCTTGTCGATACATCATTTGAGACACCTTATGAGACGTTTTGCCCTAGTAACCCTTCCATCACCCAATTAGTTAAATAAAACATATTTATTTAACTAATCCCATTTTTAATCCCTCTAGCCAATTAATTAAATAAATTATATTTATTTAATTAATTTCCACTTTTCCCCTCATCCAGATTAATTAAATAAATTAAAAGATTTATTTAATTAATGTATTCCACATCATTCCTTTCCAAAATTAATTAATTTTATTATTTAATTCCACCTTTGTCTCTATCTCCACATTTGTCTCCATGTGAGGTGGAATCCATTTGACTTTAAATCCTCTCATTCAACCTTCATGAGACACTTGTCAAATGACTACAACTCCAACTATCATTTAATCCTAGCCATCCATTTTTAATTTAATCTTAGCCATCCATTCCCATCACCCATCTCTTATAAATCAAGCCTCACCCAAGCCATTTGAACATACACATTTCAAGTATCCTTATGTTGTCCAAATCATTCTAGGTCTTCTCATTCATCTATCATCCTCATATCATTGTTATGCTGCAGAAGTGAGAAATCAACATTCCTCCCATCAACAATCCTTCAAAATCTTGCATGCTTATGCAAGGTTGAGAAGAGTAATGGAGATAAATCAAGTTTAGCATGGAGATTGGTTTGCATTAGCATTTGCGTTTGTTATTTTAATTTTCTTGTTATCTTGTGCTTCATTGTACTTGTTAGGGTTTCATTATTGTTGTTCATGCTCTTACCCTAGATTTTAACCCTAGCTACATTTGGCACGCCCGATGGGACTTTATGCTTAAATTTGCAAATCTATTAGCTTGTTTTTTATAGGTTTTATTAACTTTTTGTTGCAAGTTTGCCATTTTTTGGTTGCAAGTTTGCCATTTCATCGTATCTTCCAAAAGGCTACAAAATTTTCTACAATATTTTCACAGACATTTGTCAATCATCTAAGGAAGCTACAGCAGAAAAATTGTGGGTTTATCGCCATTTTTGTTAGAGTTAATATGATTTTATGTTTTTTCATAAAATCACATTTTTGGGCGCAAATTGGTGACTTTTTCATAAATTTTTACATTTCTAGAAAGCTCTTAAAATTATAATGGGGGTCTGTGTTTTATAGATTTAATTTAGAGGTCAAATACAGTGCAAAAAAATTAGATCTTTGTTTGCTGTAGGTTTTTCACAAATCCGCATTTCTTAGTGCAAGACATGAAATTTTTCTGACTTCTTTACATTTCTGGAAAGATCTCAGAAAATAATAGGGGTCTCTTCTTTGTTTTTTTAGTTTTCAGATCAAAAATGTTTTGAAACAATCAAATCTAATTCGGCTATGTATTTGAAATTACAATTTTCCTTTTCTGATGAGCTTATCTTTTTATGGTTGTATTATAATATCATTTTCTGATTTTGTAGGTGCATCTAAGGAGCTGTAGCAGCGTTGGAATCAATCATACATAGCAGATTTGGAGCAAAAAAATTTGGTGCACTCATTTCACCTTTCATCTCTCATTTCAATCAATAATCATTGTTTGCAAACACACTTCAATTTTGGCATAAAAAGTACATTTGTTTGCATCACACATTTGGATTTAGGAATTAAAACACACCATTGTCTTCATTCACATCAAAATTGGGCATCAAAACAAACCCTTGTCTTTTATTCACACATCTTGATTTGGGATTAAAAAGAACAAGTGCCTTCATTGATTGGTGAATTTGAGTGAGATTAGAGGTGTACAATATGCTCTTCTCGTGCACTTAGTGCAATCTTGAGAATCAAAAACACCTCTTATCCATTCATTCTAAGTTACTAGTTCAGTAAATTGATCAACAATAAACTAGTTGACATGAGTAAGAAAATGGCCTTCCTCAAAGTTTTTGCTACCGCCACACCTAATGAACAAGACCAACTATGTGAGTTTTACTTACATAATTGTGTTGTATCTGAAGATACCAAATGGAATCCATTAATTTATGTAGGGGATTTATAGGTAAGAGCACTGGCCTCTTACTTCAGGAATGAGAAATTGAGAGGGGACATCATGCAAGCTTACACATAAAGAGAAAAATCCATTGCCCTTCCAATCAGAAAAGAGTCTAAAATCCCTGAGTTTATCATTACAGAATGGAAGTAAATTTTAGAACACAAGGGTGTGGGGAGAAAGATTATGAATTTAAGGCTACAATATTATGACAGGATTCAACATTTGATAGTTGGGCTCATTCATCACTCTCACCAGCATGTATAGGATAGGTGGAACAGTTTGACTCCAGAGTTACAAAAGAAAGAACCCCATTTTGTCCATAACTTCATGGTTATGTTTGAAAGGGTCAGGAAATACATGAACATTGCCAAGGGACAAGCATTGAGCTAGATACCACTTACTTTCCAACCCCCTATGCTTCTATATCTAGTGCCACGTTGGACTGGGAGGAGGAGTGCAAAGTGTGAGAAAGTAGAGGTCTCTGGGATGAACACGCCGGCATACAATAATGGCTTTTATTTCGAGCAGACCCAAGAAGTAGGTACTGTTGCAAATTTTAGGGAGATCACCTTGTATTACAACCTATAGCCTTAGTTGATTTGCTTGAGGACACGATGAGCCTAGTTATTAGCCTATTTTCTTATAGTTTTATGCAAGTTGAAAGACATTCCTAGACACTATTTTAAGTATATTTCTATGTTATGTTACCCCTTATGATCATTATGTAGACTTGAACTTGGTTAATTAAGTATATGGAGATATGATTATAATATGATCAAATTGTACGTTATATGTGGGAATGTATGGATTATTGAGAATGTTTGTGTTGATTATGGTTGTTGTATTTTGTACATGTTTATGGACTAACCTTGCAGCTAAAAGAAGAAGGATTGTAACCCACAGCAACTATAGGATGTAGCCCACAACCACAACATTTCCAGGCACAGAGCAGGGAAGATTCCAGACTCAACTAAGTACAGCAACCACGGCATGAGGACACTTGATGGAGATAATCACACATCATGATAGGTGATCAATAAAGATGATTAGAAGCTTAAAGGACTCTGTTGCAACTAGAAGACTAATGGAACTGATTCAATCAGTTCATGTTCCCCTATTTCAGCAAAGAGTTCTAATTTTCTTAGGACACTTCTTGCCTTCTTTTTTAGTCATTGTTGTTAGTATTCATTACACTCTAGTTCATCTGGAGTGGTGTTTTATGTTTACAGTTAAGAGACCTATTTCATTAACTCCCCCGTGCATATATTGTGGTTCAATGGTTGAGGTAGAAGTTAGTTAGTGAAGTTCATTTTTTGAATATTTTTGTTTTGTAGGCACCTAAAATTGACCATGCCTTGTCGATACATCGTTTGAGACACCTTATGAGACATTTTGCCCTAGTAAACCTTCCATCACCCAATTAGTTAAATAAAACATATTTATTTAACTAGTCCCATCCTAATCGCATTTTTAATCCCTCTAGCTAATTAATTAAAAAAATTATATTTATTTAATTAATTTCGACTTTTCCTCTCATCCAAATTAATTAAATAAATTAAAAGATTTGTTTAGTTAATGTATTCCACATCATTCCTTTCCAAAATTAAATAATTTTATTATTTAATTCCACCTTTGTCTCTATCTCCACATTTGTCTCCATGTAAGGTGGAAGCCATTTGACTTTAAATCCTCTCATTCAACCTTCATGAGACACTTCTTAAATGACTACAACTCCAACTATCATTTAATCCTAGCCATCCATTTCTAATTTAATCCTAGCCATCCATTCCCATCACCCATCTCCTATAAATCAAGCCTCACCCAAGCCATTTAAACATACACATTTCAAGTATCCTTATGTTGTCCAAATCATTCTAGGTCTTCTCATTCATCTATCATCCTCATATCATTGTTATGCTGTAGAAGTGAGAAATCAACATTCTTCCCATCAACAATCTTTCAAAATCTTGCATGCTTATGCAAGGTTGAGAAGAGCAATAGAGATAAATCAAGTTTAGCATGGAGATCAGTTTGCATTTGCATTTGCATTCGTTATTTTGATTTTCATGTTATCTTGTGCTTCATTGTGCTTGTTAGGGTTTCATTATTGTTGTTTATGCTCTTACCCTAGATTTTAACCCTAGCTACATTTGGCACGCCCGGTGGGATTTTGTGCTTAAATTTACAAATCTATTAGCTTGTTTTTTACAGGTTTTATTAACTTTTTGTTGCAAGTCTGCCATTTTTTGGACAAAACCCTAGGTTTTAATGATTTCATCATGTCTTCCAAATGACTATGAATTTTTCTACAATATTTTCATAGAAGTTTCTCAATCATCTAAGGAAGCTATAGCAAAAAAATTGTGGGTTTATTGCCATTTTTGTAGGAGTTAATACAATTTTATGTTTTTTCATAAAATCACATTTTTGGGCACAAATTGGTGACTTTTTCAAAAAAATTTACATTTCTGGAAAGCTCTTAAAATTCTACTAGGGTATGTGTTTTATTGATTTAATTTAGAGGTCAAATATAGTGTGAAAAAATTAGATCTTTGTCTATTGTAGGTTTTTCACAAATCTGCATTTCTAAGTGCAAGACAGGGAATTTTTTTTAGTTCTTTACATTTTTGGAAAGCTCTCAGAAAATTAATAGGGGCCTCTTCTTTGATTTTTTAGTTTTCAAATCAAAAATGTCTTGAAACAATGAAATCTAATTCAGCTCTATATTTGAAATTACAATTTTCCTTTTCTGATGAGCTTATCTTTTTATGGTTGTATTATAATATCATTTTCTGATTTTACAGGTGCATCTAAGGAGTTGTAGCAATGTTTGAATCAGTTATACATAGCATATTTGGAGCAAAAATTTTAGGTGCACTCATTTCATCTTTCATCTCTTATTTCAATCAATAATTATTGTTTGCAAACACACTTCAATTTTGGCATTAAAAAAAACATTTGTTTGCATCACACATTTGGATTTGGGCATCAAAACACACCATTGTCTTAATTTACATCAAAATTGGGCATTAAAACAAACCCTTGTCTTTTATTCACACATCTTGATTTGGGATTAAAAAGAACAAGTGTCTTCATTGATTGGTGAATTTGAGTGAGATTAGAGGTGTATAGTATGCTCTTCTCATGTGCTTAGTGTGATCTTGAGAATAAAAAACACCTCGCATGCATTCATTTTCATACCACACATTTGGATTTCTTAAAGGGAAATTAACAAGTGCAAGTGTGAATTAAGTGTGCATGTGTATGCTCTCTCCTCACACTGCAAGGTGATCTTGGAGATCAAAAACACTCTCTTGGTTTGCTTTTGTCATACCTTTCCTAGGAGCCCTGCTTGGAGACACACCACTCCAAGCGATGACCTCAACTCTAGCATTCTAGCGGAGTATAAACAGTGAGGTGTGAATCGAAAGACACCCTCTTTGGAAGTCAAAATCTTGTCACTCTTGGCTAAGCCCCAAAGAACTTTATACCTTTGGGAAGTGAAGGTAAAGGGTGGGTTACCCCTTTCTCCTAGATGTGTGACATTATTTCCCTTTCATTTCATGGAATTGGGCCACCCATACCTCGCATATATTGGGGACATCCTTAGTCAACTTGTGCAACCTAGCTTAAGACCTAATTGGCCACACCCATTTGACTAATCTAGGGCTTGTTGATGTGTCTTCTTCAAGTGCTTTCTTAATTATCACATTCTTCAAATTTCAAAGTCAAATTTCTTATGTGTCTTACGTGCATGATTCATGTGTGTACATGTGTAATCATTTGTTTGCAAATTGCCAAATCAAGTTATAAACACCAAACACATAAACAAATCATTCTAAACATTCTTCCTAGTCAGCACATTCATTCCCAAATCACCTTCATCCTAATCAAACCCTAACCATTCCTAATCATCCATTCATGCAATTGATCCAATCATTCCAAGCCAAGTCATTCAAATCATCATCCTAACCATCCTTCCACATCATCATCATAATCCTAGTCAAGCACTTATCAAAAGGGTCTTAATCCTTAAACACATGTGTGACACTATGCCAACATTAGAAGACCTAGTACCCCAATTTGAAGACCTTCTCCAAGCACTTTACCAAGAACCACAACCCCTAGACCAACGAATCACTTAACGACTAGAAACCTTCATCCAATAACAACAACTTTTAACAAGCTAATCACCTCAAATACAACATCTCATAGCCCAAGCCCAACACTTCATAGCCACTTGTCAATCCCAAGCCCAAAAAACACATCCCCTATCCATTCATTATCAACCAATGCCACCTCATTCCTATGTGTCATCCCCCTCCATTTCATACCAATCTAATTCACCCACCTATCAAGTCAATGCTACATCAACTTATTCTACTTTATGTCAATCTAATCCATCCACATGTCAAATCAATTCCACATCAACTTATATCACTTCATACCAATCTAATCCATCCACATATCAAATCAATTCCACATCAACTTATCCCACATCTTTCCATGTCAATGCCACATCAGCATGTCAATTTACTTCACAACAAGAACATATGAGCCCAAGTCCACCTTGGCAACAAGATCATATGCCCTCAACTTCATACCAACCCCAAGAACTTTTGTTTACATATCCCACCATTTCACCTAACCAACAAGACTATCAATGGCCTTCACCACAAGAATAGGCGAGCCCAATTTACCCTATACAGTAAGATCTAATATCCTTTGACAAGGGAGATACCAATCTAGATTATGTATCCTATGAGTACCCTCCATCACCTTCCACCCAAACACCAAGCCATGAGCCTACTAGTCATATCTCAACACCACCATGTGATCCCACTCCTAGTCCATTGATCCACCAACCTTCTAAGCCATTAATCCCTTCATTACCTTCATCACCATGTTACTCAAATCCTCCACCAAGAGATAATTTTGAGATGATTTTACAATGGATGCTTGAATCAAAACTCATTGAACTTCCTAAAATCAAGCCATGTGAGGAAAGTGTGTACAATGAATATGACTATTGTGCATACCATAGGATGAAAGGTCATAATACAAATGAATGCCCCATATTTATCCCACTCATCTACAAGATGTACAAACATAGCACCCCTGAGAATGCCAAATCATCTCAATCCCATGTGTCACCTCCATCCAATCCAAATCCTAATATGTCCAATCCCATCATCCCTCCATCCAATCAAAATCCTAATAGTAAGCCTACAACATCTTCCACCCATATTATCGCTCCACCTAATCCTAATCATAATCCATTAACACCATCCACCCTTATTATCCATCCACTATATTGTCCATTCACCCATACACTTATAAAGGATGTGATCCAATGGCTATTAGCAAGGAATAAACCATATCTATGTCAAACACCTATCTTTGAGCCTATCAAAGAACTTCCAAACACCTTGCCTATTCCTCCAACCCCATCATGTGATCCACAACCCATTGAGCCTATTGAAGAGTCTTCAATTATAAGTCCAAGTCAAGATCCATCATGCCCTCTTATTGATAACCCTCAAGAACATGCCAAGCCTACCCAAGAGCCTTCCACTTCCATTCAAGCAACCCAAGAGGTATGTCAAGAACATAATCCTAAGCATGTGGAAACATCAAGCCATTATTCTAATCCATCTCAAATCACTTCCATTCAGCCCATCCACAACCTATACCTTCTTTATGATCAAGATATTACCTATGATGAAGAAGCTATCCATGAGCAACTTGATCCTATACCTATCCATGAGAAAATAGTCCAAATCCAACCCATCCATAACATATATCTTTTCCATGATCAAGATATTATTCATAATGAAGAACCTATCCATGAGAACCTTGATCTTATCCATAATCCTATACCTATCCATTAGCAAAATATCCAAATTGCTCCAATCTATCCTCCATCTAGCCTCATCCATAATCTACAAACATCCACTTGTCATGATGAGACACTTGCCTCCCAAGCGAACATAGAAGATCAAATCAATAGCTTGGATCATAATGAACATAAGCAAGACCCTAATGATCCTTCCACATCCACTATCGACCATGTTGCAAGTCCACCATCATATCCACTTGGTCTTACCACCCTCATCCATGAATGTTCTTCCCTGGGACAACAACAACCATTATCTACCTCACCTTCTCCATCCAATAACATACTAAAGTCTAGTGTTCAAACCACACCTAGTCCCATTGTGCATCGCATACTCCAAAACATGAACTACCAAGGTAAAGGCTTAGACCTTCATGAACAAGGTACTTTGGATCCAATCCATGTCAAGGTCCCCCCACGCTCATATGGCCTTGGATACACACCTCAAGGTAAACAATCCAAAGATGTTGGTACTTCCTCCATGCATCCTAAGTCCACTTTCCATTGCGAGTCCTATCATACACCCAAAACATATGTTGCCATTCCACCTCAACCATCCTATAAATGTCAAAAGCATGTGACCATACACCTTCCACCATCCAATTTACCTCCATTACTTCCAACTCCTAATTTCCCTCCACTCCTTCCAACTCCTAATATCCCTCCATCCACTCTACCACCATTGCTCCCAATGCCTAATAGCCCTATCATCCAATCCCCTCATCCATTTATCCACAAATCAACTTTTAATTTCTCCATCCATAAATCCCCTCCAATTCCTAATCATGACCAATCAATGCACACATCATCTACACATGAATTTTCCACTCATTCCACCAAACCCATGGGATTCAAAAGCAAAATTTTGGATGCCTCTACCTATAAAGCCAAAAATCCTAATGTCTTGGAGCATCAATGCGAAAAGTCAGAGCAAAGTACATTCACAAAGCTACCTAAGCCCATACCTCCAAAAGAAAAGTCCAAAACTAAAATGGTTTGGGTACCTAAGAAAAAAGCAATTGAATCAAATAAAGCATCCACATCTCAAAAATCCCAACCATCCCCTTCCATCCAAAAATGTCATTTCATTCAAAAATTCCAAAAATCTCACAAGCAAAATAAAAATAATAAAAATTCTAAGTCTATGTGGGTACCTAAATTCCTACATCACCCATCCCCTAAACAAACATCCCCATTGCTTCCTACACCTCTTTTAAATCAAAAGGTTCAATGTTTATCATGGTGTGTGCAACCTTTGGTCATGATTCCCTTCCATTCCTCAACATTCCCACATACCTCCATCTCCCCACCTTTCATCCACTATCCTACATATCTCCCCCATCATTCTATCCCTATGGTCCATGCTTTTTCATAAGCCTTTAATCCATACTTTTGCATTATCCTTCCATCCATAATCCACTATCTTTCCTACATAATCCACATCATAATCTACTATCCCCCATCTTTTCATAATCCACATCATAATCCATTATCCTTCCCTCCATAATCCACATCATAATCCACTATGCGTCCTTCCATAATCCACTATGTTTCCTTCCATAATCCACATCATAATCTATTATCTACCTACTCCATCACTCTTCCATGCAATCCCTTACCAACATCTATGAGCATAATTGCATGTGACATGGTCCATGTGCAATGATATCCATCTCTAATAGGACTATTGAACCCTTCACGGAACTAGATGCTTGAGTCCCTCCTATCCATATCCACCTATCCCATTCAAAAGTAAAATAAAATTAAAAATTAAAATTAAAATTAAAAAAAATAAAAAAATTAAAGAGAAATCCCTCCGTCCAATGGTGAAAACCACCCTTGGTGGCACCTTGGATAAGTACCATGATGAAAACCTGGCAAACATGTGTCATGTGTAAATTGATCTTCTATGTCACTTACACTTGGGGGCACAATGTTTCATCCAACTATCATTTCCCATCCCATCATACTATTTCATATCCTATCCTACCATCCTTATCCATTACACCCATATACCTATCCTATTGAGTCCATTCATCCTCCTTTCCTCCTTTTGATCTTGATAAAGATATGGGGGCAAAATGTTGAAATATGCTTTGGATACCTCTTGATATACCTTATCCTTTCCAAACCAATCCATCATGTCATCCTTTCATTACAAGTCTTGTCATGTAAAATCCTAAGCATTACACCAAGAATGGGGCATGTTATTCCTATGTGACACAGTCTTTGAGATCACATCCTAGCTCCATTATGAGGCATACATCCATCCACTATAGCTTATCCTTGTATCTATCCGTTTATCATGAGCTTTCTGTTCCATAGCCTATCCTTCCACCCATCCCTCTATCACGAGTCTTCCATCCTATTGACCACCCTTTTATCCATTCATCCATTCCAACCTCTCTCCTTACACCTAGACTTAGTTTTCCCCTTGTCATTGGTATTTAGCATTAAGGCTGCTCAAAATTGTCATCCAATGCCATCCCAAAAACACCCAAAAATCCAAAAATAATCAAAACACCCAAAAAATCCAAAAAAATCAAAACATTTCAAAAATACAAAAAAAATCAAATATGTCAAAAAAATTCAAAACATTTCAAAAACACACCAAAAAATTTTTATTACCAAAAACAATACAAAAAAAAAATCAAATATCCAACAAAAATCCAAGCAATAAAATCAATCCATCTAATCAATTCATCAATCTATTCAATCAAAACAAATCAATTCATCATCATCACATCAAATCAGTCCATCAAAACAAATCAAATCAACTCAAATAAATCCATTCAATCAAATCAAATCAATTCATCGCATCAAATCAATCCAAACCAATCAAATCATTTCTTTAAATCAATCCATCAAACCAATTCTTCTTCAAATCACATCAGTCCAATCAATTCACTCCAATCAAATTAATTCTCCTAATCCATTCATTAATCAACCAAATCAATTCATCAAACCAATTCTTCTTCAAATCACATCAATCCAATCAATTCACTCTAATCAAATCAATTCTTCTAATCCATTCATCATTCTAACTAAATCAATTTTTCATTCAATTCATCCAATCAATTCATCAATAAAATCCATCAAGTCAATTCAATTCATCAAATCAATCCATCAAATCAAAATTAATCCAATCAAATTCTTTCAATCAAAAAATTCATCAATTCAATCCATCAAATCAATCAATCCAATTCATCATCCAATCCTATCATCAAATAATCCATCCAAATCAATCAAAATTCATCAAACCATTCTAATCAAATCACTTCTTCAAATCAATCTCCTCATTTCAATTATTCAAATCAATCAAATCAATCCAAGCAATAACTCAAATGCAAGTCAATCATTAATCCATACCAATCAAGTCAATCAGTCTTGTCAAATTATCTGATCACATCGATGGTCTTGATCCTAATCTTGTCGTAAACCAAATCACTCATCAATCATCATCATCAATGAGATATATCATTCCCACATCCTTGTGTTGATCTAGGGATATATCATTCCCTGCAATGACAACACTATCACCATCAATCAATTAATCATTGGTTTACAACTTGATAGGGGCAATACCTTGTTTGTTTTTGAATCATTTGTGCATGCTTGCTTGCTTGTGTGTGTTATCATTTTATCTTGCATTTGAATCAAATCTGCATCTTTCTAGCTAATATTCATTATCTTGTGTATGTTGGAATAGTTTTTTGTATTATCCTTTGCATCTAAGGTCATGTCATACATTTTGTGCATTAGGACTTCAATGCTCTAAGTTTTCTTCCTCATATGTTTAGACAAGGTTGTATTATGCTAGGTGCACAAGAAACATCATCACCCTGGTCCTTATACCTTGGTGCATAATGTCTAGTGCTACATCAAATTATATGGTTGATCACTTCATTCCAGCATAATGTATCTTTCATCTCTTTCATCCATCCTTTATCTTGCATCTTTTATCTCATTCTCCATTCTTTATTGTTTGATTCATTTCAAGAGCTTACCCGTGTTCTTCCAACCTGCCCATCCTCTCAAGGGAGCATCATTATATCATTACATCATCATCTCGTTTCTTCATCCATTCCTCCTTGTTACCCTTTAAAGTGGCTGGGCATCTTTTTCCATCCACTTCCATCTTTCATCCTTCATCCAACCTTCACTAATCATCATCTTCATCCATCTCACATGCTTCAATCATCTATCTCCTACATCATCAATAAACACCTAGAACTACATATCATCATTTTCATCATCATCGTATTCTGCTTTAATCCCATGGATACAGGGTATGTAGGCAGTTTGGATACAAAGGAAGTATCCAGTACACATGCACAGATGATTCATTCTTCCATTTTTCACTTCGTCTCTTCCATCTTCCATTTTAATTTGACTAACTCAAGATCAAATGTGGATAATACAAAGATCAAGCCTTATCTTGTTTGAAATGATGTTACTTATCTTAGTCGCAACATCATCTCGAAGTGTTAGGAACCCGTGTTTAGCCCTTCTCTTTACTTTGTTAGTATATTGCTGTTAGACACATATGCTTTGTAAGTAGTCCCATGAGTATATTGTATTATCCCACATTTATGGGGAGTAATAGTTGTTTAGATTAGACTTAGTATATAAGTACGTGTTGAGGCCAATGAAGGCATCCATGAATTTATTATATTGAGCTTGCTCAGAGGAGGTTGCCCCCTCGAAGTGGCCTGCAATCAATAAATTCCTTCTGTGTTTTGTTATTTCTGTTATTTCGTGCATTTTTTCATTATATTGTTGTAGGAGGTTCCTCTCATCTGGTATCAGAGCGCTTTCTTGGGTTCGCTGGGTGGAATTTTTGCCAAAAAATTTTTTTGCAGTGGCCTCCAGGTGCTATGATTATTGCAGTAGTTCTTTTTCTTTGCATTTGTATTGTTCATTTCAATTATAGGTTTGGATCAAGGAATAATCCCTATCCGCTTAACTATGGGAAGTGTCTGGGCATAGCCCTAAAACTCATTGTGAGGAGTACCACAGGAACCTCGAAGTAGCTGGCCCATTGAGAGGACCTGCCAGTGAAAAGGGCAACAACCCCTACCTGATTGACTAGTTCCCATCCGTGAGGTAAACCAAGAGCTGTCATTTGTGGCAAAGCGGTTATCAATTTTACTTGAGCCGTGGAGTGAGGGGTACTGCCTCAATACGCAAGCCATTAGACAACATTAGTAGCTGAGTGAATCCCTTGAACCTTTAGGAAGCCGAACTTACCTGGGGTCCATATCTATTGCCAGCTAATAAATTACAAATTGCATCTGTCTAGAGCTGTTGCAGATCGTTTCCCGAAGATAATTTTTTTTGCCATATCTTCCTTGCTTTAGCTTTGTTTCCTCTGAAAATTCACTAGAACCCCTGAAATTCCAATCTCCATGTTTCCTTCCTTGAGGACTCTATCCCAAATTCCACTTATCAAAGCTAGAAATCCCACATTTGTCTATTTTTAGAGTTTGCCGTACCTTTTTTGATTCTCACCCAAACGCCTTCAAATTTTGCCGCAGTGTTCATTTCCTATTTCTGCTTCTTTGTCCCTCTTGGACAAATTTTTTGATTCTTTCACCCCACTTCTGAAATCCCCATTTTCTGCTTCCCTGTCCCTCAGAAAGTGTCTAAAACCTAGTCAAACCCCAATTACCCGTCAGAGTTTTTCCCAAATCCAAATTTTCCTTTACTAAAAAGTTTCTATTTTTGTTTTTCTACCCATTCCCCAAAAAAAAAGCTCCTAGTTATGGTTGTCACCCGCGCAAGAGCAAACAACATGGAGGATGAACTTGCAACCCTCAAGACCAAACTCCAAGATTTGGACGAAAAAATTCTCGGCCTCAATCTTTAGCATTCAGCCATGAACAATAGACGGCAGCCAAAGTCTTTTGTAGACACTGGGTTCTCTTCTTCCAGCAATTTTCGTGGGTCGAAGCTTGATTTTCCTCGTTTCAATGGTGATGATCCGACTAGATGGATATACCGGGCAGAACAATATTTCAGTCTGCATAATACTTTTGATGTCAACAAAGTCCCACTTGTATCCTTTCATTTGGAACATGAAACCCTTCAATGGTTCCATTGGTACATTAAGGCTCATGAAGAGCCAAAATGGATAGAATTTTGCAAACTCGTTTTGCAACAATTTAGCCCTAGTGCTTTTGATGGCTTCATAGGAGCACTCACTAAACTTTGTCAATCTGGCATTGTGAGAGAATATCAAACATAATTTGAGAAACTGGCCAATCACACTGAGGGATTATCTGATGAATTCTTCAGGAGTTGTTTTATCAGTGGTCTTAAGGATGCAATCCGATCTAAGGTTAAAATATTCTGTCCTAGTACAATGATGGAAGCCCTAGGGTTGGCTAAGTTGGCGGAGGAAAAGATCACAACTCAACAGCGCTCCAAATCCACTTTTGTTCCATTTAGAAATATGGTTTCCCAAAGACCTCCAATCATGCCAGCTCCTAGAACAACTCCTATCAATCATTTGTCTAAAGCAAAGATGAGGGCACGTAGAGAAAAAGGGCTTTGTTATAATTGTGATGAGAAATTCACTCAGGAACATAGATGTGTTGAGCAAAAGCTCTATCTCTTGGATGTGGATTCTCCGCCTGCAACTAAAGTATATGAAGATGCTTAGGATACAGTAGAAGATCAGGTCGACATTCAGCAGCCGCCTATTCACCCTCCTTTTCAGGAAGACCACCCAGAGATCTCTCTCCATGCTTTAGCAGGAGTCACCACCCCACAAACCATACAGGTCAATGGTTACTTCAAGAAGCTCCCTCTTACAATACTCATTGATTCTGGTAGCACTCATAACTTCATTGACCCTCGGATCGCCAAATAAGCTGATTGTTTTGTCCATCCTTGTTACAGCTTTGAAGTCATGATTGCCAATGGGGGCACATTACCTTGCAAAGGGAAGTGTCGCAATGTGTGTATCTCTATTGGAGATTATAACTTGTGCTCCAACATGTTTGCCTGGCCCTTAGGCAGATGTGATGTGGTTTTGGGTGCTCAGTGGTTACGCACACTTGGACCCATCTTATGGGATTTTGCTGAACTTTGGATGCAGTTTTCAGACAATGGGCAAAAACACACATTGAAGGGATTACAACTAGGGTCTCTCAGCATCATCGGTTCACATCACATGGAAAATCTCCTTAAGAATAATTCACATGGTGTCATCGCTCAACTCCATTCCATTCAGATGCAACCATCCGTGGTCTCCACTACTCCTTCAGATCTACAACAAATTTTAGATAGATATGCATGTGTATTTGTTGAACTAGTGGGATTGCCACCTTCACGACCAGAGGACCATCACATTCAGCACCTTCCTAGAAGTGTTCCTCCAAACATCAGGCCCTACCGCTACCCATTTCACAAAAAGACAGAGATTGAGATGCTCGTTCGGGACTTACTGAAGCAAGGTATTATTCGCCTTAGTACCAGTTCCTTTTCTTCACTAGTTCTTCTTGTCCAAAAAAAAGATGGGTCATGGCGCCTTTGCATTAACTTTCAAACACTTAATCACATCACAATCAAGGATAAGTTTCCGATTCCTATTGTTGATGAGCTTCATGGCGCTCATTTTTTCTCCAAGTTGGATCTTCATTTTGGGTATCACCAAATTCGGGTTCATGAGGATGATATCCCTAAAATGGCTTTCCACACGCATGATGGCCACTATGAGTTTTTGGTCACGCCCTTTGGCCTCACTAATGCTCCTTCCACATTCCAGGCATTGATGAATAAAATATTCCGGCCCTACTTGCAGAAATTCATTCTGGTCTTCTTTAATGATATCCTCATCTATAGTAAAGCATGGGCTGAGCATCTCCAACATCTGGATCTTGTACTACAACTTCTATCTAATCATCATCTCTGTACAAAATAGTCTAAATGTGTTTTTGGACAGGAGGAAGTGGAGTATCTCAGGCATATTGTTTCAGCCCAAGGGGTTCGAGTGGATCCTGCCAAAATAGATGCCATGAAAAATTGGCCGCATCCTCAGATACTCAAGAGCCTCCATGGTTTGTTGGGACTGACTAGCTACTACCGCAAGTTTGTCAAGGATTACGGGAAGATTGCAGCTCCATTAATAGCTTTATTGAAAAAGGATGCTTTTACATGGACACATGCTGCTAAGTGTGCATTTAAAAAACTGAAACAAGCTATGTGTACTACACTTGTTCTAGCTATGCCAAATTTTTCTAAGACCTTCACTATTGAGAGTGATGCTTACGGCAATGGACTTGGTGTTGTTCTCCTTCAAGATGAACATCCCATTGCGTTCACCAGCAAAGCCCTTTCAGGTAAGAATTTAGTACTCTCTACATATGAGAAGGAAATGATGGCTATTTTGCATGCAGTATAGAAGTGGCAGCCATACCTATTAGGGAATCATTTATGCATCAAGACTGATCACCAGAGTCTGAAATATTTCCTGGAACAATGGGTCTCCTCCCTAGCACAATAGAAATGGGTTAGCAAACTCATGGGTTATGACTATGAGATCACTTACAAGAAGGGTAAGGACAATATTGTGGTGGATGCTCTTTCCCGCACATTTGATGACCAAGCTTCTCTTTTAGCTATTTCTATGCCTATTCCAAATTGGTTGGAATCTGTCCAGCAAGGCTATGTTAATGACTCTTCATTATCTCAAATCATCCAACAGTTGGCCAATAACCCTTCTACTATACCGCATTACTCTTGGGATGGTGCTTCTATGAGATACAAGGGTCGTTTGGTGCTTCCCCAGAGCACAAATTTTTAACAGGCTGTCTTCTATGAACTCCATACTTCTCCATTGGTAGGGCACTTTGGGTTCCTCAAAACTTATGAGAGGGCACAGTGTAACTTCTTTTGGAAGGGAATGAAAAGGGCAATTCAACAGATGGTGGCTGAATGTGATACCTGCTAGCGCAACAAGGGCAAAACAACACTCCTTCCTGGATTGCTCGAACCCTTGCCCATCCCTAGATGAATTTGGACATATATTTCTATGGATTTCATTGAGGGGCTCCCTAAATCTAGAGGGAAGACAGTGATCTTGGTTGTGGTTGATCGCCTCTCCAAATATAGTCATTTTGTGCCCTCAGCCATCCCTATACCGCCTCCTCGGTCGCACAGATTTTCATGGACCAGATCTTCCATCTTCATGGAATCCCTTCTTCCATTGTCTCAGATCGCAATGCAACTTTCACTAGTCATTTTTGGACAGAACTATTTCACCACACTGGCACCAAACTGAAGACGAGTTTAGGGTATCACCCACAAACAGATGGTCAGAGTAAAGTTATCAACAAATGTTTGGAAACTTAACTTCGTTGTTTCACCTCAAAATAATAGCATTAGTGGGCAAAGTGGCTCCCTCTCGCTGAATGGTGGTACAATACCTCCTACCACACTGCATCCAAAATGGCTCCATATGAAGCAGTCTATGGTCAGGCACCGCCAGTGCTCCTTCCATACACCCCCAGCAATTCACCAATTCAGGAAGTTGACACGGTTCTCTGAACCTGAGATTAGATTTTTCGCATTTTGCAGGACAATCTTCACATGGCAAGAAATCGAATGAAACAACAAGCTGATCAACACCATTTTGAGCACACTTTTTGAGTAGGTGATATGGTTTTTCTTTGTCTATAGCCATGCAAGCAATCCTCCCTGAAACTCAAAGGGCATCATAAGCTGGCTCCAAAGTTCTATGGGCCATATAAGGTTCTTCAGAAGATTGGGTCAGTTGCTTATAAGTTGGAGCTTCCTCCTTCTTCTCGCGTTCATCCAGTATTTCATGTCTCTTGTCTAAAGAAAGTTCTTGGCACCAATATCAGAGCACAAACTGTTTTATCATAATTGGATAACTAAGGATCCATAATTTTGGAGCTAGAGGCAATCCTCAACAAGCACACTCGTCAACTTCACTCTCGATCCATCACAGAGGTATTAATTCAGTGGCACGGAATGCAACCAGAGGATGCTACATGGGAACCACTCCTTCAGATTCAGCAACAATTTCCACATCTTAAGCTTTGAGGACAAAGCTTTTCTAAGAGGGAGGGGATGTTAGGAACCCGCGTTTAGCCCTTCTATTTACTTTGTTAGTATATTGTTGTTGGACGCATATGCTTTGTGAGTCATCTCGTGAGTATATTGTATTATCCCACATTCATGGGGAGTAATAGTTGTTTAGATTAGACTTAGTATATAAGTACGTGTTGAGGCCAATGAAGGCATCCATGAATTTATTGTATTGAGCTTGCTCAAAGGAGGTTGCCCCCTCGAAGTGGCCTACGATCAATAAATTCCTTCTATGTTCTGCTATTTTTGTTATTTCGTGCATTTTTTCTTTATATTGTTGCAGGAGGTTCCTCTCACGAAGAGGGGCAAAATGTAGACACCTAAAATTGACCATGCCTTGTCGATACATCATTTAAGACACCTGATGAGACATTTTGCCCTAGTAACCCTTCCATCACCCAATTAGTTAAATAAATAATATTTATTTAACTAATCCCATTTTTAATCCCTCTAGCCAATTAATTAAATAAATTATATTTATTTAATTAATTTTCACTTTTCCCCTCATCCAAATTAATTAAATAAATTAAAAGATTTATTTAATTAATGTATTCCACATCATTCGTTTCCAAAATCAAATAATTTTATTATTTAATTTCACCTTGGTCTCTATCTCTACATTTGTCTCCATGTAAGGTTGAAGCCATTTGACTTTAAATCCTCTGATTCAACCTTCATAAGATATCTGTCAAATGACTACAACTCCAACCATCATTTAATCCTAACCATCCATTTCTCATTTAATCCTAGTTGTCAATTCCCATCACCCATCTCCTGCAAATCAAGCCTCACCCAAGCCATTTGAACATACACATTTCAAGTATCCTTATGTTGTCCAAATTATTCTAGGTCTTCTCATTCATCTATCATCCTCATATCATTGTTATGCTATAGAAGCGAGCAATCAACATTCCTCCCATCAACAATCCTTCAAAATCTTGCATGATTATGCAAGGTTGAGAAGACCAATGGAGACAAATCAAATTTAGCATGGAGATTAGTTTGCATTTGCATTTGTTATTCTGATTTTCATGTTATCTTGAGCTTCATTGTGCTTGTTAGGGTTTCATTATTGTTGTTTATGCTCTTACCCTAGATTTTAACCCTAGCTACATGTTCCATCACATATATAGCTATCTGAATCTTTTCTGGATTATGCAAGACAATGTTATTTGATTACGAGTTATGAATATTACATTTCAACAAGATTTTATGTGATTTGAAAAGATTGTGCAATGTATGTTATAATCAATATGATTGTATTGATTTAAAAGATCTAGATTTGAGTTTAAGCAATGAGGTAGTCACCTGAGCAAGGGCCACTTAGGATAACTATCCTTCACTTTATTTCTTGTATGTTATAATTGTTGTAGCAGTTATTTGTATGAATACAAGAACAATTAGATTCTTAAGTTATTTTAGTTCAATTGACTTGTGATACTCCGAAGGATAGGAAAAGTTGTCATTAACAAATTAGAGTTCATTCCTTAATAATCTTTTGTTACAATCTTACATTACAAAGTATCTATAGCAGTTGTAGCAACATTACTTTCCTTTGTTATATAGTTTTGGCAATGTTTTTATCCAGAAGAAAAATATCTCTGGCAGATTAGCTGACCTTCAACAGCTAATGGCTCAAGGAGATGTTCCAGAGGATATTATTCAGGAGGAATGCAATCTAATTTCTGACTGGAAGAATCTTATGAGCAGAGAAGAGATCTTCTGGAAACAGAAGTCCAGGGTTCAGTGGCTCAAGGAAGGAGATAAGAATACTACTTTTTTTCATCTTTCAGCCATGAAACATCGGAAGGCTAACTCCATTTCAAAATTATGTTTGGAAAATGGCAATATTATCACTGAGGACACTAATATTGGAGACCAAGCTGTGTTATTTTTTTAGAATTTGGTGTCGGAGCAAGTTAACAATGCTGGGAATGGAAGGGTTATGGACCAGTTCATTGATAAGATCCCCTGTCTGATAACTGAAGAAGACAACGCTGAAATGCTAAAACCTATTTCTGAGGAGGAGGTCTACACTGTGTTATTTTCTATGGGTCCTTTCAAAGCTCCTGGCCTTGATGGCTTTCCTCCAATATTCTTTTAGGAATATTGGGATATTGTGGGTGTTGATGTTACTGTTGCTATTAGGGATTTTTTCAGAACTGGTAAACTTCTTAAGCAGATTAATAATACTTTTATTGTCCTTGTCCCTAAAAAGCCAAAGCCCAGTCATCTCTCTGATTTCAGACCCATTAGCTTGTGTAATACCATCTATAAGTTGTGCACTAAAGTGATTGTCCTGAGATTTCAACCTTTTTGGATAAAATTATTTCCCCTTCTCAGAAAGGCTTTGTCCCTGGTCGTCAAATTCTTGATGATGTGATCTCCACTCGTGAAACTATCCATTCTATGGACAAGAGCAGAATCCCTGGCATGGTTCTAAAGTTAGATATCTCCAAGGCCTATGATAGAGTTTCATGGAAATTCCTGTTTGAAGTCATTAAAAAGTTTGGTTTTAATGATAAAATTTCCCTTCTCATTCGGAAGGTTGTTTCTACTACTAAATTCTCGATCCTAGTCAATGGGGTCCCTAGGGGTTTTTTCTCTTCCTCGAGGGGGATTAGACAAGCGGATCCTCTCTCACCTTACTTGTTTATCATGATGGCAGAGGCCCTTGGGAGATATGTTCACTCTAAGATTACTTCTAAAGAAATTGTGGGTATTAAACCCGCTTCCTCCAAACTGGTTATCGATGCTATTAATAATGTGTCGAATTGTGGCTGGAAACTGAAAGACATTATTGTGGATATCCAGATCCTTCTGCAGCAGATTCCTAGAGTTGATATCTCTCATATTTATAGAGAGGGCAATGGGGTTGCGGATGCTCTTGCTGACCTTGGCCAACAATTTTCAAATTGGCGTTGTTGGCGCCAAGTCAATCACATCCCTTTAAACATAAGGGACTTAATTCAAAAGGAGATGACGTGTTAATGATGAGTCAGTATTCTAGGAAAGACAGTTTACTTTGCCGGCTTTGTTGGAAGATGCTGACGTGTATTTTGAAGTACGTGCTTTTTTGTACTTCTTTGCTCAACGTCATTTCTACCTTTCTACTCCCTTGTGTTAAGGCGAGTTGCTTATCTACTAATTATAGCGAATGGCAAAAAATCATGTTTGAGCATGGGAAGAGTAGGCGTCAATTGGTCTTTCGTAAGGCGGGCTCTCATTAATGATAATATGTGCAGAGTTATTATCATTATCATAATTCTCTATCAAGCGGTTAATCTTACTTTACACAATAACTCTATGAAATTTTGGTTTTGGGGATTCTGTGCTTTTGACTAGAAGGCTAAAATGGGTGGGGATAGGATCCGAACGGAGCCAGTTTCTTATTGTGAGTTTAAAGACAATGCTGTGGTATGGCACTACTGTAAGGAAGGCAGTATCAGCCCTTACTTGGAATGACTTAATGGTTTATGATGAAAATCTGTCTGACCAATTTGCTAGGTCTTGGCAAAACTGTAGTCACTGTGGGGAGAATTGGGTTTGAAATTTCTAAGAAAGTTATTGCTATAGCGTATGGCCTGTCGACTAAGGGTACCAAACTGCAAAGGAAAGCAAAAGTGGTGGACCCATTATAACCCATAAGTTATTCCTTGGGGAAGGTGAAGAACTTGTTCCTTACCAGGGAGGGTTCAAATGAGCTAAGCTGCCTAAGCCATGGGATGATATGTGTTTCCTCCTAATGAAGTACTTCACTCTGGAGGGGCATTTTACTAGGTTTTACAATTATCATCTTCCTCTTCTGAATCATTTTAGACGTAATGCTCATATTAGCTTCCCATTTTATTTACTGTCTTCTCTTGAGCATTCAATTTTTAGGGTTAGAGCTAAGTTGGCTAAGAAACCTTCCAAGAAATCCATTCCCCTACACCAGGGTCTCATCCTCTACTTATATAATTTTCACTTGGCTTTGGAACCACCTAAGCCTATCCAGACTCATAATGGTGAAATGTCTGCCAACCCTGATGATACTGTCGCTTCTGAAGAGCCTTGCCCTTCCCCTATTTCTCCTAAGTTGAAAGGGGTTTCCTTTTCTATGTCTAAAGGTAGTGCGAAGAGCAAGAAGATTCCCATGGTGACTGATACCAACACTCCAGTCTCTAAAGGTTAGTGCGAAGAGCAAGAAGAGGAAAATAAGGGGGTGGAAGAGGAAACTGTGGGGGTTGCTATGGGGACCCCTAAAAATCTTTGTAGTACTCTTGTGGGACCGGGCAGTAAATCTAATATGTTTGCTAAGGATATGAAGGAGGGCTTTTCCTCTAGGGTTAGGAGGTCGGGGAGGATTGCT
This sequence comes from Cunninghamia lanceolata, assembly GCA_027924645.1. Classification (NCBI taxonomy): domain Eukaryota; kingdom Viridiplantae; phylum Streptophyta; class Pinopsida; order Cupressales; family Cupressaceae; genus Cunninghamia; species Cunninghamia lanceolata. The sequence continues at coordinate 8,284,297 of BSBN01001203.1, forward strand.
GGAAAACCTGCGCCAAAGCTAAACTTATCGATTATTCAGAGAGTGCGTCTGAAGAGTCCACTCAGGGTGATGAGGCCAAGGTTATGGAAGTTCAGGAGATTTTCGAAGATGCTGAGGGTAAGAATGGGGATAAACTGATGGAGGTTCCTGGTGGTGCTATTGGTGATTCTGACGATAATGCTGACGAAGGGGGAAACATGTTTGTGGAGGAAGCTGCTGATGAAATAGAGGAAGATGTTGGTTACATGAATGACATTGCTATCCTCAGGGGCCGTGTTGAGAAGCTAGAGCAGTCTTTTTCCACTATGCTTACACGTACTGTTTTACTTAATCTTTCTGTGTTGCAGGATATTGGGGCTACTGCTGTTGTTGACAAAGAAGAGAACTTTAAAAAGTTGGATGAATTTATTGAATCCATGGCTAAAAGATGTCTATGCTATTGATACTCTGCTATTTCATATATTCTATCTTTAGACTGGTTATGATGTCTATGTTATTTATGTTGGTTAAGCGGGTTATGCTGTGATTGTTTTGAGGCTATTTTGTGTTGATGCCTCTAGAGTTTCTTTTTACTATTTTGTAAGGGTTTAGCCCCTTGCTTTAGCTGCCTTATATAATTAAAAACATTACTTTCCTTTGTTAATAAGTACCCTGATTTCCAGTACTGTAGTAGATAAGTTAGATATTTTGATCCCTGAAAGCACGTACAATGCAAGTGCCATCACAAGCCTACAAGCCTTGGGTTGATAATTTGATGAAGGTCTTTTCAAGAGTTATAGTGGACTATTCAGTAGGATATTCCTTTGAATTGTGTGATTACCACCAAGTTTACCAAGCATTGTAAAGACACTACACGATGTACTTGATGTGTCTTCTCAACTTGATCACAAAAGTTAAAGAATTTAACAAAGTCTTCTTTTAGCTTATCCTAGACCTTTATTTGTCCTTTTTCTTCTTGATGTATATACCAAGAATGAGGTAGTGACTCTAAAGTCCAATAAAAGAAGTGGAGCCATACTAATTTGTTTGTTGCTTCCCTTTTAGTCAAAAACTTCTCAAAATATTTAATATGTTTGCTTGGATTGGAAGCTGCTTTATAAATAGGCATATTGTGCATTAGCCATTCCTTCTTTACAAATCTACATTTAATTGTAATCTCTAGATTTCTCCATGTGAGGGTGTTTTTTTATGGGCTTTCCACCATCTTCCTGCATTCCTTGTCAAAGTAACATCTAGGGTTGTCATCCTAATATCCTCATAGGATTCTTCTTTCTTCATCTTCTTTAGATAACTCTCAACATCCCCAATTCCAACATATTTGGGATAGCTCTTACGATTATGCGATACAAAGATTTTAATTTTTATCATAAGTCTTCTCCACTCTATCTCATCACTAGTTTTAATATAGGCACTACTATTTATTTCCATGTTTTATGTTCCTCTCATTTTACTTATCTTCTCAACTATTTATCAATATGGTCTTCTTTTTCTTCTTCAATATAAGTGGCACAAGAGATGGAATTTGGTTAGGGGGTCATCTCCTTATCATGTCTCTTGATGTGGGGTCACATCCTTTGGGATTTTTTTCTCTTCTAATCCTAATTACTACTTTTCCCTTTATTAAAACTTTCTCTCTCACTTCTATTTCTATTTCCACTTTCATATCACAAATTCATATCTTTAATATATAATATGTTGC